>OZ034802.1:14452242-15057242 GCA_964028335.1 Altica lythri | reverse complement strand
TTTCAATAATTTAGAGATTTTTTGACTAACCGATTTTGCACTCTCGGTAACGTTTTTAGGTCTCAAAAAACTGCGTCGAATGCCATCTTGAACATCAAAATCGAATAAGGCGTTAAAAAGTTATGGCTTTTTAAACATTTCAAAAAAAGTCAAAAACGTCAAAATACGTCACGTTACTATAGCTTTGCGGTTAAAACTAGCGGGAAGTTGCAAGGATGGCCTTTTAGGTCAACCTTTTTTCGAATTTTTTAAACTAAATTTGTAAATTATCCTATATGATTAAATGGAACTTGTTTGTCCAACTTTTCTTGAAAACCGCTCTAGGGATTTTACTGAAAATTTGTAAATTTGTATTTTAGGATTACCCGAGCAGTTGACGAAATTGGTTAGGTATATACTTTACGGAAAAAATCAATCAAAATTAATAAATAAATAAAAAGTATGATAATCTCGGCTAACATTAGTTAAAGTCCATTTGTTTGGATTTGGCAGCTAAGAAAAGTCATTAAATCGTAAAATGTTGTAAACAACACCTTAAATCAGAAGCGCACGTACTTATTTATATCGGTATTAAGAAATTTCTTTTAATCATCATTTTTTAATCTTCTTAGGTAAGGGATAAGTGGTCATAATACGATATTTAGAATATTTTGTTATTCGATTTTAACGAGAATAATTGTGGTCGTTAGGGGTGTTAAGGGATTAAGGTAACCCTATGTGTATAATTGCAAAATCAGGTACGTTATTAGTCTATAAATTGAGGATTTGTTTATATCCTAATACATAAGAACATAGGTACTCGTTAGTGTTGTCGGTTTATATTGTGATCTATATTTTTATTATTTTACTCCAAGAACATTTTCGGTAGGGAAAATGGCGTCAAGTTCGAGTTTTGTTCCAGTACAAGTGGCTCATTTAAAACAAAGTGCGTTTTCTCAAAGAGAAAAAACTATTGTTTTAAATGTTTATGATGCACTAATATATCAAAATGCATCAGCAACTGTTCGTGATGTGGTAACTAGGTGCTTCAATATGACCGGTGTTAGTGAACGAAGTATCTATCGATTTTTAAGTGAGAGAAAACAGGGAAATGTTAGTGAACCAAAAAAACACGTAGGAACAAAGTCCATTATGGTCGATAACTTTAATAGAGATATCATTAGAAGACAAGTCCATTCTTTGTACTTAAATAAAGAGATTACGACTTTGGACAAAGTAATGACTGTTATAACAGAAATAGATACGATTCCCAAATTTGGACGAAATACGTTATGGAAACTCCTGGTTTTAAGTATGAGAGAGGGAAGAACTATCTTTTATTTAGATGAAACATGGTTGAATGAAGGACACACTGTTTCTAAAGCATGGATGGACACCAATATTTCAAATTCCCGTCAGGCATTTTTGGAGGGATATTCAACAGGATTAAATGCTCCTCGAGGAAAAGGTCGCAGCGAAATAATCGCACACATTGGCAGTGAACATGGTTTTGTAGAAAATGGGTTATTAGACTTTGTATCAAAGTCAACCAAAGATAACCACGAGGAAATGACCTCTGATGTTTTTGTAGATTATTTGTCCCAGTTATTGGACTTTTTGCCAAGTGCTGCAGTGGTTGTCTTAGATAACGCCAGTTATCATTCAAAACTGGTAGAAAAGTTACCAACGACGTCGTGGAAAAAAGGAGATATTAGAGAGTGACTCCAGAGCAAAAATATTTCTTTTGACGACACCATGCTGAAAACGGAATTACTGCAAATTGCAAACTAGGGTTAGTTAATCCCTAATTACAGGGTGGACTCTTTGAAAAATAACAACTATGACTATGTTTCAATAGAAATGTATACTAGTTTTTGTTATTTTTCATGAACCACCCTTGCTTGGGCCTTGAAGGATTTGCATTTATAATGAATTCATTGTGATGCCAACTGCAAACAAATAGACTATAAAGCACTAAGTCATATCGGCGTGCTGGAGGTGCGTGGGAGGGAGTACAGGGAGCCAGCCGTGGATTCAAAATGATAAGTAATGACGTTAAAGTTGAGTTTAATCAATAGATATAACTTAGTGAAACTGTAAAATAGATAATAAAAATATATTTATAGAGGGCGCCGCCTCGGGCGCCGCCTTATTTTGTAAAAACAACGATTAATTGAAATTTAGGAAATAGAACCACACATTTACATTCTGTAAATTTAATATGAAAGAAATTTGGTTGTTTACTTCTAAATGAAAAAGCGCTGACTCAAAGTAGCGCTGAACCAAACAGCGCCAAGCGCCATATTGTTAAAGCTATGAACTTAAAAAAAATGTCTGGCTTAAAATTCTAAATATGTATCCCAATATTTAGCTTTTAGTGAGTAAGTTTGCAAAGAAGATTTTTTAAAGTTTGTCTAAAAAGAAACTTAAGATATCCATCAGAAATTGTCTATAAAGATATAAAACTCTATATAAGACAAATATACTTCAATAAAGTTGCAATATTTCATTATCAAAATAAAAATAATTTACCCTTATCACGACAAACTTATTACACCAGATCTACAAAGAGTATGTCTTATAGAATAGATTTTAAACATAAAAGAATAGGACAGAGGTATGTGTACTACATAGATCAAAATATATAATTCTCTGCCATTGACTCTACACAAATTCAAAAAGTTGTTAATAAACCTGGGGTAATCTTTAATATTCGGAGGACTTTTCAGTGCACTCTGGTTGTGCTGGTGTATTGTTGATAGATTATGTTTCTATATAGTTTAATGCGGTGTTGTACGGATGTTTGTTGCCTTTTTGTAAGTATATCACGCACAATTTTTTTAGAATTCTGTGATTTTGTCTGGTTTGTTTGCTAAGATCAATATTAATTGTTGTGTGGATTTTGTATATACAAATTGTTTTTGTATATGTGTGTGTATATGTGTGATTATATTGTATCTTAATTGCAAATAAACTTATTATTATTATTATTATAATGTATACAAGAAATCTCTTTGAGTGAGAACATTTTCACACGGGATTATAAAAAGCGGGAAATAACTAGTTCGTTTCCAAAGGTTTTTATCGGATTAAACTAAAATTTTCGAACAAGGGTAACAAAATTTTTATTTACAATTTTAAAATTTAAAAAGTTTATTTGATATTTGCAAAATTAAAAATATATTTTACAAACTCAAAATTTTTAATTAAATTTCGATTTAACAAAGAAATCTGATGCTCAATACGTTTTATCTTCAACGTAACCGCTTTTTGTTAATTTTTTCTTTGAGCATTAAAACTATTTATTTTTATATATGTTTCAGTTTGAATATCGTTAAAAACTTTTAAAAATTGATATATATTTGGTTGGCTTGAATAAAATGATTTATTAAATTTGGAATGAAAACCTTCACACGCATTCGTAGTTCTCTCTAAAGATGACGTGCATTCGGCCCACATTGTACGTGGAAAGGTTGCATCTTCACTAATATAATTTTCCACTAAATAGTCCGTAAATTCTGTGATTTTGTCATTAACGGGTTGTTTTTTACTAAATTCTAGTGCGAAACAGTCTCCCACTTTATCAGCATTTAAAAAGGGCACTCCAAATATACAGGGTGTTTCCAAATTGATGCGAAATATTTCACAGGGTGATTTTTCAGCAAAAATTAAGGGGGGTCTTTCATATAAATTTTTGTTCAAAATCGCTCTCCCTCCAATTTACAGCCCCTTAAAGTTGGGGGAAAACAATTGTTTTTATTTAATATCTCCACTATGGAAGAATTTAGAAGAATGAAATTTGGCAGATAATTGATGCTAATAAAATGGAATTTTTTGACAATTTTTGTAACCCTGGAATGTTTATACAAGGGGGTGAAAAAATCAACCCTTATGATATTTTGCCTCTAAACTTTTTAATTCGTCTACATTTTCCTACTTAAAAAATTGATTTAAGAAGACAGACTTAAACTGCAACTTTTTTATGTCTCGACTTTTTCTCCTAAAATTGTTAGTTTGATCACAAAAAAATAAAATAGGTTACAATTCGATATTACTTATTCCTTTATCACATAAATCCAGAAGCGTTATTGTTTGTTAAAAACAGAGTAAGCACGTGTCAAATAATGTCATAATGGGCAGATAATTATTGCTAATGAAATGGAATTTTTTGACAATTTTTGTAACCCTGCAATGTTTATACAAGGGGGTGAAAAAATCAACCCTTATGATATTTTGCCTCAGAACTTTTTAATTCGTCTACATTTTTCTACTTAAAAAATTGATTTAAGAAGGCGGACTTAAACTGCAACTTTTTTACGTCTTGACTATTTCTCAGTAAGTTGTTTCGTTGACCATAAAAAAAATAAAATATTACTCATTCCTTTTGCACATACATCCAGAGGGGTTATCGTTTGTTAAAAAAAAATAAAGTATGCCAGTATTGAATGATATCATAATGACAAACAGTTAATGATTATTTAATTGGACCATATTTTCTACCAATAAGATTAAATGGAAACGACTACGGCCATTTCCTCGAAGAAGTGTTGCCCACTCTTCTTGAAGATGTTCCTATACAAATTAGGCAAGAATTATGGTAATGAGTACCTAATATTTAATTTTTTTATGGTCAAAGAAACAACTTACTGAGAAATAGTCAAGACGTAAAAAAGTTGCAGTTTAAGTCCGCCTTCTTAAATCAATTTTTTAACTAGAAAAATCTGAGGCAAAATATTATAAGGGATGATTTTTTCACCCCCTCGTATAAACATTGCGGTGCTACAAAAACCGTCAAACAATGTCATTTTATTAGCAATAATTATCTGCCAATTGTGACATTATTTGACACCTGCTTACTCTATTTTTAACAAACAATTTATGTGAAAAAGGTATAAGTAATATCGAATTGTAACTTATTTTATTTTTTTGTGATCAAACTAACAATTTTACGAGGAATAGTTAAGACATAAAAAAGTTGCAGTTTAAGTCCGTCTTTTTAAATCAATTTTTTCAGTAGGAAAATGTAGACGAATAAAAAAGTTCTGAGGCAAAATATCATAAGGGTTGATTTTTTCACCCCCTTGTATAAACATTGCAGGGTTACAAAAATTGTCAAAAAATGCCACTTTATTAGCATCAATTATCTGCTACATTTCATTCTTCTAAATTCTTCCATATTGGAGATATGAAATAAAAACAATTTTTTTCCCTCAACTTTAAGGGGCTGTAACTTGGAGGGAGAGCGATTTTGAACAAAAATTTATATCAAAGACCCCCCTTAATTTTTGCTGAAAAATCATCCTGTAAAATACCTGTAAAATATTTCGCATCAATTTAGAAACACCCTGTATATCGTAAATATGCTGCAAAATCAGAATCATTTTTAATGTAAGCTCCAGCCAATCCAAGTTTTTGGTTTTTCCTCCACCTATAATAGTCCGGTCAAGATAGCATCAAAAATAGGGGTAAGGTTACATTAATTCGCACCTTGCTAAAAATTGGCATGAATGTTGGGAACCCTATTATACACAACTTGTCAATTATCCACATCAATGCGAAGTGTGGAAAAAAATTTATTCAAGGTCAAACATTGCAAAAATTGGTTTTTTGAGTTTTCCAGCTAAACGGTAAGTTTTATAATAAAAATAGGTGAGACAAAAAATATTCACCATGCAATTATCTATAAAAATTGTTCTTACACTTTTTTTCCTAAGAATCGTCATTTCGGAGATACAGCGATGCAAAATGTTGAAAAAGTTGTATTCTTCATAATATGCATGTCAATTACCGTAATATACGTTACAGAACGATAATATAAGTAAAAATATTAATTTTTGTAGCGTATACATACATATTATACAGTTATAAAAATATAAACTCGAAAAAAAACCCAGTCTGAAAATATCTCTGTAAAGCAAGCTGATAATGATGCTGATGTCCTGATAGTTGAAACAGCAATAGAACAATTTAATTCGACAAATCCAACTATTCTTGTTGGTGAAGATGTTGATTTGTTGGTATTACTTACTGCTCGAACGCCAACTGAAAAAATTAATTATTTTTTAAAACCTGGGAAGGCTCAACAACAATCAAAAATATATTTATCCAAGAGTTTATCTGCTTTTTCAAAATGCCAAAATCATATCTTATTTCTACATGCAGTAACTGGTTGTGACACGACATAAGCATTTTTTAGGAGAGGTAAAAGATCAGTTTTGAAATTGTTTGAGAGACAAGATTTAGTTTATTGAGCTGACGTTTTCAAAGAAAGTACCTCTACTCCACAAGCTGTAATCACCAACTACGCCAGTAAAAATAGCCGTTTTTAAGGGTCAACTTTGCACTAAATTTCCGATTCAAAATTTTGTTTTTATAAGATTTGGGATCACTTACTGAGCATAAAATCACAAAATGCTGACAGATCCAGGTGACGCTAGAGGCGTTTATTATCTTGAAAAAACGTTTTTGGCAAATATCTTGGAAACTAAGCACTTTAGAGCAAAAGTCATACAGACCATTATTATAGAAAATAAAATTTCGAATCTTTTGTTTCTAGTAAACTTTTTTGTAAAACCTACAGTTTACGATTTATGGCCCATTTAATGAACCGGTTTTTCGGCGGCCAAAAACTCTTGAAATATTAGATTAATCAAAAAAATGCATTAATTTATTTTTAAAGATCCGTTTATTCTCTACAACTTTTGTTTTAAACTTTTTTTTCTAATGTCCATACTTTTTGAGTTATAGGACGTTTAATGAAGAAATGTCGACGCTCGGCGGGTGACGCGGCAGCAAAATATAATTAAGTAAAATAAAAAAATATTCGTTACTATTGCAGGTAAAGAATTGAACTATTATTTGTTAACTACATAAACAATAGGGATATTTTTTTAATTTATTTGTTGAATTTGTACTATGCGTATCTTGAAATTTTCAACTTTTTGCTCGGTATTCCAACATAAAACGTCCTATAACTCAAAAACTATGGACATTAGAAAAAAAAGTTTAAAACAAAAGTTGTAGAGAATAAACGGATCTTTAAAAACGGATTAATACATTTTATTGATTAATCTAATCTTTCAAGAGTTATTGGCTGCGATCGAAAAACCGGTTCATTAAATGGGCCATAAATCGTAAACAGTAAGTTTTACAGAAAAGTTTGCTGAAAACAAAAGATGCAAAATTTTATTTTCTATAATAATGGTCTATATGACTTTTGCTCTAAAGTGCATAGTTTCCGAGATATCGGCCGAAAACGTTTTTTCAAGATAGCGCCTCTAGCGTCACCTGGATCTGTCAGCATTTTGTGATTTTATACTTAGTAAGTTATCCGAAACCTTATAAAAAAAGAAATTTGGATCGGAAATTTAGTGCAAAGTTAAATGCTATTTTTACTGGCCTAAACGGAATTCGCTTTGTTCTTTTAATTTACGGAGCTCCAAAAAAAAAATACGTGCTTAGATAAGTTTCGATACTTATCTTTTGCAAAAAATACGTATAAAAAGAAACGAGTAAAATTAGCTTGTCTTCCTCCAACCTCTGCTTCTGCTCATCAACATCTATTTTGGGTATATTATCAAGTTCAAGTATGGCTTGGTTATAAACTAAACCCAGAAGACTGGGGTTGGAAGTTAATTGACAATATATTGGAACCAGTTCAGACTTTACTCCCTTCTGCACCGGAAAAACTCCTCAATTCAATTTTTTGCAATTATCGTTCTGTAACGTATATTACGGTAATTGACATGCATATTATGAAGAATATTTTTATTATAAAACTTACCGTTTAGCTGGAAAACTCAAAAAACCGATTTTTGCAACATTTGACCTTGAATAAATTTTTTTCCACACTTCGCATTGATGTGGATAATTGACAAATTGTGTATAATAGGGTTCCCAACATTCATGCCAATTTTTAGCAAGGTTCGAATTAATGTAACCTTTAATGTCTATTTTGACCGGAGTATAAGTATAATATATTATTATTATATTATAACTAATATTTTTCGTGTCAAATACATATTTATTTGAACTTAAAAGCGTTACAAACATCAAAATCATTAATTAAATTAAATAACTAATTAAAAATGTAGTACTTCCCAAGATTGAGTTAAATGAAATTTACAGCCTTTTATTTCGATATTCGAAATACCTTCCTAGCAGCATTATGTAAGTATATTTATTTCGAAGTCTGCAAACAGTGTTAATGGATCAAATTTATCTCCACATTCTTTTTCAAATGCAAATGTGTATGAAAATAATTGCTTATTTGGTAATAAGAAAAATACAAACGGTATGTAATGGCTATTGTCAATCCCATGAATAGTAAAAAAATCGGTTGTCGGTTAAGTCGGTTTACTGACGATAGTTGAACGTGACGTCATAAGAAAATACTGATGGAATGGTTGCATTTTTCAAAAGATAATTTTAATTTTATTTGTTTAAGAGATATTTTGTATGGATATCATTTTTGATGTTTCCTTTAAGCCTTAAATGGAACGAACGCTTTAGAGCTAGGTAACGCCTCATTTTTTTGTGCGTGCAGCCGGCTCCATCGAATAATAAGACGTTATTACGTTAAAAAAAATTGTGTTCCATCAACATATTGTCTATTGCATAAAAGTTTAAATTTATTTTGCATGAAAATATGATAATATTATTAATATTTTCGTTTTCTAAAAGAAATGGTTCTGCTGTTTTAGTTTTAATATCAATACTATTTAAAGAACTTGTAACTTGGTAATACTTTTTGGAATATTTGGAAATAGTATATTGTGTATCTAGTAGGAAAAGCGATACATTCCCGGAAGACAATGTAAATTGTTGGCCGAGGCGTATAGCCGAGGCCAACAAACATTGGAGTCCGGGAATGTGCTTTTACTACGAGATACACATACTATTTTTTCTGAAATCGCATTAAATATAATCGTAAACTAAGAAAGTTTTATATATGCATAACTTTTTTTGATTATCATCGGATTTTCTAGGATCCGTTTCGTTGACATTGTTTGTTAATCATTGTTTATTAGTGTCACAAAAGTGTCAGTTCGGTTTTTTACATATTGCTTAAAATATTTTAAATTATATTTAAAATGGACAGTGACGATGATGTCCAGAGGTGCAAAACGCCCCCAGAGTTACTAAACACTGCTACTAACGTGGTTTTAAATTTATTGCCAAATAAAATCAAGGCGCAAAATATGAATTTGCTTATAAACGTTTTATGGATCATTCCCGTACACAGGTACGGAATGGTATTATATACGTTACAAGGTCGGTAGGTGACTTATTACAGTACGAGTTAGTTTACAGACGAGGCGACGTAGGAGCCAAGTCCGGAAATAAAAACGAGTACTGTAATAACACCTAACGACCATGTATCGTATTATATATTTTTTTCATCCTGTTTTTATAAATTAATAAATTCATAAAAATTTTAACAGTAGTTCGTAACTTGACTAAAAATAGTTCGTAACTTGATTAGTTAGGTCAAATTACCTTGAAAGCCATCTGTCACTGTCAAATAATTTTTTTATTATTAAGATTTAATTGTTAATATAAAATTGAATAACATTGACTGGCAGTAAAAGTAAGTAATTAATTATTTTATTTTTATTTTATAGTCATTATAGTATTTTAAAATGTCAAAAATTAAAAGTAATTGTCTTCCCTTAAGCAATCAGAGCAGCGTTGCTAGGCAACACATTACAGTACCTGATACCGTAATGTTTTACTTACCGGAGCCAAATTGATTATAGGGAAGTGTATTTACTGGACAGGATGAAATAAAAAACATTCCCGTACAGTGCGGAAAAGTTCGTTGCCCAGCAACGGACTAAAATACGAGAATAGTGTATTTTGCGGCTCGAATTTGATCCGAGAAACTAGACATTTCCAAGTTATTTCAGAAAAAACATATTTTCTACTATAATACATGTTTTTTCGTATTAACTCAACATCAGTTACGCTTAATGTATGAATGTCCTCAGCTAAAAATTCTTGGTGCAGAAGTTTCGTAGGTTTCTCATATATATATATATATATATATATATATATATATATTCTGTAGCACGTCTCGTCAAACTGTTACTTATTTTCTGACGATTTAATAGCCCTGCACTGTCATCTTCATGGTTATGGCACAATTTCTTTTTAAAATTTAATTATTATTACTGTCTGTTTTTAAAAATGATTTACACTCACGTTTTATACAATGCAAACGTTTTACATTTCCGGATAACAATTTGTGAAAATTTAATTTAAAATTATTTACAACAATAATTGGTTTCATTTTTTCACTCAATATCTCAGATACTTTGGTACACTCCATGATTACGACAATTTTTAACTAAACGATAGAATGAACGTAGTATAATAGTTTGCAATAACGAAATAGTAGTTTACGTAACAAGTCCTGAAAGTGATCTTTTACTGGACGAGTAGGCAAATTGCAGGGCGAGCCATAGGCGAGCCCTTTAAGCCTGCGAGTAAAAGCACTTTTGGGACGTATTACGTAATGTATTTTAACGGGCATTGTTGTACCATAAACTTCATATTATTCAGTTTACATTTTTATAACAAGAACTCTTTATTAACTAATTTTAACAAACCTTGCTTGGGTATATTCATCTGGTATAATTTCATCTTTGCAAGAGTGAGTAAAACAATACGAGCACTTGCAAAACATTTTTGGATGTGTAACACACACTAATAAGCAGCACAGTAAAAATGTTATATTGAAAATATTAACATTAATATCTTATAATTGTATATAAAAAAAGTGTGAGGTGTCAAGGGACACCCGGATGGAACGAAGTTCCTTTCGATTAATTAGTAAAGGAATTAGTAATTTGTAAACACAACAGAGTGTTTATACATACATAAGCATTTATTATTGTCTGTATAAAATCTCTACTTACCTAACAGTTCGTTTCTTTTAACAAAAGTGTCCATTTATACAATACCAGAGCTTTAGATAACACATCTTTTTAGAATTACTTTTTATAATTTAAAACAGGAATTAACAATTCAATACAAAATTTTAAAATTAAAATATTTGACAGTAGCTGACAGTTAAGGTAATTTGACGTAGGTACCTAAATAGTCAAGTTACGAACTATTTTTAAAATGTTTATGAATTTATTAATTTATAAAAACAGGATGAAATAAAATGTAATACTATTATAGTTGATTATTATTTTTTCTACAGTATTTTCTTTTTAATGTACATTTTCTTTTAATTTAAAATAGTGTCTTTTTAATTGTAATATATCTATCTATGAGAGAGAGAGGGAGAGAGAGTTATTTATTTTTTGGTCTGTGAGAGAGAGAAACATGCGTGTGTCGTGTCATAGTGTCGTGACAACTTTTCGTATGAATTTTTTTTGGCTAGCTCCTAGCGTCAGTCGTAACTGTTCGTAACGCGCGAAAGGGAACTTCGTTCCAAAAATTTTCTCATTTACAGAATTGTACAATTAATTTTAATTCCCATTAATCCATTTGTTCTGCTAATATTTTGTTTTTTGTGTTTGTTTAATATTTCATTAGTTTCTCCTGATTTAATATTTAATTAACATTGACGTAACCTAAAAAAGTAAGTTAATTTTAGGAATATTATGTGCATATATCTGTATGTAATAAAAATCGTACTTACGTTTCATTAAATAAATTTAATTGATATTTGGGAATTTCTGAGTTTACGGACTATTAAAATACGTCCACTTGCACAAGGGTTATGCCGCAATTTGTTATAATACAAGCACATTTTACTTTTAAATTAATAAACACTAATCTAACCTAACAAAAGTACCTAAATTAATTTCCTTTGGCCAATTGTCCTTACAGAACAGAGGACATCAAGAATTAAGAGAGAAATTAAATGTAGATTAGAATCCTGCTTACCTCTAAAAAAACTTATTAGTTTAGTATATTATACGATGTTTTTAAATAAATTTAATTCAAATTTGTATTACTCATCATGTATTCATTCATACTCAATATGACTTAAAAATATCTTATGAATTATAGCGCCATCTCTTTAGATAATCTGAAAGGTGTTTTGCCGACCTAGGTCGGAAATTGACATTTTCCGGACGATTTTAAAGTAATCAATAGGTTTCTGGACGGAGGACCAAAAAATAATTTTCTCTCAAAAAAAACGTATAGACCTGTTCTTTATTTTGCGTACTATCTAAAGTATTTGGGAGAATTGTTTATAACTGGACGTACCAGTTCCTGAGGAAATTTAAAATTGTTAGCGATTGTCAACAGATATGTCAACTTAGTCCCCTGGCTGTATACTATGTCAACAGGTCTACACGACCTTGGACGCAGGGAAACATGTGGCAGATCTGTTTTTCGATCAGACTTGCCAGATTAATAATACTAAACTGAGGTCTGTGTTGAAGCCTTTGATTTTTCTGTTGTAAATGATTAATCTAACCATTTTGATGCTCTAGATTTGACATTAGTTGCAAACAATACCTTTCTTATGGCCTCGGTATAGTCACATCAGAAACTGCAATCGGTTTGCAATGATTTTTGACAGCTAATTTCGGTATAATGACCTATTTAAAATGATTCACTTAGCTACTGCAAATGATCTACTTCACTTAGGATTTATTACTTAATTCCTCAAAGTATATAAATTTTGTAGGCGTCTATTTGGCCTCGAAATTGTGAGTTGATCTTGTATAAGAAATATTATGCCATTCTCATCTCTAGTAAATGTATACTATAATTTTGTTTTTATTAGATTTTCCTTCAACAATGTCTTGTAAGAGAATTCATTCAATATAGACAGAGTCTTCACAACACTAAAGTGACTATCTCTCCTATTGGAATTTTAAACTAAAAAAATCACTTCTTTACTCATTCCCTATACTTCTCTATTCTTCTTATCGTAGCATACGGTTTGCAAATATAAAAGATGTTAAAGAAAGGGAGAACAGAATCGACAAATATTATCATATGCTTTTTCTTCTTCTTCCTTCTTATATATAAGCACTTTTTTGCTTGTTTTTCTTCGTCTCTTTGCCTGGTTTCAGTTTACAGTGAAGTTGTCACTCCATCGCTTACGGGGCCTTCCGGTACTCCTTCGTCCTGCCGGTGATTTGTCCCTCGTTATCTTTACTATTCTTTCGTCAGTCATGCGGCTGATGTGTTCATTCCAGTTCCTTTGTCTTTGCAATACCCAGTCATTGATGCTAGCGATTTTACACTTTCTTCTGATTTCCTTACTTCTTTGCCGGTCAAATAGTGTCCTGCCAGCTATTTTGCGCACCACTTTCATTCCCGTTGTTTCCAGTATTTGTTTCGTTTTCGAGGTTTCTGGTCTGGTCTCTGCGGTATATGTTAATATGGGTCTGATCGCTGCGTTGTATATTCTTGATTTTGTTTCAATTCCCATATGTTTATTGCTCCATGCGACTGTTATTGCTGCTTTCATGGCTTATCCTCTCACCTCTGTTTCAATGTCCCCGTAACCGGATGTTTCTACTCCGAGATACTTGAATTTCATTTCCTGTTGTACACTTTTGCCATCTATTTCTAGTTTGCATCTTAGTGGTGTTTTAGACGTAGTCATGGCTCTAGTCTTTGTCACTGATATATTCATTTTAAAATTTTTCGCTGTTGTATTGAACTGGTGTGGTAGTCTTTGCAAATCGTCTTCACTCTCAGCTATCAGTACCTCGTCGTCTGCGAAGCACAGTATTTTGATCTCTCTGTCCCCCATTTTGTACCCTTTTAATTTACGCACTTGTTTTATCAGCTCGCCCATGATGATGTTAAATAATAAGGGGCTAAGAGTCACCTTGTCGGATGCCATTATTTACTTCTATTTTTTGGGTTAATTCACCGTTTATCCTAGCTTGAATCGTATTGGCCTCATATATGCTTTGAATGGTTTTTATGATGTTTTGTGGTATTTGCCTGTCGTTCAGTAGTTGTGTTACATCCTCCAGTTGTATGCGATCGAATGCCTTTTCTAGATCGATGAAACACATGTAGGCTGGACGGTTATATTCGATTGACTTTTCTGTTACTTGTCTTATTACAAATACGGCATCTGTACATGATCTTCCCGACCGGAATCCCTGCTGCTCATTTGTTCGTAAGAATTTTTGTGGTTAGTTTTAGCGAGGTGGAAAGAAGATTAATCCCTCAGTAGTTAGCTGGCACTTCTTTATCATATGCAATTGACAATATTCATTCACATCAAAGAAATTCTGGTTTTCATGATTATCAGATGCGAGATGACGACTTGTTGAGTGTACCTAAGAAATTTGAAATGTCAGTAAAACATATGAGTATTAAATTGTTTAACACTTTACCACCAAAAATTAAACATTAAATATTTTACACATTCAAAAACACCAAATTTATTGCAAGTCAAATGTTACTATACTATAATAGTATTATACGTTACAAGGTCGGTAGGTGACTTATTACAGTACGAGTTAGTTTACGGACGAGGCGACGTAGGAGCCAAGTCCGGAAATAAAAACGAGTACTGTAATAACACCTAACGACCATGTATCGTATTATATTTTATTTCATCCTGTTTTTATAAATTAATAAATTCATAAAAATTTTAACAGTAGTTCGTAACTTGACTAAAAATAGTTCGTAACTTGATTAGTTAGTTCAAATTACCTTGAAAGCCATCTGTCATTGTCAAATAATTTTTTTATTATTAAGATTGAATTGTTAATATAAAATTAAATAACATTGACTTCTTTTTAAATATGGCAGTAAAAGTAAGTAATTAATTATTTTATTTTTATTTTATAGTCATTATAGTATTTTTAAATGTCAAAAATTAAAAGTAATTGTCTTCCCTTAAGCATTCAGAGCAGCGTTGCTAGGCAACACATTACAGTACCTGATACCGTAATGTTTTACTTACCGGCGCCAAATTGATTATAGGGAAGTGTATTTACTGGACAGGATGAAATAAATGATTGTGAGGTCTTTGTTTACATTATTAGTTGATACTTGTGTCTGCTTTGTGCAAAGAACGATTTGTCCTATGTATTGTATGTCCTTAATTATTATTATTGGAATTACCATAGCAGTATATTCTTGAACTTAAAATTTAACAATTTTTCAATAGGGTACCGGACAGTAATCGAAAAAAAATCTAAGATGTGTTTTAAAATAAAGTTTTTATAATTCACGTTCACAAAGTTTCTATTTCGACACTAAAAACAGTATCAAAATAGATTCATTGTAACACTGTTTTTGGTAACTTTTTGTTTTACACAATTGGTTGCACTGCACTGATTGTTAACGAAAGAGTTCAGGACCCCTATTCTGTAACTTGTGAAAGTTCTCGTGTACGACTACTCATCGGTGTGAGTACTCTCTCAATCATCGCTCACATGATCCTAAAAAGCCCTATTCACGATAGATCGGCAAGTCTACTACTTTTTGCTCAACGTTGCCAAGTTTAACCATCACATTCGAACTATTTATTTAGTACTTTAGGTTTGTAAAATATAAACAGCCACCGGGATGAGAAAAATAATTGTTTGGCGGACTTGCAAAAGCGGTGTTAGCTCATCTAAAAGCTACAAATAATCTTTACTCAGCCGAAAATGTTTAATAAAATTAAAATCAGACAATCTCAAGAAAGGGTCCTGACGTTGAAAATACAGGCGAGGTATATTATTTGCCGCTTGTTCTTCCGCATCTTCAAGATCATTTATTAGCATTTGCATTACTACAGCATCATCATCCATTTTAAAAATACTTTATAACCCCAAAAACAATAACACACTGGCAGAAAATTGTCACTAATAACACAACAAAAAGACTAACAAAAACTAAATAATCAACAATGAACCAAACAAAAACTCTAGAAATAACAAATCATGAAAAATAAACAATATGAAGAACACTTGTATTGTAAAATCCCATGTAATGTCTGTCATGAGACAACACCCATTGTGCGCAAGTCCACTCCACTCTCTCAAAATGTATCAATTCTCTTGGTTTTACCCAGTAGAGTACTCGCGTAGAGGAGCATTCTCTTACTTTCGTGAATACGGATTTTATAATTTTAGGGGAGTGACATGCGCAGTGAAGCTAAATTGTGAGAGAGCTCTCCTACACGAGCATTCACACAGTTAGTGAATAGGGTACCAGATAGTAAATCAAGAAGTATGTTGTTGTAAAGTATTAACTACATTATCAGCGATATTGCGAAATTCATAATATTTTATACAAATTTGACAAACATTCGAATTTAAAATCATTAAAACAGTCAAGTGTCAAGATTGCCAACATAAATAAATATTTCGAAAAACTCTCATTTTATTTATTTTTCTATACTTTTAAAAGTTCATTATAAAAAATAGTATGTAACACTCGAATTACAATGACGGTTTGTAGTACTCGTTCTTTGCCAAACTCACCGCTTCGCGGTTCGTTTCACAAACTGAACTCGTACTACGAAACCTGTCATTGTAACACTTGTATTACAATATACTATTGTTATACAAAAATATCACTTAATAAAGATTTTTAAAAAATAACAATGATTTATAATTTTAAATCAATAAATAAAGTTGCGTAAATTATCTGTGCTGCGTAAGAATCCAAACGCCAATCACAGTGCGTAACGTCATATGTGAGTAGCCATAAGTAAACAACACTGCTTTGTAGGTTATTTTGCGTTTTTCTATAAGTTATTTGCATTTCTCTAAAAATATTTGATTGCAATTAGTTACGAATTGAAGTACTATAGTCATAACAGAAGTTGTCGCAAGTGTTTGAAGCCTTCTGTTAATTTTTTATTATGGAACAAGGTTATACAAAAGCCGAAAATAGAAATCTCCCAAAAGTTGATATTTTCATGGTCAGCAGTTTCTTTGCCACTAATTCCGACTTTTGTTCTGCCGAATTTAGAAATGTGAAAAAATTTGTGTAAGTATTTCAATCTCTTTTTGTTTATCTTAACCATAGAAATGATTGAAGAAATAAGTAAAACATAACCTATAACACCTACATTACATACACACTAAATATGATTATTTGTATTATGGGCTGTGTAATAACACTCTAGGTACAGTACTTACATCAAAGTGATCTTCACAAAAGTAAACTGCTGAAGTAACAGACATTCCATCGCACTTTCGTCTTCCTAGGTCTAACCATTTCTTTCGTCTGGTTTTCGAGGTACATCAATAAAAATTTTATTTGGAGTAGTTACTGATGTATTTCCACATCGAGGTACAACGGGTAGTACCGAATTCCTAACTATGGTCAGATCATTACGATCAACCATCTGCTGAGCTACCGGTCTCAGACCCTCTCCGTTAATCCTATGTACGAATTCCTAACTGCATACAAATATTATTTAATTCTGAATTTAATAAATCTTAAATAGTCTTCAAAATTTTAAAAACGAAATGTGTTTTGGAAAATTTTACATTATTTTTTTATAAGATTAGATTTGAGTCGTAAAAGTATCGTGCGTTAAAATCTTGAAGTGAATGTTTTTAGTGAGGATAAACTGTATAGTAGAAGATAAACTGTTTGAAGTAATTTTTTTTCTAATTTTGTGTGAGTAATAAAATTTAAAAAAATTATATATTTATTTTTGTAATTTTTTTCTAACTTAATAAAATTAAAGAAATTTCAAAATTGTAAATATATATTTATTTTCGTTAATTTGATAAAATATGTACATACATACATGTCAAAATATATAAAAAATAGTTAAAATAAATATATTCATAAATATAATCCGATTAAGAAATCTAAAGTAGTCGCCAAGATCAGGTAAAAGATGTTGAGTTAGGAATTCGGACATAGGATTACCGAATTACTTACTAATCCCCAAATTTTATGACCACGGTTAGGTATTCGTATATCCCGGGTACAACACACCAACGATATCTTTTTCGGTCCATGATGATAAAGAAACACAAAATACTTAATTTATTCAAGCACTGATCACTTGTAATATGGCTCGTAGTTTGTTTACCTCACATAAGACGTCACGCGATCTGAATTGACATGAAGTGCTGTTTTCGCGGCAATTTGAAATAAATTATGTTTTTGACGTTTTCAAGTACTCCAGAGGATTTATTTAATTAAAATATTATTTTTTATGGCTATATATATGAATAAAGATTATTTTTAAACACTATTTGAAAAGTTGTCCGGTTCCCTATTAATTCTTACTTTTAAATAATTTAATTAATTTTCTTTGTAAAACAACAGGCCTCTGTACTGGTTGTACAATATGTAATCTTTTAAAACCTGTTTTATTAATAAAAATGGGTTGAGGAAGTCTCTTAAAAATTTGCCGCCTGGCCTATTTTTGTTAGCAGTTTACTTTACACATTTATAATTACAACAAAATATTAATAACGTTTGTAATACAAAGATTAAGATCAGAAATTATATATTATTTAAAGTTTAAGATACAGATTTTAAAAATCCATATTCAGAAATGCTGATGTAGGTAAAACTAAATATGTAAATTTATTTGAACTTATAAAAACCATATAAGAATAAAACTAAATTATTTATGAACAAATACATTAAGAAGAAAAAATATCTTGAAAGTAGCCAATTATCCGATAATTACGTTTTTCATTTGTTACTTGAAAAGTAATAAATAATTAAAATTAAATTGTATGCAAAAAGTGATCATTTTAGTTGGTTTTCTCAAGTAATTATTCTAATTTTGATTGTCCTTTCACACTTAACAGGGAAATGAGCTTTTCTTGCATAAGTATTTTTAATGTTTCCTATTTCTATTAGTTGATATGCTTAAACTATTATAATGATCTTGTTTTATTGGTTTTCTTTTTTAACATAATAATGTTTATTGCATCTTTTATAAATAATATACAGGGTTAGGCATATCTAACAAACCGATAACAACAGATACGTCAAATTTTTCTGATTTTTTACGTGCCACAAAAAACATTTGCGTCTAATATATATAGAAAAAAATATATTTGAAGTACTTATATTAAACGTAAAAGTTTGATTGAATTATATTTGGCTGGAAAACCAGCTATTGTTCGTGGGAAAAAACATTCCAAAGTGAATAAAAATGTTTGTTGATAAAATACCCTGAAATGGTTTAAAAAATGACCAAAAGATTAAAAATATTGCTAAATAAGCCATGTCAATCAATACGATAAAATGCACGATCTTACAACACAACAGAGCAGAAGAGTTATTAAGCTCGGCCAAACGTGACAAAAATTTTTCCTATTGAACACTTCATAAACTTTCAAAATGATCGTGTGTACTCGACACAACGTACCTACGAGAATTTAACCCAACGAAGGGTCACCAAAGTAAGTTCCCATCTCAAGTGATGGTATGAACAGCCGTAACAGCAGATGGGCGCTCTCCAATTGTTTGGAAGCAAACACTACTATTTTTGATCATGTACATTTTAACCATCATTAAAGCTAATATTAACAGATTATGATCAAAAAATCATCTACCACGCTACTTTTCGTCGACACAATGGCTTTCGAATTCTCCAGACCCAAATCCAATGGCATTTTCTATGTAGTCCATTTTAGAAAAACATGTCAGTATACATGCGATACAGAAAGCGATTTTACACGCAGCATGCAATTCGTGGTTATTGGGTGTTTCAAACTTCAAAAAGTTCAGGATAAGAGAAAAGTTTTTCTTTACTAACATAATCTTTGATAAATAATTATTGATTAATATTTTTTAAAATTACAAAAAAAAACGGATGTGATAGTCAGTGAGACTGCGTTATGCACGCGCCCGAATTCATAACTTTGTATGGGAATGATTTAGCAATATCATTATATGACATTCGTGTTCAGGGACCCCAAAAACCTCCTAGTACCGAGTGCACACTCATTTTGTATCGAATTTGCTTAAAATTCATGGAGAAGAGGTCCGTCCAAAGCACCAGGTGTCTCGAAGACCATCGCCATCATGATATTCGTATTTAGCGACCCAAAAAACCCCTGGGTACCAAGTGTACACTGTTTTTGTATAGAATTTGCATAAAACCCCAGGAGAAGAAGTAAATACCATGCATCCTGGGCATCAAATGCCGCGGAGAGTTTCGGCATCATGATATTCGTGTTCAGCGACTCCAAAAACCCCGAGTACAAAAATTGGAACTCATTTCCAGCAATACTATCCTGGTGCTTTAATGAATCGAATTTATTTCCTCGACTATTTTTAAAAACTCTGTTTATGTAGCCAACAACCTCAAAAGCATAGTGCAGGATATACTGCAACCATGTGACGGTACTCTAGACAACAATACAATACTTATTACGGAATATTATTATTAATATAAAATACTAAACTTTATATCTATACCTACGTGACAGAATTATAAAATAATCTGTCAAACACAATGTGATACGTAACTATGATATTAATGCATTAGCTCTGACTGTTTTTTGTATATCTGTCTCTTTTCAATGTACTGAATGTTTAAACGTTATTCAAAGGACTTATAGTTATGAATAATAACATGTGGTAAATATGTGTTTCTGTCTCTCTCTTACTCACGCTATTACATATGTAATGAATTTACCGATTTAATACTATACACATTTTAACCGTCGAGCGCACGATTAAATTTCAAACTAATGTTTGAGTTTAATTTTTGGAGTTTGTACTTTGGTGTTTATAAAGTTTATGGACATTGTTGACGTCTTCCCATGTGTATGTAATGAGGAGGTAAGCAAAACAAAAAAGAGTATATAGGTGTTCAAGTAACAGAAAAAAAAACTATAGGTATACATAGTACTCATACATTCAATTGATTATTAAAATTTACATTAGGTTGTCTGTGTTCTACTTAAATCTAGTAAAAAAATGTGTCAACTGCAAAATCTAATAAAACAAAAATCAAAAGGTCGACTTTGTAAATAATATGCATGTTAACAATGAAATGAGGACAAATATACTGTCTTATCAATTCATACGCGTTTAGGCCACGCAAAAAGATTAATTCAGTCAATTGTGTTGAAAGATTGTACTACTAAAAGATTTGTCATGTATAAATAACAACCGAGTAACGTACTAAGATACTACTATTGCATTATTATTCTTAATAAATGTTTACATTGGTTTATTATTATTAAAACTGAAAGTGTTTAAAATCATAATTCGTATGGTTTGTTCCCTATAATATAAATACTTAGGAGGTGGAATGTCTTATTTAGACCAGTAACTGAGGACATAAAAAGACAAAAAATCATAATATGTAGCGTTTTTATTGCCAAATATCAGTATTTTTAGGACATTCATGAACAAAGTATCTCTTTTTGCAAACATTTTTTCCAAAGGTTTTTACACAATTAACTATTTAAGAAAATAGCAAAATAAACACATTTTTCGAGACACTCATTGAAATAGGTACCTAACGACTATTGTTGGTCGATTCTACTTTTAAAACATATAAAAAAGATTTATTGTCTTTTTTAACTTATAAACAATATACAGGGTATTTCCTTAAGGCTGTCTAGTGGGCATATTTCAGAAACAACTTGATAGAGAAAGTTAGGAAAAAAAAATATTATCATAAAAGTTACCATGAAAAAATCTTTGAAATTATTTTTCAGTTCTTAAATTCACCACAAGAGGGCGCAATCGAAATCAAATTTAATTGAACTGTAACAAAATAGTGTTTTCACCATACCTCTGGAACAAAGAAAGCTACGATTTTTGTTGCAATTTTAATTTATTTTCCTTTTATGATATTAAACTGTCTGATTTAAATTTGTAGAGCAAAATTTAAAAAAAAACTGTTAATATGACTAATTGCGTCCTTTTGCAAAGTTCTTGATAATTTTAAGATATAAATGAATAGGTTTTTTGAAGTTATACTTCTATTTGGACACTCTGTGGAATGAATTAGTGTGTAGCTAAATGGGAAAAATCATTACATATGTAATGGTGTGAGTAAGAGGGAGACAGAATCACATATAAGGTATACTTATTGTTCGGTAAAAACAAAGATGAAATATTTACTACATGTTATTAGTCATCACCATAAGTCCTTTGAATACCGTTTAAACATTCATTGCATTGAAAAGAGATAGATATACAACAAACAGTCTGAGCTATTGTTATTGTATTACATTGACGTATCGCATTATGTTTGACATATTATTTTATAATTCTGTCCAGTAAGTATACATATTAAGTTTAGTATTTTATATTAATAATAATATTCAGTAATGAGTATTGTATTGTAGTCTAAAATACCGTCACATGGTTGCATTATATTCTTCACTATGCTTTTGAGTCGAAGACATGCGTGTGAGTTAAAACCTGTTCCTGCAAAGTTACTGAAAAGTGCAGTTCAAAGTGCGTTAAAATTTTGTAAAAGTGTGTACCTATATGTTGTTAGAAAATGTTTTGCATTGTTTTCTAGTGTTTTAAAATCTGTAATAGCCCACGGTAAGCAAATCGGGTTTTGTAAACACTTTTTTTGTACATTGATCGTTTTACTGTTTGGTTTTCGTGTTTGAAGTAAGGACACACATCAGCTGGTCTTATTTTTCTAAGTATTTATTTAATTGAATACAGTTAATTTAAAAAAAAAATATTTCTACTTGCCTGTGTTTGTAGTTATTAAGTTTTATTAGTTAACAGTGCATAGAAGTATAACTTCTGCCGGCAGTCCCACTGACTGCCACACCCTTTTTTTTATTAAGGATGTCCTCGTAGGTATAGACCTAAATACAAATGTACCGAGAACATCTATTGGGACAGAAGAGACAATTTATTAATTTGGAATTTAAAGGCCTGCAAGTTGGGACGAGTGGGGAAGACGTGGGAAGGTAAGGAGTTCCACAATCTGGAGACCCTGGGGATAAAGGAACGATCGAATCGATCCGTTCTCGTTGTCGGGCATTGAACAGTTGGAGTTGGCACGTCGCGTTGCTCTGGTTGGACTGACAAGTGGAGGCATTATAGAGCTGAGTTCTTCTGAGCAAAATCCGTTTATGTATCGGTAAAACAAGGAAAGATTAGCCACTGCTCTTCTGTGGGATAATGGGGCTAGGTTTTTGGTGATACTGGTGTCGTTTATTGGTCGAACTGCTCTTCTCTGTATTGCATCAAGAACTCCTAGCCTTGACGGAGCTGCCGAACCCCTTACATGCGAGCAGTATTCAAGATTAGGTCGTATTTGGGCTTTGTAAAGAGTAGCTAAGTTGGATGGAGAAAGATATTTCCGTGCTCTAAACAGGAAGTCTAATTTCTTTCCTGCTGCAATTTCTATGGATGCAATATGTTCGTTCCATAGTAAGTCCTGGGAGATCGTTATACCAACCAGCGTAATGGAGTCGCCCGCTACAAGTGTCTGATCGTTGATTGTTATGGATGAGTTGCATGTTTGCCTCTTGTTGGATAGGCAACATGTATTTGTCTTGGCAGCGTTGAAATTAACAAGATTCTTTCTTCCCCACTTGTCTACAATTCTCAAATATTGATTGAGAGAAGCCGTTGTGGATCTTCTGTCCTCTTCCAGAATATCCAGAGGTATGGGACGGTTGTGCGCTTTGCTACAGTGTAGGTTGCTATCATCTGCAAAACCATGTACTTATCGGGTTATTAGTGGCTTCTAGTAGATCATTAATGTGTACTAAGAATAGAGTAGGAGCTAAAGCGGATCCTTGGGGAACTCCAGCGTTAATCTTGTAGAGGTTGGAGGAATGTCCATTTACAGCAACTTGGATGTGCCTGTTGGAGAGAAAGTTGGATATCCATCTGCAAAGGCCGTATGAAGGCAGTTTGTTCAACAGAGCTGCATGCCACACTTGATCTCTTTAAAATAACTACTTTCCTCTACCAAACAAGCTTTTGTTCTCTAAAATCGAATAAATCGTTTAGTGGTTACAACGATTTAAAGGATTACGTTTTCAATAGCTTCCTTCACTCTTATTAAAGTCGGTACACTAATGAGCCCTAGATCAAATTGATGCAGAATTCTCTCAGATTTCTAATCATGTGAATTAAATTATATCTTAACTGGAAATTTTCGGATAAATTGAACATTTTAATATTTGACTTTCGATGGCGCCCTCTCTTGGTGAATTGCGGAACTAAAAAGAAATTTCGAAAATTTTCTTATGGTAGCTTTTATAGTAATATTTTCTATGTTCAGTATATATATAAGATATAGCCGCTAGCCAGCCTTAATGAAATACAATAAACAATTAAAGTTCAACATTAAAATTAAACTCTGTATATATGAAAACGGATGAATTATATTAAGTAGTGTTCCCATTATACTAAAAAGCGTATAAAATCGTTTAAAATTGGTGTTTATAAAGTTATTTTTTTAAATTGCAAAAAACGGCTTAAAATGTCGGTTTTTAAAAAATTGTTAATACTTTTTTCTAAACATACACAAAAAACTCCAATTTTTTGTTAAAATGTGGACAATGTCATAAAAATCTCAAGAACTTTGACTTAATAGTTATTGCAAAATTGAAATTGTTTATCTCAGATGCAATTTGTTATTGCCCTGGACACTACTGATAACATAATCTTATCAACCAATTATTTGTTTTGGCCATCCTTTTTAAAAAACAAAGGTTTTCTCAATTTTTTTCGTATTTATCTCGATAAGTAAAGAATTTATTATTTAAGGTTTTGTTATCCAATTTCATTGTATTTTTCTAGTCATTTTTTTATTGTTAGCGTAAGCCCAAAATTTATTTAACTTTACACTTATCTCAGATTCAAGTTTAAAAGTATGTATGCACTATGCAGTATGTGTCTTAACTTCAGCTCTTAAAAGTTTAAATTGTCGAAGCATATCATCATTCCTGCTGCTTAGGTTGTTTTTTGAATAATATAGCCAGCCGTATGTATGTATGAGCAGTTGGGGGTAACAGATACACCTGCTACCTATAAGATCTATTGTGTCCCCCTTTTCTTGCTATATTTCTGATTATTTCTCAGACTTATAGCAGGTATCTGACCCTGGAAATACGTAATGCAATGCATACTGATAGTATGTATCTAACCGAATCTGCACTTTGCTTCATCTACCAATCCTAGTTTCTTCATGTGTCCTCTTAATCGGCAGTGTCCGGTTAGTATTCCTGTTATAGTTTCCTAGGAGCGTCTTCGATTGTCTTAGTCGAGGTCTTAGTCCTTCTGGATATATTTGGATTTTTCGCTATCCATTTTTTTCCTTAGTTTTTCTAAGATTGTATTACTGCTGATTCCACAGGATGGTTCTGGTCCCAGTTATGGGGTTTCAGCTCCTTCTTTGGCCAGCTTGTCTACTGTTTCGTTTCATTTTACTCCTATGTGTCATGTGTCCTGGAACCCATAGGAGGGTAACAGTGTTATTCTCTCCTAGTTCGTTTAATGTGCCTAGGCATTCCCAGACCATCTTTGAACTGATTGTATCTGAGTTCATAATATAGCCGTTATTTTCTTTTATAATTTATATGAGCACCGATCTAGTATACGATGTAACTTTTCCTAGAAATATGTACCTAGATGCATCATCAGCATCATTGAAGCTGATTCAGTTATAAAGTCTCGTAGATTTTTTTTAAACGAAATTTTCTTAATTAGCTTACTTGTAGTTTCCAGCGCGGGGTGATGTTTTTCCTCATCCACTAGGGGCAGTAGTCAAAGTTATTTAGACCTATGTAACCTAGAATTTTTTTCCAATACCAATATCAATTATGGAGATATCAGATATTTTTATTTATTTCATGGACTTTATGGAAAATAAGTTGTGGAATACTTTGTAAGTAAACAATAATATTATTAAGAATGTACACAAAAAAGTAAATTAGATATGCAAATTATATTCGCTGACTTGTATTGCAACATTATAAAATACAAAGATGCAGTGTGGGCCACAGAAAACAGTCCGCCTCGATATTTGGCCGTATTTATTAGATTTTAAGAAAATGTGAAAACATGCCGATTTTTGATCTAGGGGGGGACACATTTTTACGATACATGCATCTGTCAATTGTCAATCCCCTCCCTTCCACTTCCTCAGCACCTTATTTTTAAATAAGGAATATTCCATGTGCGGCTCAGCATTAGAAAGATATTTAGATGAAGTGTTCAGATTGTTCACGTTTTTTTTTATATTTGTACTGTTTTTGCAAGAAAAGGTCTTTATTAATTTAAAGTACAACACCTCTTAAAAATGAAACGTAACGCCTATGGTTTGCTATTATGTCATTTTTTTCTTTGACATCAAAAGTAAATGAAAACAAATATTGCAAAAGCAATTATTTCCGTATCGAAAAAAAAAATCTGGAAATATTATTTCTCTATAGACAGCTGAGAAAATTTGAGTTATATTCATCAGATGGTTTGATTTTTATTGTCGATTGCAGCCAACGCGATTTTGTGTAGTTTTATAATGGAAAAAGCAAAATTGGGCTGTAACACAGATCTGCAAATAATAATTTTAGCTATTCTCAAGGTTATATACAGGTTGCACAAGAATTTTGCGTTGTTTTTTCTACTCATTACATCGTACTAAACTTCCCTTTAAAAATAAGCTGTCATATGTAATGTTTTTTTTGGGATTACGTGATTAGAGAAAAACCATATTCCGCACTAAGTAAACCTTTTATGCTTAGTTGTTCATAGAACAATATTTTGTTGAAAGGCAGTTGTTTTAAAGATGCCTTTTGTATCGGATTCATTGATTAAATTTCCCCCAGGTATGTGGGTTGAAGTTTTCCCGTGGTCAAAGACTTTTATCAGACTATATTGGAGTAGATGGATTGCTTTTCCTTGATTTTCGCCCCTTAAACCTGCTGCTCCACTATAGTCTGTCCTTGGTTTCATCTTTTTGTTTTGGCTACCCCAAGAGAAGTGTGTTTAAAATTACCAGTTCTTGATTCAAGACCCTTTAGGTACTTCTGATGCCATTGCTTAATCTTGACGCCTCAAAGGTAAGTTAGTTTAAAACTGCCTGTCCAGGGTTAAAGATCACTTTATATTTCTGCTCCTAGCATAACTACGTGATTTTAAAATTTCCTCTACAAAGCGTCTTAAACCAAAAAACCAACGATAGACAATTTTACATCCACTTACCAATTTAGAGTATATTTTCGAAATTATTTGCTACCTATTGGATTAACCACCTTAAATTTTTCCATACCTAGCCTTATTGATGATCTGCTACTCTAAAAACGCATAATAGCTTCAAGTTATCGTAAATATGCTTTTCATCCCTGATATATCAATGACTCTAACAATCATTTTAAAAATGCTTTATCTCTTAAAAGAAATATCGTACAGGATCGTTTCAGTGAAGGGTAGCTCGAAAAGAGTCAAAAAAGCATAATCCTAATCGCGGAATCCTGACTTCCGAAATCGCTCCACTTACGATTATTAAACTGATGAGTCTAAAACACCATAAGTAGGTATAGGGGTTACAGGATTTTTACACACATGGTCGCATGTGCATCACATTTCAAGTACAAGTCAAAATAAGTCCCAAAATATTTAGCAATACGAGGATAGGTCAATAAGTCTGTAGAAAAAGAAAAAAAAACATTATTTAGGGCTCTTTTTTTTGTCAACATAATTTCCTTCCAAGTTCAATAAATACACTTGGTCGACGTTCTTTCAGTTTTTCGAAGTTTATACGTCTCAGCTATCCAGTCGATCTATGCGTAACCCTCCATAAGAAAGCTATGCTTCCAAAAGTAAAATTCCTCAGGTAAAATACTATCCTGTGTCGAGTTGTACTAATTTAATCGTACAACTGTGAATCTATCCAGAAATGTTCACTACTTATTTTAATTTCCTATTTTTCAAGTAAATTTTTTGATGTATTATGTTTTTGCATGGTATTGATTATCATATTCATGAACCGTTCCTGTAGCATCGATTGCTTAGTATATTCACAGGTATAATGATTATTTGTAATGCTAGCGTGGGCGACAAGTAGATGAAATTGAGTTGCATAAACAAACAGGAGGATGGTAAAATTAACCTGCGCTAAAAATAAACTGCGGGCCAATAAAACGGGAACAACGGAACTTTCAATCTATTATGCTTTATAGAGACGGTAAAAATAGAAAATACTAAAAATATCTACTCATTCACACGAGTTTTATCAGGCAACCGAGCTACATCCCTAAATAGAGGATATTTATGGTTTACGTTTCTATAAATAGATGATAATATGGTACGATTTAGGTAACAAATTAAACTGTCCGAAATTAATTTTAGAACAGGTGATAAGATTTAAAAACCACTTACTAGGATGTGTTTTATTTTTATAAACAATGCAGTAAAAACGAGACATTATTTAGATACAGGAAAAGATATCTTTAAATGAAGTGTCACTTAGTCATTATAATTTATTTATATTTTATCATATTCTTCTTTATCTATACATTGTTCTTGACTATGTACATCTTCTGATAAAATTGAAATATTAAAAATAAAATTAGAATAATACTTAAATTTTAAAATCCTGATATATATATTCTTCGTGAATATTTAGCAAGTTAAAAGAATGATAGGATCAGCTCAACTAACCGAATTCGAGACAAAAAAAGTAGTTAGTCACAAAGGCATATAGTTACTCAAGTGAAGAAGAGAGGATCGTGAATTCAAAATAAATATTGATATTTAAGATTTAAGTTGACTTTTATTAAAAGATAAAATTTAGTGAAATTGACAAAAACACAAAAAATCTGGTGTGGGCACCACACGACCTTCCGAACAGTAGCATGTATAACAAGTAGTAGTGAAAGAGCGAATCCACAATTTTTATTTCACATATTTCCAGTTTTTGATAAAAGTGTCAATATCTCGAAAACTAATGAAAATATCAAAAAAATGTATTCTTTCAAAAATGTCGGAAATTACATGTTCTTTCCACAAAGTATAAATATTTTGCCAATAACTATATGAAAACCCAATATTTTTAAAAAATTCCATTTTTTGATAAGAGTAAACGTCCACTTCCGGTCGGCCGATTTTACTCAAATTGTATCAGATTCCTCCGATGGTGATTATAAGTAAGGTTTTATAGTTTCATTCCGATCCGATTAGCCGTTTAGCCGCAAATGTGTTCACAGGCACACAGACATTTTTTATTTTTGGGTTTTTTAGGCTCAAGGAACCCTAAAACGCGTATTTCCGCTAAAAACCCGAGATCGAAATTTTTCGCGATCACAATACCTTCCTCTAACAGCGTTGCTGTTCGGAAGGTAAAAATGTAGGTATATAGAAAGATGTTTCATACATGGAAAAACTGAAATTTAGAAAATATCTTTTTGAATATACTTAACTGTTTTCGTAATAATTGCGACACACTTACGTTCTGTCTTATTTAAAAATATATTTTTGAAACCGTCCAGAAATTAATACTTTCCAGTTTATTTTTAGGTCAGAAAATCTCATTTTGTCGGACAAGGCCAGAAAATAAAAATGAGTCCGGTAAAAGCTTTTACCAGACGCACTTACAATAAAATAGTTAGTCTAAGATAGCGGTCAATTCTATGGTAACCGAGTTTTGTATATATTTAAAACTATAAAATAAGTAGTTCGCAGACTGTCAACCAGAAAGCAACTTCTGAAGATGCCAACCGCTCGTGTTGGCGAAACGTCAAGTCAACATGACAATCGACGCCGGCCTAACAGCCCAAAAACCATTGGGGTAAAAGCTTTGCTTACTTTTGCTGACAAGGGGGATCGGGGTGTAAATAATTGTAATAAATCTGCTTACGTAATATTTGAACGGCCCTTTAATGCACGTGTCCACTTAAAAATGCCTCAACGATCTTGAAAAAAAAACACTTATAAACAATCTAACTTCACAAAGCCGCAACTCGTCTCAAGAACACCTAGAAGAGCATCGTCATCAAACTGATCAGGATTCTTAAACTTCTCACAGTGAAGACTCATTTCAAGGATACCGTTATGAAAATAATCAGGTTTCTGCTCGTCCCACACGTGCTGCTAAAGTAAGGATGTCTATACCTAGGTTTATGTAGAATAAAAGTTATATAGTTATATTGCTATATAAAAAAATACTTAGTTTTTGAGGAAAAACTTAAAAAACAAAAAAAAGTTGGTCATATTTTAAATAGCATGGTCGTAGGAAACAATAATGTTGTTTATTCGTTGGAGTTTCTATCTATATACAAAAACAATATTAACAAAATCATTAAGTCGGCGATTTTTATGAATGGTAAAATAGCTTTGTTTGGGATTGGAACAAATAATATTGGTAACAAATTTGACTTCCAATTGTTTTATTGCAATATATAAAAATATTTGTTTTCGTAATACAATCGATAGTGTAATGTATGTTATATATTTTTTCATTAAGTTTTAATAATTTATTTTATTATATTTAATTCAGTTCATTGAAATTTAAGCGGATTTTAAACGCTAACAGCTTCATAGCCTAAAAAACAGTAGGTTTCTGAGTTACGCGAACATACTTGCTAAAAATAAACCAACACCCACAAATATCTTAAAAACACGTGGGATTTCTAAGTAAAAAAGCAAAAAGTAAGTCACTAAAAAATGAGAAAAAAATGTTTCATAACGATGCAAGTTTTCAACGTGTTGCTATAGTTTTTTTTCTATTTGTTAAAAATAAAAAATTGTACTGTAGACCTAAAATACATACATCAACATTTCTAAAAATAATCAAATTTATTTTAGGAGCATTTATTTTCAACACATTTATTTTGGGAAAAATTGTTTGCTGATATTATGTCGATGGGAGACTCATGTAAAAATAAACAGGAGTGCCGTTTCATTTAGACTTCTTTAAACATTTTAAATATGTTTAAGTGAAATTCTATTAAAGTTTCTAGGAATATGCATCTATACGTTTTCTATTTTCGATTTCGGTTAAATATTTTTCAACAGATATCTATTTTTATTGGTTCATAAATATTCAGCTGATTTTGCGATATGGTTTAATTTTAAATTACTGCAGTAATAGATTTAAAAATATTACTTATACTTAGAAAAAATAGGATAACTTAATACAGTAATTGAAAAATATCATAATCGTCGGACAGCTCTCGTCAAATCGTTGTCAAAATATTACTACGATATTTGTCTGAAATAGTCTTGCTTCAACTGGCTACAGAGATCAAAACTCGCTGTTTCAATGCATGTGATATGAAGAATATAGTGTGTGGCACGGGATGAAACAAAGTCGATTTCTGACCTCTCACCCTAGTCAGAAATCGTCTTGTTTCACCCCTTGCCACACAATATACTATTTTTAAGATAGAAGCTGTCTGATATAGGTCACCGATCGTACTGTAGCCTAGTAAGGTTGTAGCTTAATTAATCCATTAAAAGTTACATTGACGTTGGGCGCCAATTTGTAACCCTTAAATTACCCTAGGCTAGCTCCTGGGTTTGTGGCTTCCTTCTGAGTTTTATCAATTCTCCCCAAACATTAATTTAGGGCGCAAAAGTACAGACAAACAAATAAAACACGATAAAATCAATTTTAAGTTGATTTATTTTAATCATTCAAAGTTATGTGAAAATTAAAAAAAAATTAATTAGTTTAATCTCTTATCTTTAGTTTATTTGGATTCTTCCTGTTGGAGCTTGATTTATTGTGGATCGGAACTGCTCTAAATCCAAACGTGAATGGAAGTGATTTTTCCTTTAAGAAAACTGCTTTTGTGTCCAATCCCGAGAATGGTTTCACCTTGTGTCGACTTCTAAGGAACAAAATGGCTGTCGGTAGTCAGCTAATCTTTTCTGTTTTTAAGATAATCCTTAATAGGGTCCTTCTTTGATTTGGCAATAACCCTAATAATAAAATAATAATCAAAACTCCAACCTTTAAGTATTTTACTATCAAATACATTCGCTATCTGGTTCTTCAAATTTCGAGAGAAAATTAATTACATTCTATGTTTATATATTTTATCACCACAAAAAACTGACTTTTCACAATAGCAATGTATTTCATATTAAGTATTAGTAAAAATTTATACAGAAACAAAAATGTACTTACGAAGGGCCAACGTAATCAGGAAATAATTCTGATTATATTAAGAATCGAAGATAAAATGAAAGAATTGAAATAATTTTCTAACGAAGTAACAAACTTTCTCCTACCAAATCGACGCGAACAAACCTTCCGCACCGGCGCGATAAAATTGAAATAAATAAAAATATAGTCAGGAGGATATACTCAAAAACGAACGTTACAAGGTTTATAATTATATTACTTCGATTGGTTAATGTCACCCACACCCAAATCTTGGTACCCTCTACTACTTTGTACAAGGCTAAAGGGTGGGTCCCATATGTTTATAGAGGCACTTCAAAACCTGATTGTCTCCTGTCGTCTAGTACCTCGTAATGGTCCTGTATGTATTTAACTGTTTGAGGTTCCCTGTCATATCATTTTCAGCTTAGGTCTCCGTTAAACAGTCATATGGTTTGTCGGTGTATCATGATCGGTACATGGCTCGTAAGAACTCCTGTAATTCCTTATAGCTGATTCCTGTTGGCTTTGTGCAGCTCTTCTGACACACGTCTGTTCAATATACATTCTGCTGTGTGCAAGGCCAGAGATGTATTCCCAATATTGGTTGTATTGTGATCGTACTTTTTGGTACCCCATCATAGAGCTGGCTTTAGAGAATGACTTGTCCAATACAAGAAGTAAGACAGGGATACCTGCTATCGCCACTATTGTTCAACCTGTATTCGAAGGCAATTTTTCAAGATATAAAAATAAGAAGATATAGACGATGTGCAGCGGATCGTAAATATGGTTGAAGAACACAGTAAAATCACGAGCATGAACATTAATACTATAAAAACAAAGTTTATGATCATCTCCAGACGATGGAATGCATTAGCAAACTCCGATGAGTATATCGCAGCACCCTTAAAATATAATGGGCAAAAAAAAATAACAAACGCAGAAATTTTTAGGCGCGTAAACAGCAGAAAACGTGAGCTGATACAGTCAAGAAAAGAAAGACGGCCTATTTGGGACATTTAATGCGCAATGGAAAATATAGATTCTTACATTTACTGATGAAAGGCAAAATTCAGGGTAAAAGAAGAATAAAAAGAAAGAAAATTTCATGGTTTCGATACACCATACAATGGACAGGGATTCTAAACTAATTTAATCAGCGAAAGACAGAGAAGCAATGGAACCTGTAATCGCAAACATCCATATCAGTATAGTGGCTGATCCTTTTCTTGCAAGTTTATCTGCTTGTTTGTTACCTTGTATTCCTCTATATCCTGGCACCCAAACTGGCTTAACACTATTATGGTTTGGCAGGATATCGCGTTCAACTCAACTTTCGTGTGATAGCCTAAATACCACTTTAGAGGTCTTTAAAGCCCCAATAGCCGCCTGACTATCTCGGCAAATATTGTCCAATTAGATTTGTAAGTCTTCAATTTATTTTCTCCTGTACATTGCAATATTGCATATATTTCAGCTTGAACTACAGATTTATATGTTTCCAGAGGGTCAGAATTTTTTTATGTTTCTGCTCCTGTACCTTCTTCAGTATAAAACTGGTCTGTGTACCAGGTGTAGCCCTGAAGTTGGGGTCAGTGCTCGAATTTTTGCCATTTCTTACGATGATCTATTTCTACCCGCAATCTTTCTTTTTGACAGGTATTTGGACACCATGCCCTCCAATTTCTTGTTGGAACGAAGTTCCTTACGGCAGGCTTGGAGGAGATATGTAACAGTAAAACCGTAAGAAAAAGTCCGTGGAATAAAACCGTTAAATGAGACGTGCGCAGGCGCTACAGTTGTATACACAAGCGAGTAGTGTATAATACCTTTCTCTTTCTACCTCTTTCTTTTCTTTCTCTCATTCCTTCTCTCTCTATTACCACTCCACCCCGCCAATGCATAGTATATACTCATGAATTCATGGACAACCACGTGGCGAATTCTCACATTATAGATACATTTTACTCGTGAGTAGCCACGTTTATTTTCATATAAATTTCAAATTGTTTCGATTCTACGTTAGCCGAAGGAACTTCGTTCCTACCTGGTGTCCCACGACACCACAATGATTTTTTTTATTGGAACGAATTTCCTTACGGCAGGCTTGGAGGAGATAGGGATTTTGCTGCCCGAACGAACTAAAAAAAAAAATTAATAGTAAAACCGTAAGAAAAAGTCCGTGGAATAAAACCGTTAAATGAGACGTGCGCAGGCGCTACAGTCGTATACGCAAGCTAGTAGTGTATAATACCTTTCTCTTTCTCCCTCTTTCTTTTCGTTCTCTCATCCCTTCTCTCTCTATTACCACTCCACCCCGCCAATGCATAGTATATACCTACTCATGAATTCATGGACAAGCACGTGGCGAATACTCACATTACAGATACATTTTCCTCGTGAGTAGCCAATTTTTTTTGTGATGTATTCTGATCTAACAATAATATTGCTCAGATTTTCTTGTAGTCCATCCTTGCTTCCCTCAAGATTATAGTTATGGGAGGAAGTTCCAACAAGACTAAATAATAAATTAGTGAAGCAAATAAAACTGGGATCCCATTCGAAAAGAAACAAAAAAAATTATAGAAAATTGTAAACGAAATTTTAGCCTTCCAAACAGTTACTTATTATAAAAATTAATTAATTAATGAATGCAGGGAAGTTTCCATTTCCGTTGCTTCAATTTTTGTTTAACGCTGAATAGATTTTTTTCAAATAAATATAATCTAAATGTAACTTATTTAATTCAAAAACAAACTGGTGTATAAACTCACACTCACTAAATTTATAAGAAAAAAGGAAAATACTGTTTACTGATATTTACTTCTGCCAAAACAAAAACAATACTGTGCATATAACTACTTAAGGTTGGTTAATGTTTTGTATTGATATGTACTAATATTTACAATCAACTCAGCATTGATTCCCTTCTAATTTTTTTTTAATCACCCGAAATCCCAACTCTAGTGGATTGACCCTCGTAAAAACCTCGTTTCCATCCCTCTAGGGGGAGTGAGCGGGGTACCAGCAAACATTCGATAATTATAGTGAAAATGATTGGATGAAACAGGTGTCCAGGATTAAACGTGTGTTGCTTGGCAAGATTTGACCGCTGAGCTACTTTTTTAGTAAAAACGTTAGTCTCGGTGTGTCTGAGAATTAAATAGGATATAAATAAATAGAGATAGAAAACAACCTGGCAGACAGTTTGGAGACAAGTTACAAGTTTTTACTTGACGAGATGACGAGATCGATGAAATAAAAATTCGTGGAATCAATTAAAAAAATATATTAAAATCAACAGAAGGACAATCCAAGTAATAAAAAAAACTTGTTTAATTCTATTTTGTATCCTGTATGTAAAAATAACTCTCTTGGATTAATTACATTTCTTCGTTTTTCATAACATTATAAATAAATTAAGCATAATTAATTTGGTGTCTTCCTATTTTGTGAATTCCCGTTTTTCAGGTAAAATTTTTCCCATTTTGTGCCTAGCCAAATTTTTACCTGAAAAGACCCAAGATGAATTTCCCGTTTTGTGACTAGCCTAAAATAAAGCCACATATTATAATACTTAGGTACCTGATTTACTCATTTTAACTTAAAAAAAAAAAATCATTTGTGTTTATAAAGTCGTCATTTCTCATTTCAACCATTTAAATAATAGTCATATAAAATATAAAATACATTTATTACAAAATAATATAACATTAAATAATCATCAAAGAAACTTATATACATTTTTAGTCAGTAAAATAATTGCTAAAGGAAAATTGTCATTGCATTTTTATTATGAATGCCAAATTTATTAAGCAATGGCCAACGTCCAATCTTCAACGAAGTCTGTAACTGTACGAAGAATTCTTTCATTCAGCTGTACATACTTGGTTTTCCTCCGTTTTGGTGTCATATGTAACTCAACTTGTAGTTTTATATTGCCGAAATATGATGCTGTTGCTTTAAGTGCTTTTGTTAGCTCAAAAATGTTTGGATTTACCCTGACAATTTTTGTATTTAGCCGGTTGTGCCATCCTTCTAAGGAATTTGTAGTCCGGTGCAATTGGTTATAGCACACCCACATCAGTCCTAAAATGTTGTTGTCAAGCCACTGTTCCACAAAATAATCATTAAATATTTCCAGAAGTAGATGATTTTCAAATTTCTCCATAATCCACATCCAACCGTCGTCCACCACTTTTTCAGGAGGAAGATGCAACAGACTTCCTTATGTGTGTACGCACTATTTAGTTTTCCTTGTATAGAGAAGTTAACCCAATTTCTTGTACTTTTTACCATAGACATTGGTTAAAATGAAAATTTTAACCAGTAATGTTTATATTAGGGAAGGGTTTCTTAAGTGCCTGGAAGGTAGCCACTTCAAAATCAATTTTAAAGTTTTTTGGTTTCCACTGTGGTTTATGTTTTTCAATTTTTATCTGGCATTAAGGCGAAAATAACATCAGGAATAATATTGGTTTCAGTACCCGTGCTGCCCACATCGGCGTGGATTGTATAAAGCTGCTGAAAATGTTTACAACAGCTTTTAAATGTCCCATCACTAAAAAAATTATTGGTTTCTACGAGTGTCTGTCGCGCTTTTAGCGACGCAAAAACCAATATTTTGTTCTCTTCGCCATCTTAAAACCACAGAAAGTTGCAACTTATATTATCAATTTATCCCTTCTTCGTCCATAAATAGAAAGTATAATATGCAAAACTTCCCCGAAACAAAAAACATCTTTAAAGGGATTATCATTATCTTAATACGTTTCAGTATTGGGGAATACCCAACATTTCAGAAATCATAAAATCACATTTTATTATAGTCACAAAATGGGAATTCATTAGGGGTCTTTAACAGGTAAAAAATTCTCTAGGCACGAAATGGGAAAAATTTTAATCTAAAAAGGTCTAGTCACAAAACGGGAATTCACAAAATAGGAATATACCATTAATTTCATGATCTTTTCCAATTTATCACGATTTTACCTCTTTTATATTTTTATTTTTTGAACCTCTTATTTCGTGAATTTTCATAGTTTTACTTTTTTAAAATTTTATATGTTTACCGCGATGCTAGACCGTCGTTTTATTGTAAGTAAAAAAAAAATTGGAAAATTTATTGACTACATCTATAGTGTCCTTCTGTCCAGATCAATGTCTTTTTTTGCTCTTTCAGGAGCAGTCATGAGTATTTTATTTAGGTAGTTGAACTACTATTTGACGTGGAAGTACTTTAATTTTGAATTATTTTCGAGAGAAATTATGACATTCTTACCGATAAAATTAATATATATCTACATTTTTTTGTCCATTTTTTTTTTAAATAAAACTGGTAAAAATGTAAAAAAATAATGCCATACCGTGGCAACAACTGTATGGCGCTAGTGTACAAGCAAGATGGCAGTTGCTCTCTCTTTCTGATACATGTCACGAATTTAACGCAGTGTAGGTACCATCAAAATTATATACATACTCTAAGGATTAAAGAGAGCTCTTATAACTAAACTGCTCGCCAAAAAAATCGGGACAAGCAATTTTTAGCACCATATTTAACTAGTAACTTTTAAAATAAAAAAATAAAAAAACTTTGCTACCAATATCTTTAAAACGTTGTAACTTGAAAACGGCTTTACCGATTTCGACCAGGTTTTCACATGCTGAAAGCTTATTTTCTGGTTCTTTTTTATTACCTAACCGCTTTATTGGTAAATGGCCATTTCTATAAAATACAGGGGTCAAACAAAAAGTAAAGATAAAATTGCACAAAATATGGCTATTGTTTGTTTTAAGCTATGACAATTGGGCTGTACGTTGTTGTTTGGTTTGAAATTTGGTCAATATGCAGTTTCGGTCAATACCTCTGAACTGTTTTTTTACTTTTTCGATTAGTGCCTTTTCGCCACAGATACGCTACCAGGCACATCCATTGTCCTAAAATGTGTTTTTGGTGGATTTTTTGATGCGATCTGGAAATTTTAAATAAATTACTACCTAATGATTTTTTTTTTCATACTGGGTAATCAAACAAAACTGACTGTTTCATTATACAGGGTGTTTCGGGTTTTAATTGGGAAAATTTAACAGACGATAGAACATGAAAAAATAAAAAAAAAGTCTATATAAACATGTATGTTTTGATGCTTTGTTCTCGATACAGGGTGTTAAAGTTTTGGAAAAAAATTAGTTTTTTATTCATAGCTCAAACATACCTCGGCCGATTTTTTTTAAACTTGGCAGGTTTGTTTCTCATGATAAGATGTATCATTTGATGTAATGAGATTTACCGTAATTATTGGAGTGGCGTCCCAGAGGGCAACCTAGTTACTAAAGATGGAAAAATAATGGTAGGCCACTGCTTTTTTATAATTTTGTGAATTTTTTAGATTAAGCATTTAAAAATACAACTTTTTTGTTTCTTGTTAATTTTTTGTTTCCTGCTTTGTTTTCGAGAAAAAAAAACATTTTTTTCTGTTCTTTGGGGGCCACCTAGAACATACATTTAATGTTTTGCTCCATGTCATCTAGACGAAATGGGCTTTAGCATACCGAAATCCAGAGCTAAAAATATTTTTTATTTCAAAAGTTACTACAAGTTAAATATGGTGCTAAAAATTGCTTGTCCCGATTTTTTTGGCGAGAAGTTTAATATTTAAATACACCGTAGAAGCACCCCTGTAACAATATATTAAATATGCATAATTAAACTAACAACAGTAGAGTGCGAAGTAAAACCGCAATCAAATATTTTGTCGAAACAATATTGAATATGATTTCGAACTTTTCTTGAAAACTTTTTTCTCTACAGCTAAAGTGTTGGTCCTGAAAGATATCTTTTATGACAATATTCAATATTTACACTTTTTTATATTTAGCGCAATATCGAAAACTTAGATGATGCAGTTTTTAATGTAATTTATAATTTTACTGAATCTGACACTTCACTTTTTGTCAAACAGTAAAGTTATTCTAAAAGAACCATGTAACAGTAGTAATGCGGCAACTTTGGTAAAAGTTAATAGGAGCAGTGTTGCCGTAAAATGAGTACAAGCTATGTTGGTAACTTAAATTTTAAATTAAAATTGTTGATAATTTTAAGATTTATTGTTACTTTTAGAAATAATATGTTGAAAAAATTATTATTATTAATAACCGAAACATCAGTTAATATATTATAATGATCAATTTCAAACTACATTTCGTTGCTTATTAATAATATAATAGTATGGGCGCCAGGTATGTTTTCGTTGGCATTATAGGATCATGGATTTACCCAAGAATTTTTTTATGTATATTGACCTGCTGATTACGAATTTCGAGGGTAACCGTACGACAAATGGTCAGAAACTTTGTTATTACCACTTTAATTTTTTAAATGGCTGCAACGGTAAAACTAAAAAAGGCTTTTTTTCCAAATATTTTTTATTTCTTATGAAAAAAAAAAACAATACAGTAAACTAAAAAAAATAAAAATACAACTAGAACCAAAGATTTTGTCAATTTAGTCAAAAATTGTTGCAAATAACTGCACTTCTCACTTTATCACTACATAATTCAATTTATAGACATACTAAAAGGTAATATATAAAAGAGCTCATTTAAAAGGACAAAAATTCAACTTACACCTATATTTTATAAAATATTTGTCCGATTATTAACAACAAACTTATAACAAATTAATTGTCAAATTTTTAATAAGAAATAACAAAGTGATTTGTTTAAAAGTAGTTTATATTGAAAAAATATAATAACCTAAAAGCACATGGGCGTCAGTATCTTCTGATAATATTGTAAACATGTTGGTAACCAACTTATACGCAATGATCAATTTGAATAATAATTTTTAAATCATCCTCTACAATATTATGGCGTTGAAATGATGAATGATCTATTTCTGGGTTATTTGATATATATTTGTTTTCATTTATTGTACTACATATTACTAAATGAGGTTTTAAAATTTGTTTTAGTAAAATCAATTTTTTGAAAAAAATGTGTAGTAATAATTTGCCCCAGAACTTTTCTGGATGTTTAGGCAGGGGAGTTTCGTAACTAACCATACTAAAATTGACTTATGACTAAATGGATTTCTTAAAGTACAAGTCAAATATTAAATTGATCCTAAATAATGAGGGAATAGGGAACCGGACAACTTTTCAAATAGTGTTTAAAAATAGTCTTTATTCATATATATAGCCATAAAAAACAATATTTTAATTAAATAAATCCTCTGGAGTACTTGAAAACGTCAAAAACATAATTTATTTCAAATTGCCGCGAAAACAGCACTTCATGTCAATTCAGATCGCGTGACGTCATATAGAGGTAAACGAACTACGAGCCATATTACAAGTGATCAGTGCTTGGATAAATTAAGTATTTTGTGTTTCTTAATCATCATGGACCGAAAAAAATATCGTTGGTGTGTTGTACCTCGATGTGGAAATACATCAGTAACTACTCCAAATAAAATTTTTATTGATGTACCTCGAAAACCAGACATACGAAAGAAATGGTTAGACCTAGCAAGACGAAAGTGCGATGGAATGTCTGTTACTTCAGCAGTTTACTTTTGTGAAGATCACTTTGATGTAAGTACTGTACCTAGAGTGTTATTACACCGCCCATAATACAAATAATCATATTTAGTGTGTATGAAATGTAGGGGTTATAGGTTATGTCTTACTTAGAATGTTTTACGTGTGCATAAACAATCTTGTATTTGTGTTTTAGCTGCGAAAGAAGCTATAGAGAATATTTAAACTTAATTAAGTATATCTTTTATATACATTTTATTTTACTTTATATTGAGAATGTTAATAAATAAAACCATTGACAAATTGTGTATAATTATTTTATTTAGTGCTTTCATATAAAATAGGGAATATTTTTTTCCAAAATTCGCTTATACTAGAGATATAATGTATAACTAAAGTTCTGTTATGACTATAGTCCTTCAATTCGTAACTAATTACAATTAAATATTTTTAGAAAAATGCAAATAAATCGTAGAAAAACGCGAAATAACATACAAAGCAGTGTTGTTTACTTACGACTACCTCCATATGACGTTACGCACTGTGATTGGCGTTTGGGTTCTTACACGTCACAGATAATTTACGAAACTTTATTTATTGATTTAAAAATATGAATCATTGTTATTTCTTAAAAATCTTTATTGAGTGATATTGTTGTATAACAAGCTTTATTTTAAAACACATCTTAGATTTTTTTTCGATTACTGTCCGGTACCCTGTTGTACGTGAACCTTTCCATGGTATTTTACGTTGAGGCTTTCAGCTTGTTGAATAAGCGATAAAAATAAGGTCACCATTGGATTCATCATTATATTAACTATCAATATGCACAAATGGCGCGAGTAAGCGGATAAGAACCAATAGTCGCACTCCAAGTGCGAGCTAAAAATCGATAATTTCATAGGATCTAATCAATTTATGGTCCACAAACGCTTAAAATTTTCGTCTATCTCTGGTTTTAATATTGGGATTTTGATTACTTTATAATTTTTTTCATAAGGAATCCGAAGAATATTGTAAAAAGGTCTATCTTTTTTAGGTTTGTGAGTTGCAGCCATTTAAAATATTAATTGTAAGTAACATATTTTCGGACCATTTGTCGAATGGTTACTCTCGAAATTTGTAATCAGCAAATCAAAATACATAATAAATACTTGGGTAATGTCAACGAAAACATTACTGCCGCTCGTACTAATACACGTGTATTAAACTGCAAGTGCTATTACTTCGTCCTAGTGTTAATTTACGACAAAAACCTGTATTGTTCTGGTTAACTGCGTAAATTATACGTAGACGATAACATCATAATATAATTGCTAACACTGAAATATATATTTGAAAAAAAAAATAATTATTCTTAATTAGTTAATATTACATAGAACCTTTAATGCTTAAAAAAATGTTTTTTTTTTAGTATTAATTTATATTTTTTAAATTATTCTAGGACCGAAGGAATGGATACTGGCTCGGAGTCCTCGACAACTAACAACGATTTTCCTCTAAGGAAAACAGGTATGTATTTTACAATTTAGACCGTACTTAGTATAAACATAATAGTTATTTATAAAACAGTTCGTGAAGTATGCTTTTTGCGCACGCACGCGATGTTTAGAGCACGAGCGAAGCGAGTGCTATATATCGCGTAAGTGCGCAAAAAGCACTTCACGCACAGTTTCATACAATATTTTATCTACGATAATCAAATAAAAAATAATTACAAGAAAGCAATTTATTTTCAATTCATTTACAAGATACTAACAAAACTGATGCTCTCATAGCAACACCATGGCAACGCGAATGCTAAGGTTATTTGATTATATGAGGGTGTGTCAAAAACAGTGCGAAAAAGTAAATCCCATTTAAAATACATTGTTACTTCACGCACACTTTCAATCCTTCACGCACTGCTGTCTATAATGACAGTTTTTACGAACTAAAAATTGATACATAATGAGGTAAAGTAGATAAAATGTTTTACTGTTATTTAATACTGTTGTATTACTTGTGCACATAGAATATTACAGCTATTCTGTAAAATTCAAAATGATAACACTTTTCAGCTTTATTCGTATTGTTAAACCAAATTTCGGTTTGGTGCCTATTGGTAGCAGCTTTATAATTACCCAGTGCTTAGCAACAAAACTAAGATTAGTTTACTAAATTGTTGGTAAATACAAGCAAAAAGGTTTTCTAGAAAACCGACGAATTATTTAATGCTTTAAAATTGTTGCTTTAAATTTTTCGTTAAGTTTCAGTTCTTGTAATAGTGTCCGTTTCATGTTCAATGTGTACAAGCTCTACCACTTCCGTCAACTTTCGTATCTTTTAAACGGTTATACTTATAATAGTGAAATTTTAATGGGAGAAATAAACGCACGTTGGCTTTTTAACCAATCTTAACAGGTGACGTAATAGTCATAGATGACGTAACAGACCTATAATTTCAAATGGGACACTTCACTTTCCAGGACCATAATATTTGTACGATATAAAATTATTGCCTATATTTTTTTAATTTAGAATACCGTTAATTTTCTTTTAATGAAAATACCTGGCTCCAAATCGGTAAGTTTACTAAGCCATGCAAAATTTACGATAGTGTGGTATAAGAAATAGATCTTTATTTAAGTATTAACAATATATATTGATAAAAATTACACCAAAATATTTGTCACCGGCAGGAAGTAGTGTTTATTCAGAGCATCTTTTATTAGGCTGACATTATCTATACGAGAAAAAAGGAGTAAACTACCTCAAAAAAAACGGGTGTGGCAGTCAGTGGGACTGCCGGGAGAAGTTATACTTCTTACATTCGCCCGAAATTATAAATTTGTATGCGAATGATTTAACAAAATTATTATATGATATTCGTGTTCAGCGACCTCGAAAACCTCCTAGTACCGAGTGCACACTCATTTTGTATCGAATTTGCATAAAATTCCTGGAGATGAGGTCCGTTTTAAGCACCAGGTGTTTCGGAAACCATCGCCATTATGATATTCGTATTCAGCGACCCAAAAAACCGCCGAGTACCAAGTGTGCAGTGATTTTGTACAGAATTTACATAAAACCACAGGAGAAGAGGTAAATACCCTAGCCATCAAATGCCGCGGACATTTTCGGCATCATGATATTCGTGTTCAGCAACCCCAAAAACTCCGAGTAGATACCTTGAACCCATTTTCAGCAATACTTACCGAGTTGTAATTTTTCTATCTATTGTCTGTTCGGAATGCACTTTTCGAATGCAGAAATGCAATTTCCCATTTTTACATTATGAAAAATACTCATTACTGAATATTATTATTAATGTTATGAATATAAAATACTAAACTTTATATGTACACTAACTTGACAGAATTATAAAATAATCTGTCAAACACAATGTGATACGTCACTATGATATTCAAAACATTAGCTCAGACTGTTTTTTGTACATCTATCTCTTTTCAATGTACTGAATGTTTAAACGGTATTCAAAGGACTTATAGTTATGACTAATAACATGTAGTAAATATTTCATCTTTATTTTTACCGACCAATATATTTTATATGTGTTTCTGTCTCTCTTATGCACACCATTACATATGTAATGATTTTTCACATTTAACCCCACACAAATTTCTTCCGCCGAGTGCACGAATAAAAGTATAACTTCAAAAGCAGAAATTTGATCTTTCTGCACCATAGCCTTCCGCTTCCAAATTTTGTAATTCAGAAGATGATAATGTACCTACTATAATATTTATCACTGATTGTTTCCTTGATTATTAGAGAAACAAAAATATTATCAAATGAATCTACAAAACCACAGAATACTCCAGTCAATAGCTGTTTTCCCGTGGAATTTTGAAAATCAATGTCGATTTTTTTAAAAATTCTGATTTAGGTATTATATTTAGAACCTTTTTCAAATTCTACTCTACGCCGATGCCGGATTGTGTGAAACAACTCCATGTAGAAAATGGGCATTTTTTGGCCAATTGACGACCAATTTCAGGCAAAAAAAAATAATTTTATTAAAAACATTGTTCAGAACAAAATTGTAGTTAATAAAAAAACAAAGAGATTTGTGTTTTAAAGACCAATGTAAAGCTAATAACGACTAAATTACTGTTCTTTGAAGTTTGAAGGGTGGTTATTTTTGAAAAAGCCCTTAAATTCAATATCAAATTACTTTGGGAAAAAGTCATAAGATTAAGAATTTTTAGTTTAGAAAAATAATTGATTACATTGAAAACTACACTTTTATAAATTTAAAAAAAAAACGCAAAAAAAATTAAAAAGATATAATTGTTATTTTTGTATTATGAAAATGAAAATAAGGGTTTCAAACTTTATCAATTAATATTAGTCCAGGGCATTTAGATCAAAATCGCCCGAATAGTGGAAAAATTTACATCCAGCAGATATCGAAATGCGGTTTTTTGCATTGTGTTCAGGAAGGTCACAAGAAAAAAAGTCTACAACGTCTGGTTTGGCGCATTTTTTTGAAAAATGCCTTCTGGGCCGGAAAATGCATTTTCCAATTGCATCATTCCTTGCAACATTCTAGGAACGACTGGAAACTCGGAAAAATCGCTTGGAAATCGTTACTCGGGGGGTTTTTGGGGCTGCCGAACTCGATTCTGGCATTAGAATTACCCGGGGGTGGGTCTGTGGGGGTGCGCAGGGGGTGAATTGGGGGAGAAATGGCAGCGTGCATGAAAATCGCTCCAAACTCGTTACTCGGGGGTTTTCGGGGATGACGAATTCAATTCTGGCATTGGAATTACTCGGGTGCTGCGCTGCGGGGGTATCCGGTGAGACATTCTGAGGGAGAAACTGCATAGTCCATGAAAATCGCTCCAAACTCGACACACGAGGGGTTTTCGGGGATGACGAATTTAATTCTGGCATTGGAATTACCCGGGAGCGCTCGGGGGCGGCTCTGCGGGGTTAAATATCCGGGGGTCATTCTGGAGGGGAAATTGCATAGTTTATGAAAACCGCTCCAAAGTTATTACTTGGGGGTTTTCGGGGATGCCAAATTCAATTCTAGCATTAGATTTCCCCGAAAACCCGCGAGTAACGGGTTTGAAGCGATTTTCATGCACGCTGCCATTTCTCTCCCAATTCACCCCCTGCACACCCCCACAGAGCCACCACCGGGTAATTCTAATGCCAGAATCGAGTTCGGCAGCCCCAAAAACCCCCCGAGTTACGATTTCCAAGCGATTTTTCCGAGTTTCCAGTCGTTCCTATAATGTTGCAAGGAATGATGCAATTGGAAAATGCATTTTCCGGCCCAGAAGGCATTTTTCAAAAATGCGCTAAACCAGACGTTGTAGACTTTTTTCCTGGGACCTTCCTGAACACAATGCAAAAAACCGCATTTCGATATCTACTGGATGTAAATTTTTCCGCTATTTTTCGTAACTTCCCTGGACTATATATCGTTAAATCCCTTAAAATTTTGTATAAAATGAATATTTTAAAAATCCGATTGTTTAAAAAATGAACGGTTGCCCTCGAAAAACCAACTGAATTTTTTCTAAATTTCGGAGCTCGAAAATTGGAGGATTTCAGTATAAGAATAGAAAAGCGGAGCTACATTTAAGTAAAGTACAAATAAAAAAATATTTTTAGTATAAATATATTTTCTTTCATTATAATTGCATAAAAATATAACCGCGTGTTTAACATTTTCGGTATTAAGAGATATTCTTTAAGGGTTCAAGATTTGAAAAAAAAACGGGTGTGGCAGTCAGTGTGACTGTCGGCAGAAGTTATACTTCTCTGCACGCGCCCAGATTCATAAATTTGTATGCGAATGATTTAGCAAAATCATTATATGATATTCGTGCACACTCATTTTGTATCGAATTTGCATAAAATTCCTGGGGGCGAGATCCGTCTTAAGCACCAGGTGTTTCGGAAACCATCGCCATTATCATATTCGTATTCAGCGACCCAAAAAACCACCGAGTTCCAAATGTGCACTGATTTTGTACAGAATTTACATAAAACCCCAGAAGAAGAGGTAAATACCCTAGGCACCAAGTAGTGCTGCGGAGACTTTCGACATCATGATATTCGTGTTCAGCGACCCCAAAAACCCCGAGTACATAAATTGAACCCATTTGGAATACTTACCGAGTTGTAATTTTTCTATCTATTGTTTGTTCGGAATGCACTTTTCGACTATCCTTAAAAACTCTGTTTATGTAGCCAACAACCTCAAAAGCATAGTGCAGGATATAATGCAACCATGTGACGGTACTATGGACTACAATAAAATACTCATTACTGAATATTATTATTAACATCATTAATACAAAATACTAAACTTTATATGTATACTTACGTGACAGAAATAGAAAAAAATCTGTCAAACACAATATAATACGTCACTATGATATACAAAACATTAGCTCAGACTGTTTTTTGTATATCTATCTCTTTTCAATGTACTGAATGTATAAACGGTATTCAAAGGACTTATAGTTATGACTAAACACGTGGTAAATATTTCATCTTTGTTTTTACCGACCAATATACCTTATATGTGTTTCTGTCTCTCTCTTACTCACACCATTACATATGTAATGATTTTTCATATTTAACCCCACACAAACTTTTTCCACCGAGTGCACGAATAGAAGTATAACTTCTATAATTTTATGTTATCATTAAATTATTCTCTATTTAATGAATGCAGTTTAAAGTAATTTCTAAGAAATTTTGAGAAAATTCTTTAAAAGCGGGTGGTTTATAAGGGTATAAGGGCATTTTGGTATTTCATTTCATTCTTATAAAAATTTAAGTTTAATGACTCAATTTTCAATTATAATAAACATCTTTAATACTTAAGAATCTACAAAAACATTATTAAAATTTTATTTTACCAAATATATACTAAAATCTACATTTTTTTATTTTTGAAGTTTTACTTCTATTCGTGCACTCGGTGGAAAAGATTTGTGTACAGTTAAATGGGAAAAATCATTACATATGTAATGGTGTGAGTAAGAGAGAGAAAGACACACTTATAAGGTATATTGGTTGGTAAAAACAAAGATGAAATATTTACCACATGTTATTAGTCATAACTATACGTCCTTTGAATACCGTTTCAAGATTCAGTACATTGAAAAGGGATAGATATATAAAAAACAGTCTAAACTAATGTGTGAATATCATAGTGACGGACCACATGATTATTTGACAGTTTATTTTATAATTCTGTCACGTAAGTATACATATAAAGTTTAGCATTTTATATTAATAATAATATTCATTAATGAGTATTGTATTGTAGTCTAAAATACCGTCACATGGTTGCAGTATATTCTGCTCTATGCTTTTAAGGTTGTTGGCTACATAAACAGAGTTTTTACGAATAGTCGAGGAAATAAAGCACTAAAACCTCCAAATTTTGTGACGTAAGATGGATCGGAATGCTTTTTTTGCACTGGATTCGAGTATCAGGAAATTTGTTGCTATTTTTTATAATGTAAAAATGGGAAATTGCATTTTTGCATTCGAAAAGTACATTCCGAACAGACAATAGAGTGAAAACTTACAACTCGGTAAGTATTGCTGAAAATGGGTTCAATTTATATACTCGGGGTTTTTGGGGTCGCTGAACACGAATATCATGATGCCGAAAGTCTCCGCGGCACTTGGTGCCTAGGGTGTTTACCTCTTCTCCTGGGGTTTTATGTAAATTCTGTACGAAATCAGTGCACACTTGGTACTTGGCGCTAAATACGATTATAATAATGGCGATGGTCTTCGAAACACCTGGTGCTTAAGACGGACCTCGTCTCCAGGAATTTTATGCAAATTCGATACAAAGAGTGTGCACACGATACTAGGAGGTTTTTGGGGTCGCTTACCACGAATACCATATAATGATTTTGCTACATCATTCGCATACAAATTTATAAATCCATGCGCGTGTATAGAAGTATAACTTCTGCCGGCAGTCACACTGACTGCCACACTAGTTTTTTTTGCAATAAGGGGTAGTTTTCAGCCCTAAAAAATAAAAAGCCTGGTTCAACACAGGGTGGATTTTAAAGAAGAGGGTCACTACAGCTGAAATTCAAATTTTTATTAAAATCAGTATTGATTCTCAAAATTGCATGGTTTTATAGTTTCTTACCTCTTATGACTGAACTAGAATAAAGAATCCACAACAGAGTTCTCTGAAATTTTGAGGTTGTATTAATGAAATATGACTTTGCAAGATTACTACGTCAAAACAGTGATGCAAGCATCATTTTTTGGTGAGGCCAGAAATATTTCATCCATCTCATTTTTATTTCATATATACTCCAAAAAAGGATCCTAAACAATACCAAATATCGTGAGCTTAATAAAAATATAGCGTATTAAGACAAAACATGGCTTTAAACTGATTAGATTGCCAAGTACAACTGGGTACATAAACCAAATAAATGCCTTTGAAACACATTTTGTTCGAAAGGTAATTGATTGATACTTTTATATGCGGAAATTGAAAATGGTTTTCTTTCTTAAACTTTTAACAAAAAATATAATATACAGTTTTTGCTGATTGGTATAGTATAACTAGACCCACTTGGATAGGAATTATTTTTACGATTTTACCAGGGGAAACTCAAAAGAACGTCATTATATGAACTATCTGAAATATCTATTTAATGTTGCTTTTAACCTCCCGACTCACACTTGTACGCCCATGAAGAGAATTTTAGGAAATTCGAAAAGAGCGTTGACTGCACCTATTCAAGGGGTTTTTGATAAACTATACTGAATTCGAAACAATTCGAAAATCTGTCATTGTCGGGTAATGTCACATGTCATCTGTTAAATGTTAAATTTTGTCTTTTCATCGTAAACACCGTTGTAATCGGTGCCTCTTGGAAACGCTCTGTAACAAGAAAAAAATATTTTATTTCATCCTGTCCAGTAAATAAACTTCCCTATAATCAATTTGGCGCCGGTAAGTAAAACATTACGGTATCAGGTACTGCAATATGTTGCCTAGCAACGCTGCTCTAATTGCTTAAGGGAAGACAATTATTTTTAATTTTTGACATTTAAAAATACTATATTAATATTGAACAAAGTCATATGATTAGGAAGGTTAAAATGTTTGAGTGACCAAATATAATAATTGACAAAAAAAAACAAACAAAAAATGTAAAAATTATGTAAACATGTAAAAAAGTGATTTTTTGTCCAACCATCAAAAAATGTTGACATTTTTGTACTATTTTCAGGTGCAAAAGCCATCAATTCCCTTACCGTACAAAAATTTGCTCGTTGCTTAGCAACACTTTTAATCCTAGGATTAAAAACGCTACTTTTAATCCTAGGACTAAAAGTAATTGCATTTGAGCTCTCTCATTGAAATTTAAAGAAAAAAACATTGTCTCTTACAAACTTAGTGAAACAAACTAATTGGGCAACTATATATAGGTATTTATTTGTTATTTATATTGATATTGAATGTACAATAGGAACAATTATTGCCAAAATTCAAAGCACCACTGAAATTATCACTAACAATTTTCGAACAATTCAAAAGATTTTTATTAATGTTAGAACAACTCAAAATATTCTCCGTAACTGTTGATGAAACATTCGAGGAAATATCTGAACAGGTACTTGTACCTTCTTTGTCAGGTTGCAATATTTTTCTGGCAGTATTCTCTTTGTTGATACGTGATTCTTCAATATATCCTTCTGCTACCGTACTCGATTTCCAACCTCCATGTCTTTTAAGAAAAGTGAGGTCACCGCCACCATCAATAAGAAGTGTAGCAGATGTTCTTCTTAGCGAATGTCCAGTATACTCCTTCCAATTTTCTAACTTCAAAAATTTTGCAATTTCTTGCGGCACGGCACTAATTTTGTGAATACCAACAACCATTCTTTGACACTTCCCATTAACATACTTCAAAAATAAACGACGTTCCTGTATATTTGATGGTCGTAGTGAAACATATTTTCGAAATAAACGCAAATAATTATCGCCTATAATGGTCAACAAACGAGGTTTCTTGTTTTTTGTCTGCAAAATTTTTACGACCAGGACCGAGTCCATATCTTCGATGTCATCAATTTTCAAATCAACTAGTTCGTCACAACGCATAGCACCTCCAATTCCTAATACTAGAACAACCTTTATCATCAAATATACATTATCAGGTGCCATATCCAGGAACCGATCCACTTCCTCCTTTGTAAAAACCCTAGACTTTTTAGGTATATAACCATCACTTTGCCTTTTTAACAATGCTCGTAATTTTGAATATTTACTAATATCCACACCATTTTTGATATCCAGTGTGGATCGCAACATTGAATACTGTGACCAAAGAGTGGATGGCTTGACGGTCTTCGTTAAATTTGAGAAATACACCATAAGAACACTCTCCGCATAGTTTTGCACATTTTTTTCTTTACACCAATCCATGAATCGCTGATATGCAAGTTCATAAACTTGGCGAGATTTGGGTGGCAAAAGATTTAGATATACTGCTTCGGCACTTTCCAATATATCCGCAGGTATATTTTCATTGTGTTCGGGATTCATTTTAAAAGCAGCGTAAAAACTACTACAACTAGTCGCGTCAACGAACGCGAAAACCTCGGAATTTTGTGCCACAGGTCGGATCGGGATGCGGTTTTCTGCATTCTCTTCCAAAACGATCATGTAAAAATGTGCCTGAGAAGATTTTCCCCGGAGACCGAAAATTGGCCCGCTGCAGGCCAAAGTGCACGCGAAAAATGCATTATCTGGGAGGCCTTTTGGAAGATTTTCAAATTTGATAAATAAGGGTCAGAACTCGCCCGGATCGGGTACTCGGGGGTTTTCGAGGCCGCTGATCACGAATATAATGTTCAAATTGACCTTCGAACACCTGGTGCACCAGAACCTGACCCAAAACGTCATCTCCGGGAGTTTTCCTGACACAATCAAAGAAGGTCAACCAAAAATAATTTCGGGGGGTTTTTTGGCCCGCTGAATCCAAATCTGGCATCGGCGAGCACCCCACTGGCACCTGGTGCACAGAAACCCGGGCTAGAACGTCGTCTTCGAGAGTTTTCTTGACAAGACTGCCAAAACCCACCCGAAAATCATAAGAGGGCAGTTCTGTGGGGCGGTGGTCCCGAATTTCACGCCGAAAACAACTCCCGGAACACCTGCTGCACCAGAACCTCACCCTAAACGTCATCTCCGGGACTTTTCCTAAAACAATCAATGAAGGTCAACCAAAAATAATTTCTAGGGGTTTTTTGGCCCGCTGAATCCAAATCTGGCATCGGCGAGCACCTCACTGGCACCTGGTGCACAGAAACCCGGGCTAGAACGTCGTCTTCGAGAGTTTTCTTGACAAGACTGCCAAAACCCACCCGAAAATCATAAGAGGGCAGTTCTGTGGGGCGGTGGTCCCGAATTTCACGCCGAAAACAACTCCCGGAACACCTGCTGCACCAGAACCTCACCCTAAACGTCATCTCCGGGACTTTTCCTGACACAATCAAAGAAGGTCAACCAAAAATAATCTCTAGGGGTTTTTTGGCCCGCTGAATCCAAATCTGGCATCGGCGAGCACCTCACTGGCACCTGGTGCACAGAAACCCGGGTTAGAACGTCGTCTTCGAGAGTTTTCTTGACAAGACTGCCAAAACCCACCCGAAAATCATAAGAGGGCAGTTCTGTGGGGCGGTGGTCCCGAATTTCACGCCAAAACAACTCCCGGAACACCTGGTGCACCAGAACCTCACCCTAAACGTCATCTCCGGGAGTTTTCCTGACACAATCAAAGAAGGTCAACCAAAAATAATTTCTAGGGGTTTTTTGGCCCGCTGAATCCAAATCTGGCACCGGCGAGCACCCCACTGGCACCTGGTGCACAGAAACCCGGGCTAGAACGTCATCTCCGAGAGTTGTACAGACACGACCCCAACAAACTCACCAAAAACCGTCTCATAATTTGACACATTTATTAATGTGTAACTCTGGCGTAGGGCCCTCGAAAGAGTTGTTCCAGTGCTGCAGGAACAACGAGAAGAATTCCCCCCCCCTCCCCCTAAGATCTCCAAAGCATGCCGAGCGGGCCTTTCACTTTCTAACGAAGCGTAGAGAGAAAGTTTGAGTTGGGTTGAATTTGATCTGAATTGAATAAACAGTTTTTAATCCGAAATTGTATATATATTGACTTCTTTATTTACTTTACATCAATTTCTCTACTCCTCGCATTGTGTAAGTAGAATCAATAATTCCACAAGATGTAAAGATAAAAATCCCAGCGTGGCAGGGGTCGAGAAGGTTGATTTGGACGTGAAATTCGGAACCACCGCCCCACACAACCGCCCTCTCATGATTTTCGGGTGGGTTTTGGCAGTCTTGTCAAGAAAACTCTCGAAGACGACGTTCTAGCCCGGGTTTCTGTGCACCAGGTGCCAGTGGGGTGCTCGCCGATGCCAGATTTGGATTCAGCGGGCCAAAAAACCCCTAGAAATTATTTTTGGTTGACCTTCTTTGATTGTGTCAGGAAAAGTCCCGGAGATGACGTTTAGGGTGAGGTTCTGGTGCACCAGGTGTTCCGGGAGTTGTTTCGGCGTGAAATTCGGGACCACCGCCCCACAGAACTGCCCTCTTATGATTTTCGGGTGGGTTTTGGCAGTCTTGTCAAGAAAACTCTCGAAGACGACGTTCTAGCCCGGGTTTCTGTGCACCAGGTGCCAGTGAGGTGCTCGCCGATGCCAGATTTGGATTCAGCGGGCCAAAAAACCCCTAGAAATTATTTTTGGTTGACCTTCTTTGATTGTGTCAGGAAAAGTCCCGGAGATGACGTTTAGGGTGAGGTTCTGGTGCAGCAGGTGTTCCGGGAGTTGTTTTCGGCGTGAAATTCGGGACCACCGCCCCACAGAACTGCCCTCTTATGATTTTCGGGTGGGTTTTGGCAGTCTTGTCAAGAAAACTCTCGAAGACGACGTTCTAGCCCGGGTTTCTGTGCACCAGGTGCCAGTGGGGTTCTCGCCGATGCCAGATTTGGATTCAGCGGGCCAAAAAACCCCCCGAAATTATTTTTGGTTGACCTTCTTTGATTGTGTCAGGAAAACTCCCGGAGATGACGTTTTGGGTCAGGTTCTGGTGCACCAGGTGTTCGAAGGTCAATTTGAACATTATATTCGTGATCAGCGGCCTCGAAAACGCCCGAGTACCCGATCCGGGCGAGTTCTGACCCTTATTTATCAAATTTGAAAATCTTCCAAAAGGCCTCGCAGATAATGCATTTTTCGCGTGCACTTTGGCCTGCAGCGGGCCAATTTTCGGTCTCCGGGGAAAATCTTCTCAGGCACATTTTTACATAATCGTTTTGGAAGGGAATGCAGAAAACCGCATCCCGATCCGACCTGTGGCACAAAATTCCGAACTTTGTACCCATTTCCGCGAGCGTTGACGCGACTAAACAATTATATGATTAGTACGTCTACTGACGTCTACTTGACAATCAATATTTACCAACAATACCAGATATCCATGACTACCGACTTGCTATCGCTGTTATAATTAATAGGTGTTCAAATTTATTACCAAATTATTAACGATTTTTGAATAAAACTAAATTTATTTTAATTTTGACTTGGTTGGAGAAAAAATAGTATATATCATACGGACTAAAAGTGCCTATTTTTACTCGCAATTTTGCATTCGCTCGGCTGCGCTGCGCTCCCCCTTGCAACTGCAAATATTGCTCGTAAAAAATATGCACTTTCAATCCTTATAATATAATATACTATAGGTTAGTTGGAAGAAAAATCAAATTAACATGGTACTATTTTTTTTATACAAGGATTTAGTGGCAGAGCACCACAGCAGGTGAACTACTCCTGAGATTTTCTGGCATTATTTAGATATATTTTTATTGTGATTTTTCGATTTTAAATTATGTATTATTATTATTATAAAATAAAAATAAAATAATTAATTACTTACTTACTTTTACATCCATATTAAAAAAGAAGTCAATGTTATTCAATTTTATAATAACAATTAAATCTTAATAATAAAAAAATTATTTGGCAGTGACAGATACCTTTCAAAAAAAAATTATTTGGCAGTGACAGATACCTTTCAAGGTAATGTGACCTATCTAATCAAGTTAGTCAAGTTACGAACTACTGTTAAAATTTTTATGAGTTTATTAATTTATAAAAACAGGATGAAATAAAATATAATAAGATACATGGTCGTTAGGTGTTATTACAGTACTCGTTTTTATTTCCGGACTTGGCTCCTACGTCGCTTCGTCCGTAAACTAACTCGTACTGTAATACTATCGACCTTGTAACGTATAATACTATTATCACATTGTGCATTACAATTATAAATACTTACCACTTTAATTATACTTACCATTAGGGCTCGGAATTTCTGAAATTTTTGTATTCGATTAGTCGTTTTTCGAATTATTCGAATAGTCGAATAATTCGAATAGTCGAATAATTCGAATAGTCGAATAATTCGAATAGTCGAATAATTTGAATAGTCGAATAATTCGAATAGTCGAATAATTCGAATAGTCGAATAATTCGAATAGTCGAATAATTCGAATAGTCGAATAATTCGAATATTCGAAAAATTCAAATAATTCGAATATTCGAATAATTCAAATAGTTCAAATTATCGACTATTCGAATAATTTTATATATATATTACATATATATAGATTATTAGATTAATTATTAACAATAATTCAAATTAAATTTTTGAATAATTCGATTATTCGAATATTCCAATAATCAATTATGTTGGTAATCAAATATTTGAACAGCCGTTTATTTAAACAACGAAAACGTCGTTTCAAATACGTACCTTCATATTCTTGTATACCTACATAATTATTACATACCCCATGTACAGTACAGTATGTCCCCAGATAGACAGCCGAAGAGGACAAATGCGTTAAATTAAAAATGCGCAAAGGGGTTTAGGATTTTGTGAATTTTATATAGAGTGCTTGAAAACCACGAAAACAGGACTTTCGTCGTGTTTAAATGAGCAAGTTACACAATTAGTCCGAGTTAAACTTAATTTCTGAGCAAAAAAACTTGTACGAAAAACACGAATATTGAGTAGTCAATTAAAGTTGAATGATTCGAATAGTCGAGAATTTTTCGAATAGTCAAATTATATGAATATTCGAATAGTCAATATTCGAATAATCGAATTTTTCGAATAATCGAACTATTCGAATAATCGAATTATTCGAATAATCGAATTATTCGAATAGTCAAATTATTTAAATATTCGATTAATCGAATTATTCGAATAGTCGAATTTTTTTAATAACAAAAAATTCGAATTTAGAATAGTCGAATATTCGAATATTCGAATTATTCGAATAAAACTCCGAGCCCTACTTACCATATCATATGTGTCCTAACGAACAACATTAGATACAACCTCAACCGTCCATGGTTTTATTAAATTTTATTGTTACTTTATATATCTATCCCTGAAGATGGTCAAAAATTGACCGAAAGCTTGGATGTATAAAAAAGTGAACTAATTCGATGTTTTATTGCTGCAAACTCAATCAACCTTCCTCAACGTATTTTAATACGATTCAGCAAATCTGTTATATATTGGATTTCACAACGGCTACTTATCGTAGATTTATCATTTAATAACCTACTTTATTTTTTGTAGCTTCCGAACCAAACTTGCTCAAAGTGCGGCTAAAGCAACGTGTAATGGAACGACGTTCCAGTCCGATGAGTAAACGACTGCCGCATTCGCTCAAGAAAAAACTGCTCAGTTCGTACCTGCCTCCCAGCGAGTCGCCGCCTCAGGAACCGCCCAAGGAGCTCAGTCCACCTTGCGAGTCCGAAGAGTACCAGCGACATGCCCTTTTCAGTAGTCCTTCGATGCCGAATATATCGCTTGCCGCTCACCATGTATTGTCGTCACCTGATTTGTCTGAGGCGGCAGTAAGAGCAGCAGCCGCGGCAAGATTAGGTTAGTAACTTCACTTAAATATAATAAATTATTTAACGTTTAAACTAATACCACTGAGATTCGTAAAAAGTACAGAAAAATGTCAGTTTTATGTTGAAATGGACTAGATCATTCTTAGTGTCACCTAATTTTTATTGCGACTAATGTACACTGTGGGCCGAAATTATTTTATTATTTTAGTACATTTTGTAGTTAAAATGACTTTTTGTTTTTGGGCGATTTAATTTATTTTTGTATAGGTCAGTAAAAATAGCATTTAACTTTGCACTAAATTTCCGATCCAAATTTCTTTTTTTATTAGGTTTCGGATAACTTAATGAGTATAAAATCACAAAATGCTGACAGATCCAGGTGACGCTAGAGGCGCCATCTTGAAAAAACGTTTTCGGCCGATATCTCGGAAACTATGCACTTTAGAGCAAAAGTCATACAAACCATTATTATAGAAAATAAAATTTTGCATCTTTTGTTTCGAGCAAATTTTTTTGTAAAACTTACCGTTTACGATTTATGGCCCATTTAATGAACCGATTTTTCGATCGCAGCAAATAACTCTTGAAAGATTAGATAAACCAATAAAATGCATTAATCCATTTTTAAAGATCCTTTTATTCTCTACAACTTTTGTTTTAAACTTTTTTTTCTAATGTCCATAGTTTTTGAGTAATAGGACGTTTTATGTTGGACTACCGAGCGAAAAGTTGAAAATTTCAAGATATGCATAGAATATAATAGTACAAATTCAACAAATAAATTAAAAAAAATATCCCGATTGTTTACGTAGTTAACAAATAATAGTTCAATTCCTTACCTGCAATAGTAACAAACATTTTTTTATTTTACTTAATTATATTTCGCTGCCGCGTCACCCGCCAAGCGTCGACATTTCTCCATTAAACGTCCTATAACTCAAAAAGTATAGACATTAGAAAAAAAAGTTTAAAACAAAAGTTGTACAGAATAAACGGATCTTTAAAATGAATTCAAGCATTTTATTGATTAATCTAATATTTCAAGAGTTTTTGGCCGCGATCGAAAAACCGGTTCATTAAATGGGCCATAAATCGTAAACTGTAGGTTTTACAAAAAAGTTTACTAAAAACAAAAGATGCAAAATTTTATTTTCTATAATAATGGTCTATATGACTTTTGCTCTAAAGTGCTTAGTTTCCAAGATATCGGCCGAAAACGTTTTTTCAAGATGACGCCTCTAGCGTCACCTGGATCTGTCAGCATTTTGTGATTTTATGCTCAGTAAGTGATCCCAAATCTTATAAAAAAAAAATTTTGGATCGGAAATTTAGTGCAAAGTTGACCCGAAAAAACTGCTATTTTTACTGGCGTAGTAGGGCTAATAGCCTAACATGTCCTCAACATAACTGCCGAAGCAAAATAACGTACAGGGTCGGACTTATAAAAACAATTATGTAACGGTGCCTTTGACCTCAATTGTCTGTCAGTGACGTAAATGCAACTGGAACCAATGCGAGGTTCGAATGAATGTTAGTTGCCATGTTTAACTTAGAAATACTTGCTATATTTGTCTTATTAACCGTCCATTTTTTCTGTCATTTTACTGCTAGCTTGTTGTAAAGATAGCAGTAATTTGTTTTTTGTGGAACTCAACTGAGCTACAAAATCGTAATTTTAGCAACTATTTAGCTACAAATTCCCACTCATATTTTGATGGTTTCTGCCGACTTTTAACTGCCAGCTTGATAGGGCTTTTTAGTCGAGGCAATGAAGCATTTTAATGGGAAATCTTTTAGGATAGGACGGATCGGAATGCGGTTTTTTGCATTTGCTTTCAAAAATTATTTATACCATTCCTTCCTACTTTCTACTTAGTACAAACCGGAAGTTGCATTGCTGCAGCCAAAAATACTTTCAAAAAATGCATTTTTTGGGAGATTTTTTGGCAAATTTAATAACTTTGTAAATAAGAGTCAGAATTGGCCCAAGTTAAGTAACCAGGGGGTTTTGAGGTCGCTGATCACGATTATGATGTGTAAATTGACTCCCCGAACACCTGGAGCTCAGGAACGTCGACGAACTTTATCTCCGGGGGACTATCCCGAACTTCATGCGAGGAAGGAGAGAAAATCGAGACCACGGGGTTTTTTGGGTCGCTAAATTCAAATATGGCTCCAGCGAACACCCCACGGACCCCTGGTGCGCCCTAACCTGGATGCGGATGTCGTCTTCAAGAACTTTCCTGAAAATAGCGACAAAAACGAACCGAAAAACATTATGGTGGCTTTTTGTGTGCGCTGAATCCGAATTTCATGTGGAAAACGACCCCCCGAACACCTGGTGCACCCTAACCTGGCTCTGAAAGTCATCCCCGAGGTTTTCCCAGACACAACTGAAAAATAGGAACCGACAATCGTTACTGGGGTTTCTTGGGGCGCTGACGTCAAATATGGCACCGGCGAACACCCCACGGACACATGGTGCGCCCTAACCTGGCTCTGGACGTCATCACCGAAGTTATTCCAGACACAACTGAAAATGACGAACCCAAAATTGTTAGGGGGGTTTTTTGGGTCGCTAAATTAAAATTTTACGCCGCACATGCCCCACCAACACCTAGTGCATCGCATGAATGTTAACTAAACCCGATATTTTAGAGACTGACGTCAATGTACTGCAATAACTGTATGGAATTTTTGATTCTAGTTAAAATATGTATGGAGGAAAGGAAGAGAATGAATAGAAAGTCAAAGTTTATGATATTGATATTTCAAAACTTTTTATTGAACTCAAATCAAATAAAATCCAACCGTTACATCACCTAACCACATTAATCAATAACTTCGATTTTCTAATAAGCAACTAAATATCAAATTCTTCATCAAGAATATTATGGAACTGATATTCTGTGGATGCAAAGGAGATTGTAATATGAACACGTGTAGTTGCAGGAAGCACGGCCTACCTTGCAATCTTGCCTGTAAAATTTGTGAAGGTTTAACTTGCCTCAACACTGAAAGATATTCAGTTGACAACGTTATTGTGGCAGAGACAGAGGCTTCAGATGAGGGAGATGTTACCCGTATGAGTACATCAGTCGATGACGAAAACAATGAGCAGACTATGGATGTGTCATTTGATAAAGAATTTGATATTTGGTTGCTTATTAGAAAATCGAAGTTATTGATTAATGTGGTTAGGTGATGTAACGGTTGGATTTTATTTAATTTGAGTTCAATAAAGACTTTTGAAGTATCAATTACATAAACTTTAACTTTCTATTCATTCTCTTCCTTTCCTTCATACATATTTTAACTAGAATCAACAATTCCATACAGTTATTGCAGTACATTGACGTCAGTCTCTAAACTATCAGGTTTAGTTGACATTCATGCGGTGCACCAGGTGTTGAGAGGGCATGTTCGGCGTAAAATTTTAATTTAGCGACCCAAAAAACCCCCCTAACAATTTTGGGTTCGTCATTTTCACTTGTGTCTGGAAAAGTTGCGGTGATGACGTCCAGAGCCAGTTTAGGTCGCACCAGGTGTCCTTGGGGTGTTTGAAGGTGCCATATTTGACTTCAGCGCCCCAAGAAACCCCCAGTAATGATTGTCGGTTCCTATTTTTCAGTTGTGTCTGGGAAAACCTCGGGGATGACTTTCAGAGCCAGGTTAGGGCGCACCAGGTGTTCGGGGGGTCGTTTTCCACATGAAATTCGGATTCAGCGCACACAAAATGCCCTCATAATGATTTTCGGTTCGTTTTTGTCGCTATTTCCAGGAAGTTCTTGAAGATGACGTCCGCATCCAGATTAGGGCGCACCAGGTGTCCGTTAGGTGTTCGCTGGAGCCATATTTGAATTCAGCGACCCAAAAAACCCCGTGGTCTCGATTTTCTCTCCTTCCAAGTTCGGGATAGTCCCCCGAAGATGACGTTCGTCGACGTTCCTGAGCTCCAGGTGTTCGGGGGGTCAATTTACACATCATAATCGTGATCAGCGACCTCAAAATCCCCTGGTTACCTAAATGTGGCCAATTCTGACTCTTATTTACAAAGTTATTAAATTTGCCAAAAAATCTCTAAAAAAATGCATTTTTTGAAAGCATTTTTGCCTGCAGCAATGCAACTTCCGGTTTGTACCAAGCAGAAAGTAGGTAGGAATGGTATAAATAATTTTTGAAAGCAAATGCAAAAAACCGCATTCCGATCCATCGTATCCTAAAAGATTTCCTATATTTGACCTTTTTAGTGCTTCATTGCCTGGACTATTTACACGACAAATTAAACTAAAACTAAATACTGTCATCACAAAGAAAAAGGTGTCGAACTTATTGTTTGTGTAATTTCTTAATCCAACACGTGTATTAATGTTTAGTAGTTGGAAATCATTGTTATTTGTCGACTTAAAATTTATTAAACTAGCTAGCATAATAATTTAACCCAATTTCGCATTATCACAGCTCCATTTAAAATTTTCTTTTGACTGTTCTATTGTATTGTTAAAATAGTCATTAAAAAGGTAACAGTTGGCACAAAAGGTTTATTTATATATCTGTAGCATCATAGATCTGAATTGTTCGAGGACTAATGCCGTTACATACATGTTAATGAAATACTGACAATCACGCACATTAATCTTTATACAGATTCTGTTACTATAGTCGGGGCTGTTCAAAAGATGGAATTCAAGGACGCGTGATCAGTGAATACGGGCATCTGGACGGCGTAATCTTAAGATGTAACGCCATCTAAACTGCAATAAACGAAGGACAGTTTAGACTGTACTCATAGCAGAGATGATATAAAGTGGGGCGAAAGAAAGGAGTAAGTTTGTCTCGTGATCATTCCATCTTTTGAACGGCTCGACTATAGCAATTATTACAAAATTTATTAGAAATGCAAGCAAAATTAAGTACTAAAATTGAAATCGTTTTAATAGTGGATGAGAATTGTAAAACTTATCGTGAAGCTTCAGAATCTTGAATAGTGCTCGCATGTATGCGGTTCGGCGGCTCCGTCAAGGCTCGGAGTTCTTGATGCAATACAGAGAAGAGCAGTTCGACTAATAAACGACACCAGTATCACTAAAAACCTAGCCCCATTATCCCACCGAAGAGCAGTAGCTGATCTTTTCTTGTTTTACCGATACATAAACGGATTTTGCTCAGAAGAACTCCTCTCTATAATGCCTCCACTTGTCAGACCAGCCAGAGCAACGCGACGTGCCAACTCCATGCACCCTTATACTGTTCAATGCTGGAAATCGAGAACGGATCGATGCGATCGTTCCTTCATCCCCAGGGTCTCCAGATTGTGGAACTCCTTACCTTCCCACGTCTTCCCCACTCGTCCCAACTTGCAGGCCTTTAAATGCCAAATTAATAAATTGTCTCTTCTGCCGCAATAGATGTTCTCGGTACATTTGTATTTAGACCTATACCTACGAGGACATCCTTAATAAAAAAAAATAAATTTTTAATGACCGACTTCCGTAGAAAACTCTTGATTCTAACACAGTAAGGAAATTATTTAAAATAGATGTAAATATTTTTGAAGATCTAAAAAATAAACGGGTTGCCAATGATGCCATGAAAGATAACGTAATGATTTCAGCGATCAAACGTCCTAAAAATCCTTGCGAAAAAGATGCAAAATCCTATAAGACTACGGAAATCTGTGTACCGATGCGCGTAGAAAAAAGTTAAAGTTTCAAAATTTTTAAGAAGGAATAACCCATACAAATCTCGATTTACTCATACGTTAAGACCAGGAGCTCATAATAGACAATTTGAATTCTGCTTCAATATCCAAGGAAAGTTAGAAGATACCCCATTTATGACAAGATGTAATCCTTTTTCGGACGAAACCAAGTGTTTATTGTGGAATTTAATGTTAATTATGTTTCATGCCACAGTAGGTTAGGTATAAAGCAATACTTTTAAAATATGTTTAATAAAACATTTAGTTATCGGTTTTCTGATTTTTTTGCCTGCTCGGTCTACCGATCTGACGCCTCTCGATTATTTTTAACTTCCCGCTAAAAAAAATTAATTTTTTTTTTTAAATCGGGAAGTTATTGGTTTCACCCCGTTTTACGAAAAACGAGTTTTCATCGGATCTCAACGTTTTGAGGTCTTAGGAACCTCCCCTGACTATTTTTACGAGGGTGTCTGTATGTACGTGTGGATGTATGTAAACCTCTTATAACTTTTGAACGGCTTAACCGATCAGAATGAAATAAAAAGAATTTCAAAGAGTTCCATCTAACTTAGATTCCCTGTAAGTTTGAACCGATTTGAGCCGGTAGATTTCAAGAAATTTCAAAATAGCCGAAAAAAACAATTGGTAAAAATGATGTTTTTTGGGCATATCTTTTTGGCTATTGCATCGATCAATTTCATAACCTAATCAGCTCTCAAGCTTAAAAAGCCACGTCGAATGCCGTTTTGCAAATTAAAATCGGTTGATTCGTTCGTGAGATATCGTTGTCGAAAAATTTCGAAAAAAGTGTTTTTTTTTTCAATAACTTAGAGATTTTTTGACTAACCGATTTTGCACTCCCGGTAACGTTTTTAGGTCTCAAAAAACTGCGTCAAATGCCATCTTGAACATCAAAATCGAATAAGGCGTTAAAAAGTTATGCCTTTTTAAACATTTCAAAAAAAGTCAAAAACGTCAAAATACGTCACGTTACTATTGGTAAGTGTCACTTGGCGCTACGCGCTCTGGTGGTTAAAAATATTACTACTGCTAGGATGATAGATGTGATTTAATTACCTAAAGTTATGTAGTTTTTATTTACAATTGAAATGTTTTTATCATTAAATCAAGTTCTTGACTTTATTGAGGCTACTCCTAAGTCTCGAAATTTTGTAGAAGGAGAGAAAATAATTAATGCAGGACATTAAATGTATAATGGGTTGGAAAATCAAAACAATGATCAATACGATATTTTGTCGTATTGTATACAATCATCAGCTTTTCGTGATAAACCCCATGAAATAAAAACAGTTATACAAAAAAATGGTCAAATTGTTTCATCAAAGTGTAGCTGTACAGTTGGACTTAGTGAAAGATGTAAACACATCACAGCGGTGTTATTATATTGTACTCGGTAAGTGTAAATTTTAATGACACTGAATATAGTTTACCTTTTTCATTGTGTTTCTTTTAACAAAAAACCGATTAGGTTTTGGAAAATGATGAAAACGAACGTCTGAATTTTGGGCTGCATTACTTGAACATCCTTAAACACAACAGTATTTACTACTTTTGGTTTTTTTTTGGAGAAAATCTAGCTCCACAATTATTTAATAAATCTGAGGCCATAGTTAAATGTTAATTTTCACTGATGTACATTTTTTTTATTATTAATAGACGAAATATAAAAAAACAAAATTTAACAGCATACAAATTTGCCTTATTTTTATGTATGGCTAACTACCAGCTGTCACCCTAGCGCTAGTTTATAATGTGACCACCAGTCAGCGCACCATGTCCGGTGACACATACCAATAGCTTTGCGGTTAAAACTAGCGGGAAGTTGCAAGGATGGCCTTTAAGGTCAACCTCTTTTCGAATTTTTTTTCCTGTAAGGTGCCCTAAAGCAAAATGTATATCTTCAAAGGCCATTTACAGATGTTGTTTAGTACAAAAAATAAATTATTATAGGATTATTAATTTAAGTGTATCGCTAAATGGTTACAAGCCAGATATTAACTAATTGAAGGTTATCAACTGTTTAATGTTTATTAGATTTTTATTAAATTTTGTTTGGTGAAAATATGTTTATTAATTTCCAAACGGAACGAAAATGTTATTATGTTTGTAATAAATAAAAATGATCAATGTTCGGTATCGATAATTTAAGAAAAAAATTGTAAAAAAAAAATAATTAGCTGAATGTAATAATTGCATAGTAAAACATAGCTTTTAATTTCGAACAACTTTTTATGATAATTTTCGATATTGTGAAATATATAGATACTTTACTCTACAATAAAATTCATGTATCAATGGTTTTTGGGCTGTTAGGCCGGCGTCGATTGTCATGTTGACTTGACGTTTCGCCAACACGAGCGGTTGGCATCTTCAGAAGTTGCTTTCTGGTTGACAGTCTGCGAACTACTGACCAGAAAGCAACTTCTGAAGATGCCAACCGCTCGTGTTGGCGAAACGTCAAGTCAACATGACAATCGACGCCGGCCTAACAGCCCAAAAACCATTGATACATTAGACAATGGCCGCGAAAGCCTTTCACAGTTTAATAAAATTCATATTTTTTAAATAACTCGTATAAGATTAAAAAAAAATGTAAAATCTGTATTTTAGATTTCAAAGTATGCAGAACTTTTCATAAAAAATTACTTTTTCATATCACATGCATTGAAACAGCTAGTTTTGATCCCTGTTCTGCCTGTCGAAACAAAACAATTTCACACCAATGTAACTGTCAGTCAGAAACAACGTTGTTTCTCCCCTAGGGCAGAAAGAAATGTAATTATTTCAAGTCTGACTGACAGTTGCATTGGTCTTAACTAGTCTTACTTCGACTGGCTACAGAGATCAAAACTCGCTGTTTTAATGCATGTGATATGAAAAATATAGTGTGTGGAAAAGGGTGAAACAATTAGTTTTGATCTCTGTTCTGCCTGTCGAAACAAGACAATTTCAGACCAACGTAACTGTCAGTCAGAAACAACGTTGTTTCTCCCCTAGGGCAGAAAGAAATGTAATTATTTCAAGTCTGCCTGACAGAAGGTTTCTGACTGACAGTTGCATTGGTCTTAACTAGTCTTACTTCGACTGGCTACAGAGATCAAAACTCGCTGTTTTAATGCATGTGATATGAAAAATATAGTGTGTGGAAAGGGGTGAAACAAGACGATTTCTGAAGGTCTATAAAGCTGGCAGTGAAAAGTCGGCAGAAACCATCGAAACATGAGTGGGAATTTGTAGCTAAATAGTTGCTAATTAGTTGCTAAAATCACGATTTTGTAGCTCCATTCAGTTCCACAAAAAACAAATTACTGCTATCTTTACAACAAGCTAGCAGTAAAATGACAGGACTAGCCCAGAAAAATTAGACTAATGCGTGTGTATTTGTTGCTAATTTGTTGCTCAAAACCAGTACAGGCAAAAATTCGAAAAACCCTAAAATCAGCTAGAAATTGTTAATAATAACTACCAACCAGTGTCCCTGCTATCGTAATATACAGTTTGTATTGACACATTGATGTTATGGATTTTGTTGATGGTCGCAGATGTCATCAGCAGAGCCCAGAGAGCCAGCAACAAAATAAAAATTAAAAATCGGCCCAATCGGGTGACCGATAACTAACTCCTAGTGTCCATGCTGTCGGGACACGCAGTTCTTATTGACAAAACTCTGTTATGGATCTTGTTGCTGGTCGCAGATGTCATCAGCAGAGCCCAGAGAGCCAGCAACAAAATAAAAATTAAAATTCGGCCCAACCGGGTGACCGGTATCTACCTCCTAGTGTCCATGCTATTGTGACAAGCAGTTATTATTGACAGAACTCTGTCATGGATTTTGTTGCTGGTTGTGAAAAGCATCAGCAGAGCCCAGAGAGCCAGCAACAAAATAAAAATTAAAAATCGGCCCAACCGGGTGACCGGTAACTTACTCCTAGTGTCCATGCTATCGTGACATTCAGTTATTACTGACAGAACTCTGTCATGGATTTTGTTGCTCGTTGTGAAAAGCATCAGCAGAGCTAAGAGAGCCAGCAACAAAATAAAAATTAAAAATCGGCCCAACCGGGTGACCGGTAACTTACTCCTAGTGTCCATGCTATCGTGACATGCAGTTATTACTAACAGAACTCTGTTATGAATTTTGTTGCTGGCTGTGAACAGCATCAGCAGAGCCCAGAGAGCCAGCAACAAAATAAAAATTAAAAATCGGCCCGCCCGGGTGACCATTAACTGACTCCTAGTGTCCATAATATCGCGACACGCAGTTTTTATTGATAAAACTCTTTTGTTGCTGGTCGCAGATGTCATCAGCAGAGCCCAGAGAGTCAGCAACAAAATAGAAATGAGAAATCGGCCGAACCGGGTAACCGGTAACTAACTCCTAGTGTCCATGCTATTGTGACACGCAGTTATTATTGACAGAACTCTGTATATATATATTTTTTTATATTAGTATAAGTATTTGAATACATGTATTTTATATATATATTCTAAAATATATTTTGAACATTTTTAAAATATATAAAATATATACGAAAATCGGCTAAAAATGAGCTATTTAAAATATATTTTTTATACATATTGTATATATTTTTTTATAATTTTTTTTCAGGGGGGTTGTATTACCGTTCATTTTTACTTGAGATTTTCTTTTTTTCATGTAAGTTAAAAGTTAAAACGGAAAACGCAAAATTAGCTTCGTTCGCGGAACCTATCCGCGACAAGGCAGGAACATGTTGGTAACAAATTGTCAGTATACGATGTGCGCATGCTTAATTCACAACAGATCCACAACTCGAAAGCACCGCGAACGATAATAATTTTAGAATAAATAGCCTTTAATATTAGTGGATTCCTCGCAACAATTTTAAATTTTATATTAGACCGGATCTGTTTTGAGTTGGCTTTTATGAGGGAACCCGCTAATTTTTGTTGAAGTTAGTTGAAAACAACTTATACAACAATAATGAAACTATCCTCCTTCTGGAAAAGTTACGCAACATTGTTAAATATTCAAAAAAATAAAAAATCACTGTTTTTTCTTCTTTTTTTGATATAACTTTTAAACTATAAGTTTTGAAAAAAAGTTATACAAATAGAAAATGTTTGTTAATAAATTTTCTACAAGAAACGATTAGTTAGAAAGTCCAAAATTTATTATCCTTGTGGCAATATTGCAATAATAATTACAAAAAGGAGAAAAAAATCTTTTTATTTATTTTTTTTTCAATCCTTTAGAATGCATTTAGGACCTTTATATTCTTCCAAGAAAAAATTAAAAATATGATGAAGCAACAAAAAAAAATCATAAAATTCTTTTCAATAGATCACGCGGTTGGACCGATTTTTAATTTTTATTTTGTTGCTGGCTCTCTGAGCTCTGCTGATGCTTTTTACAACCTGCAACAAAATCCATGACAGAGTTCTGTCAGTAACAACTGCTTGCCACAATAGCATGGACACTAAGAGTTAGATACCGGTCACCCGGTTGGGCCGATTATTAATTTTTATTTTGTTGCTGGCTCTCTAGGCTCTGCTGATGCTTTTCACAACCAGCAACAAAATCTATGACAGAGTCCTGTCAATAATAACTGCTTGTCACAATAGCATGGACACTAGGAGTTAGATACCGGTCACCCGGTTGGGCCGATTTTTAATTTTTATTTTGTTGCTGGCTCTCTGGGCTCTGCTGATGCTTTTCACAACCAGCAACAAAATCCATGACAGAGTTATGTCAATAATAACTGCGTGTCACGATAGCATGGATACTATGAGTTAGTTATCGGTTACCCGATTGGGCCGATTTTTCATTTCTATTTTGTTGCTGGCTCTCTGGGCTCTGCTGATGACATCTGCGACCAACAACAAAATCCATAACATCAATGAGTCAATACAAACTGTATATTACGATAGCAGGGACACTGGTTGGTATTTATTATTAACAATTTCTAGCTAATTCTGGGGTTTTTTGAATTTTTTCTTGTACTGGTTTTGAGCAACAAATTAGCAACAAATTCACACGCATTAGTCCATTTTTTCTGGGCCGGTCCTGTCATTTTACTGCTAGCTTGTTGTAAAGATAGCAGTAACTTGTTTTTTGTGGAACTGAATAGAGCTACAAAATCGTGATTTTAGCAACTAATTAGCAACTATTTAGCTACAAATTCCCAATCATGTTTCGATGGTTTCTGCCGACTTTTCACTGCCAGCTTGATAGACCTGATTTCTGACTAGGGCAAGTGTTGCGATTCCTATGTTGCGTTTATAGAATTAAAATAATAATAATTATTTAATTATTAATTATTTTATTATATATTATTTAATTCCCTACAACAATTTTCGTATGTATATACTGTAACGAGCGAGATCCCTGAGTACGCCTCTGTCGCCCTGATAGCGCTAGGTAAACAACTGATTCCCGGAAGTCTAGTGACGGCGAGTACAATCGAGAATAATTCCTTTGTAGCTTCTACGCGCGACGAGAAACTGTTACCGAAGCACGTTCTGGAAGCAGTGGACTGGTATATAAGCGGAGAGCCACGGACCACAGGGAAGTTTAAAAGTTTATAGCGATAGTCTAAATATTCGAGCGAACTACGAAGTGAAAATAAATAGTGAATATAAATCGAAGTTAATTGTTGTATATAAATTAGAGTGTCATAGTTAGTTTAGTTATTTCGTTATAATTCGTTTAGTTTGTAGTGTGTAAATAAATTAGACATTTTCGTTCAGCAGTGATTTTATTTTGATTTGAACCCCCAGAACGTAACAATTGGTGTCAGGTGTGGGGTAAATTGAACTGCTGTGTTAATTAAATTGTGGACTTTATTATTGAACATTTTGTATGCCAGTAACGAGATCACAGACGAAGAAAATGGATCAGGCGACAATGGAATTTTTCAAGCAAGCCCTTGAAAAAATGAGCTTGAAAATGGATGAAAACACCCAGAAAATGGAGAATAAAATGGAAGAAAACACCCAGAAAATGGAGAATAAAATGGAAGAAAACACTAAGAAAATGGAAGAAAACACTAAGAAAATGGGAGATAAATTGACATTGATTGAAAATGAGTTAAAGAATAATTACTCCAAACTGGAAAACGAAATTGGAAGCGTAAAAGACGAGATGGGCAACGTGAACGATAAAATTGAAAAATTTGAAGACAGGTTTGGAAACATTGAAGGCAGATTGGTTAATATGGAGGAAGAAATGCAGGTAAAATTGGAAGAACATGTGAAAACCATGGAAGAGCGATTGAGTAAGAACTTCAGCAAATATTGTTCTGTTAAGCTGGGAGAACGGGGTGAGCCAGGTCGAACAAAGATCAAACCTCCAACTTTTGATGGCAAATCACCCTGGAGCACATATCAGAAACAATTTGAAGCAGCAGCCAACGCCAACTGCTGGGACGATGAAGAGAAAGCAACTGCCTTGATTGTTGCATTAAGAGGAGACGCACTGAATATCCTTCAGACCATTCCTGTAAGTCAACAAGGTGATTATAAGACTCTGACAAGTAGACTGCAAATGAGATATGGTGATGCACATCTCCAACAAGTGTATCACGCACAAATCAAGAGTCGCCATCAGAAGAGTGCAGAAACCTTGCAGGAATTCGAAGCAGACATAGCAAGGTTGGTAAGGCTGGCTTATCCTTCGGCACCGGACAGCTTCCTAGAACAACTTGCTGTTCAGACCTTCGTCGATGGGTTGAGAGACACGGAGACTCAGCAGACGTTGCGGTTGGCCCGACCCAAAACTCTAGATGACGCCCTGGCTCATGCCCTAGAATTTGAAGCCGCTAAACAAGCTTCTCACAGAGGACAGAGCAAAGTGAGACAGCTTGATGATTCACCAGTCTGCGACGAAAGTATTGAAGACGTAGTTCGCCGAGTTCTCCAGGAAAAACGTAATGGTGGACCAAGATGCTGGAACTGCGGCGAAAGAGGACACATTCGGCGTTACTGCAAGAAGCCGTTTAAACCACAACGCCAAGAACAGGAAAACTAAAGCGGGTTGGCAAGAAGGGGCATAAACCGACCCGCCACGACAATGCCCCTGAGGTTATAATTCAGGCCATCTCTTCAAGTGTTTATGTCGACGGTAAAATTAATGGGAGGTCCGTAAAAATGTTAGTCGACACTGGCGCAACCCGAACTATAGTTAAGCCGAGTGTAGTTGAAGGAAATGGAAAAACCTTACCAGCGATGGTTCGTTTACGGACTGCAACTGGAGAAGACGTGCCAACACATGGAAAGAAGAGGATCGTCATCAACATTGGGGACAGGTCTCTCGAACATGAGGTGCTGGTGGCAGATATCATGGAGGAAGTCATCTTGGGAATGGATGTCATTAAGGGTTATGGCTTCCAGATGGATATGAGAAACGATGTTCTGAGGATCGGAAGTCTGGAAATTCCATTCCTGGGATGTGAAGATATCACGACTCGAGTCTTACTCAGCGAAGATGTTCACCTACGTGGACAGGCGGAAACCATAGTGAAGGGGTATTTAGATAGAGACCTTCGAGATAGCTGTATAAGACTCATCGAACCAGCCAGTGAGAGTAACCTCGGAAAAGGACTGCTAGTCGGAAAAACCTTGGTGAGAGGTGGAAACGAAGTTCCTGTGAGAATGTTGAACACCAACATGTACCCTGTGATCTTAAAGAAAGGTACGATCCTGGGAGAAAGCTGTTCCGTGCTTTGTGTGACAGGAAGCGTTCAGGATGTGAAGAACCCGCTACCAAGAAGCGAGAAGAGTTCGAAGAAATTATTTGAGACATTGGCTTCTTCCTGCACAGAACTTGCACCAGAACATATTAGCAAGGTGAAGAAACTAATTCATGAATACAGTGACGTTTTTGCTATGGACAACACTCAGATGGGTAGGACGAATGTTGTGAAGCATTCTATCAATACCGGAAGTTCAGATCCCATTCGCCAACAACCGCGAAGGCTTCCCATAGCAAAGAGAGAAGAAGCAGAGAATATAATCAAGGACATGCACGAACAAGGAATAATAGAGCAATCTGATAGTCCTTGGTCATCACCTGTGGTTTTGGTGAAGAAGAAAGATGGCAGCACCAGATTTTGTGTCGACTATCGTCGTTTGAACGACGTCACCAAGAAGGATTGCTACCCCATTCCAAGGATTGACGACACTTTGGACACGCTTTCTGGCTCGAAATGGTTCTCCACGCTGGATTTGAAGAGTGGGTATTGGCAGGTGGAATTAGATCCCAAAGACAAAGAGAAAACAGCTTTTACTATTGGGACAGGATTGTGGCAGTTCACAGTAATGCCATTTGGCCTCTGTAACGCACCTGCAACTTTCGAGCGATTAATGGAAACCATTCTTCGAGGATTGTCATGGAAGTCGTGCCTAGTTTATTTGGACGATGTCATAGTATTTGGCCGGACATTTGACGAACACCTGGAAAATTTAAGAGAAGTCCTTGAAAGGCTACGCACTGCAAATTTAAGACTCAGTCCAAAGAAATGCCACCTCTTCAGGAAAGAAGTGAAATATCTAGGACATGTAGTATCTGCAGATGGCATTAGTGCTGACCCAGACAAAGTCAAGGTTGTACGAGAATGGCCAGTACCACAGGACAAGCACCAAGTAAGGAGTTTTCTTGGCTTGTGCACATACTACAGGAAGTTCGTCTTGGGATTTGCTGACATCGCGAAGCCTCTAACAAGACTGACGGAAGATGTAAGGGACTTCAAATGGGATACTGAATGCGAGGATGCTTTCAATCGACTGAAGCAAGCACTAACAACAGCTCCTATATTAAGTTATCCTCAGACCAGTGGAAGGTTTATATTGGACACGGACGCAAGCAACACGGCCATAGGAGGCATATTATCCCAAATTCAGAATGGCCAAGAGAAAGTTATAGGATATTTCAGCAAGGTCCTGTCGAAGCCTGAGCGTAACTATTGTGTTACGAGGAGAGAACTTCTCGCCGCAGTCAAGTCCATGGAACACTTCTATAAATACTTGTACGGTCGCGAATTCCTTCTAAGAACAGATCATGCTGCTCTGAAGTGGCTTCTACAATTCAAGAACCCAGAAGGTCAGGTTGCGAGATGGATAGAAAGGCTGCAGGAATATCATTTTTCTGTGGAACACCGGGCCGGAAAGTCACATGGCAACGCTGACGCATTATCTAGAAGACCTTGTCCTTCTGACTGCAAACACTGCAGCAAAGCAGAAGAGAAGGAATTCTGTTTAAGAACAACCGTCGTGGATCTAGATTGGCTGCCAGAATCCCTAAAGCGAGACCAAGAAGGTGACACCGAACTAAAGATGTTGCTTGACTGGAAAGCAAAAGGACAGAGACCAAGATGGGAAGAAGTGAGTCACCTGAATCCTAGGGTCAAGTCCTACTGGGCGCAGTGGGACTCCATTATTGTAGAGGATGGATTGTTGAAGAGGTCCGTCGAGAATGACGAGGGTACTGCAGCTAGGACTCAGCTGATAATTCCCCGGAGTCGGACGACAGAAGTATTGGAGAAACTTCATAATGGAACCTCCGGTGGACACTTCGGCATCAAGAAAACGTTGGAAAAGATCAGAGAACGTTTTTACTGGGTCAACTGCAAAGAAGACGTCAAGGACTGGTGCCGAAAATGTAGACTTTGTGCTTCAACGAATGGCCCAAGAGGAAAACGACGAGCGCCAATGAATCAGTATAACGTAGGCAGTCCTATGGAAAGAGTTGCTTTAGACATCGCAGGCCCATTCCCAGAGACCGACGATGGGAACAAGTACATATTGGTGGCGTCGGATTACTTTACCAAATGGGTTGAAGCACATGCCATCCCAAACCAAGAGGCCTTGACAGTGGCAGACGTGCTGATAAAAGAGATGTTTAGTCGGTTTGGAGTGCCACTGGAGCTACATTCTGATCAGGGACGAAATTTCGAGTCTGGCCTATTCCAGAGCATTTGTGAAATACTCGGAGTCAAGAAGACCAGGACAACGCCTCTTCACCCACAGTCAGATGGCCTAGTCGAAAGAATGAATAAAACTGTGGGAAAATATTTGGCTAAAGTGGTCTCTGACCATCAAAGAGACTGGGACCGGTACCTTCATCTGTTCACCATGGCCTATAGATCAGCCGTGCAAGAGTCTACTAGAGAGACACCAGCTTGTGTCATGTTCGGCCGGGAAATAAGATTACCCTGTGACCTAGAGTTTGGATGTAAGCCCGGAACAGAGATAGCTGGTGAGGACTACGTGAGCACATTGAGGGGCAGGCTACACTACATTCATGAGAAAGTCCGACAAAACATACAAGTAGCTAGTGACCGAATGAAGACCCGCTATGACAGCAAAGCTACAGAAGGTGGTTTCAACGCTGGAGATTTGGTCTGGCTGTACAATCCCCAGAAGAAGAGAGGATTATCACCTAAGCTACAGAGGAATTGGGAGGGTCCATACAGAGTGGTAAAGAGGATCAATGATGTAGTGTACCGTATACAAAAACTACCAAGGGGCAAGAGGCGCGTGGTCCATGTAAATCGGTTGGCGAAATACGAGGCGGACTACGACGAACAAGACGAGACCCATCTGAGAAGGACGACCAGCCCAGAGCATGTTGAGATGAGTTTCGACCAGTTCATGGAGAACTATGGTGGAACTGGGAAGGCACGATTCGGAGTTACCACCGAGCAGCAGCAGGACCTCTTCTCTGTGCCTGGAGATTATTCCCTAGCTCATTGTGTCGCCCAAGATCTGCGTATGTCCAGGGGAATAGCATTAGTCTTCAGGAAGAAGTTTGGCCGTGTATCTGAGCTCTCCAGACAACAGCCCCATCCCGGAAAAATTCTGAGTCTCACTGACGGTCATCGTCACCTCTTCTACATGGTGACTAAGAGGTTTTCCGATCACAAGCCCAGCTATAGAAGTATGTGGAATACCCTGCTGAACCTAAGCGACGAACTCACCAGGTTGGGAGTGAAGAAGCTGGCTGTGCCTAAGTTGGGTTGTGGTCTAGACCAACTCAACTGGAGAGTCGTCCGGAACATGCTCGAGGTGCTTTTCCATAAGACAGGAATAGAGATACTCGTGTGCATTTTCAACCCGAGCGGAAACACAATGAAGGAGAAGACTGTGGATTGCTATTTCGAAAAGCAAGGGAGCTGCAGAAAGGGAGATGCCTGTAGGTTCAGACATACCAACCAAGGTGTTCGGGGACCGAACGTCTTAAGGAGGGGGCAGTGTAACGAGCGAGATCCCCTGAGTACGCCTCTGTCGCCCTGATAGCGCTAGGTAAACAACTGATTCCCGGAAGTCTAGTGACGGCGAGTACAATCGAGAATAATTCCTTTGTAGCTTCTACGCGCGACGAGAAACTGTTACCGAAGCACGTTCTGGAAGCAGTGGACTGGTATATAAGCGGAGAGCCACGGACCACAGGGAAGTTTAAAAGTTTATAGCGATAGTCTAAATATTCGAGCGAACTACGAAGTGAAAATAAATAGTGAATATAAATCGAAGTTATTTGTTGTATATAAATTAGAGTGTCATAGTTAGTTTAGTTATTTCGTTATAATTCGTTTAGTTTGTAGTGTGTAAATAAATTAGACATTTTCGTTCAGCAGTGATTTTATTTTGATTTGAACCCCCAGAACGTAACAATACTATGTCATAATTTTGCCTCGTTTTCGCGGTTTTTATCTAAAATGGCCTTTTAAACGATTTGTAAAATAAAAATTAAACGTCTTAGTTCCTTATTCCACTTATTTTTAAGACATAATTAATAGTCTACGTGCAGGTGCAGATGTATTGAAAATTGAAATTAATTTTAAGGACACTTTCATAATCACCGCTTTTTATAGTAAATAGAAAATATTGAGTTTTCACATAATCGTCAGCGTTGCAGTTTTTAGTTCAACTTTTCGATTGATTCATTATCTTTTTACATCCTGGGTCTACTGTGTAAAGATAATCATATCAAAGCTCTCTCATTGACATGTTTTATATGTTTTAAATTTGTTTTTGATATTAATTATCATTTGAATTTGCATGTACATTATCAATAACCGACGGAATATGAAATTATTCTTCTGTTAAAAATACGAAAATACTGTAAAACTCTACACCTCCTTAGTATATATGTATATATCAAAATAAACCACAAATCGTTGGTGTCTAGCAGTTCATTAATTGAAATCGATTTTATTGTATTTTGATATACATATTTCAGTCAAGGACACTGGGAGTGATTAAACGGACCGAATTCAATGGTCGTAAATCTTTTACCTCTTTACCGTTGTAATATGTCAAAACTGGCGTGAAATGTTACAAGTTCAGGAAGCTTTTCTACTATTATTAGCATTAATTTAAGCCTCTTTCAGAAACGTGAATCATTTTGAATATTTAATTATTCATTCCCACTATCAGCTGCCAACTGGAAATAATGTATATACAAGGTTAAGGCTGGGTGCAAACGTTCGGTTTTCTGATTCAGTTTCCGGATCAGGAATTCAAATTCTGAAACCTGAATGCTTCATTTACATACAAAATGTTCAACAAGGCGCACACGTCCTAACTATTTCCAAACGGAAAAAAACCCGACGTTCGTTTTGGAATTCATTCCGTGCGTTTGGGTCGTAAAAACAGAAAACACCTAATAACGTCGTTTTCTCTTCTTCTTTATATCTAGCGCCAGTAAAAGTGCAAAAGCAATCAATTCATCGTCGTCGTCCATTTATGCTTTCACAGCAACGTCGCTATTTAAACTGACAGTGTAAATTCCTAATACAAAAAACCGGATGTATGCGCTAGGCACACGGAATTCCGAATCTAAATTCCTGATCCGGAAACCGAGCGTCTGCGATCAGCCTAAACAATCGACCTGTTACCAACTTCACTCCGTTATATCTCACAAACCGATTGTCATACTTGTTCTGGTGACAGGGCTTTATATTTTTAATGAGATGCCCAAAGGATTTTCCTCTAAGATATATAAAAGAAAACTTATTCGAAATAGAATTTAAACGTAATATATATTTGGCTGAAATCTCACGCTATGGGTCTATTATTATATCAAACAATAAATCGTATCAATAGTACTGCTAGCATTGCCTAATGGAGGTAGACAAAAACAGCAACGTCACCTGAAATGCTTTCGAAAATGAAAAACCGAGGTATCGTACCGTACATGACGAGCAGGACGTGCAAACTTCTATTTCAAACGACCCATGTGTGAAGTCGCTTAACAAGATTTAAGTCCTAGTAGTATTCAAATTGCCAAAGAACTGAAAATATCGCAGCGAAGCCAAGCGCACCAATAAGAGTTCAAGTTTGACATAGCAAGGAGTTGTTATGTTTAGCTAAATTTCCGAATATTGTATTCTTTCATAAGAAAAATTTCTCTATTGAACCATCAAAATCATGGTGTATATCTGACCGAACGCTCTTATGGGAATTTGAGCAGACAAGCGGCCAACCTCAAGTGATTGTATGGGAAACGGTAACTTCAGATGGGCCTGGTGTCAAAGTAAATAAGATTTATCAAGAGAATTTTTGAAGGCTGCTTTAAAGCTGTGGGCTCGACACGCGCGTTGTTGGTCGTAGACCATGGACGTTTCAACAAGACTCAGCACCGTAACATAAAGCTAAAATTAACTAAAAATGGTCTACGTATTCTTTTCGTTGATTTCGTCGATACAATGTCTTTAGAAATCGCCAGGCGTAAATCGGATGGATTTTTCCATCTGGTCCATTTTAAAGACTACCTATTAAGCGATTGTACGTGAATTAGCTGAACTACTACAATATCAAATTCGGGTAACATGCAACTCGTTTATTGACCGTTTGAAGGCCATAGCTAAATCAATAGATAGTCATATCGAGCAAAATGCATAACTTCTGATTTTTTATTATTTTTACTCTATTTTGCAATTGAATGAATAATAGTATAATATTAAACTCCTACATAAAGAGGCTAGAGCACTTATGGTTAAGTTGTGGTGAAAAAAAATTACTATACCATGTTCCTTTGCCTGTTATATCATCTATAAATGTCATGTCATGATTATATATCAAAAAGGTGTACAGGTTTTTCTATGCTGGGATTTTTATATTTCATGAAAAGATTAAAAGAGGATAGTAAATTCTTAAGTTTTATTCAGCCGCTTTTGTTGAATAGCCTGATTACTCCTGTTTACAATAGTGACGATAGGGATAATATTAAAAACTATAGACATGTGATATGATATTCCATCCCAAAACTTTTTGAACTTTTACTACACAAATACAGTATGCGCCAAAACAAACGACACTGAAAAACTAAAGCTTTATTAAACATGAAAAATTAAGGATGCTGTCGTGGGTATTCACTGTATGTTTCTGGCACGACAGTATTGTCTGAGATCAAAAAAAAAAAATGGTGTCAAAATTTGTTCTCTATATCGCACTTGATTTAGTGTAACGGGTCTTCTACGCTCGTCTTCCACGAAGTAAGGGCCCAATCCAATACCTGACACTGTGCACCAAATCTTTACACGGTCACTATGAAGAGGTTTCTCTACGATGATGTCTGGTCGTTCAAAACCAAGAAAACGATTTGTCTGTCGATTGATAAATCCATTCAGATGTATGTGACATTCGTCTGTAAACAACAGATTAAAAAAAAATTCGAAAAGAGGTTGACCTTAAAGGCCATCCTTGCAACTTCCCGCTAGTTTTAACCGCAAAGGTATCGTAACGTGACGTATTTTGACGTTTTTGACTTTTTTTGAAATGTTTAAAAAGCCTATAAGTTTTTAACGCCTTATTCGATTTTGATGTTCAAGATGGCATTCGACGCAGTTTTTTGAGACCCAAAAACGTTACCGGGAGTGCAAAATCGGTTAGTCAAAAAATCTCTAAGTTATTGAAAAAAAAACACTTTTTTTGAAATTTTTCGACAACGATATCTCACGAACCAATCAACCGATTTTAATTTGCAAAACGGCATTCGACGTGGCTTTTTAAGCTTGAGAGCTGATTAGGTTATGAAATTGATCGATGTAATAGCCAAAAAGATATGCCCAAAAAACATCATTTTTACCAATTGTTTTTTTCGGTTATTTTGAAATTTCTCGAAATCTACCGGCTCGAATCGGTTCAAACTTATAGGTAATCTAAGTTAGATGGAACTCTTTTTAATGCTTTTTATTTCATTCCGATCGGTCAAGCCGTTCAAAAGTTATAAGAGGTTTACATACATCCACACACACACACACACCCACACGTACATACAGACATACAGACACCCTCGTAAAAATAGTCAGGGGAGGTTCCTAAGACCTCAAAACGTTGAGATCCGATGAAAACTCGATTTTCGAAAAACCGGGTGAAACCAATAACTTCCCGATTTTAAAAAAAAATTAATTTTTTTTTAGCGGGAAGTTAAAAATAGGGGTTGTTCATAAACCATTGCCAAGACTGAAGGACAATAAACAACTCTTGATTTCTTATCTTGTCTTGTCAAGTGTTGCTCAATCTGTATTTTATAGGGAAAACCACCAATCTTCTTAAACATTCTTCGGGTAGACGTTTCACTCAAATTCATTTGTAGAGATGTTCTGCGGAGACTTTTTTTGGTGATTCTAACATCTGTTGAAATAGCCTTCCTTGATTCGCATTTGTTGTCACAGTAACTGGACGACCAGTACAGCTTTTGCGTTGAGTTAGAATGCTTCCTGTTCGTCGAAATTTTGCAACGCCTCTTAACAAGTCCTTATTAGTCGGTGCAGGCTTCTGAAACTCTTCCCGAAATTGATTGGCAACCATTAACAAACTAGGTCCATTTGATCGTCCATTACCGTATGAGCGGAAATAATACTCAATAATAAATATTTTTTCTTGCGTTGTAAGCACCATTTCGAATCTGTTTGACAGTTTGTTAGAATAAACAATGTTTAAAAATACCATGACAACTATTGTCACTTGTTTCATATGACGCGATTATATTTTACAGACTTCCTGATTTCAGTGTCCTTTGTTTTGGCGCATACTGTATCTTACTTGGCATTGTAAAAATCTTAAGTCAATTAGCAGCAGATTCTAGAGAGGGTAAGTCTACTTCTACGACTCTTGTATTGTATTTCGACTATATTGTCAGAACATTTGGAAAGAGATGTCAAGTGGGCCCATCTATACTGATTTCTCAAAGACCTTTGACACAGTCACTCATTGCTAATTAAAAAATTAATGTGTTATGGCTTTCCTTAGTAAAATAGTTCAATTTATATACATAAAAAGTTCGCCTTCGGTTTCTATTTTGGTTTTGTCAGGAGTCCCTCAAGGATCTCATTTGGATCCTCAACTTTTCAACTTATTTTTAATGACATTTATGAAATAATACGGATTTTTGGCCTATGATCTGAAGCTATACCTTAGAATTTTATCTATACTGCTTTCTCTTAAGAAGGTTAGAGTGAATATTATGTAAAAAAATATTATCAACTTTGTGCTTTGAAATTAATTATACATATAAATAAATACGTCATCAATCAAATACTCAAATTTAAAAAAGTTTTACCGTTTATTTACTTAGATATAAAATTTCAAAAATCACATCTTATGACGAAATAAAACCCAACCGGGTAACTAATGTTTCTCGTTGTCCTAATGAGGCTTGTGTAACAAATTATCGCCACATTAGTGGGATTAGCTTGTCAACCAAGGTTGACGAAGAAGCAAACGAATCCTCTTAGCCACTCCAGACCTGCTTCTTACTTTTTATCTCATGTAGTTAGAACTGCCTTGTTTTTGGTAGTGATATGTTGGGTTATAAGTTAATACATAATATGCCATTTTTGAAGTTGGTTTCAGATATGAGGAGAGTAATTGTTCTTCTTTAGTGAGAAACATTTTTCGATCCCAATATTGAGTTTATAATTAATCGCTTCATCTTCTATTTCTATTTTGTGTTTTTGGTACTGGTCGAATTGACAATCTCCTGACTTATTTATAGTATGGTAACCGTTTAACTTTTTTCCTATCTTTGTTCATCTTTGCACTCAAGAAACTTTAAAGTAACCAAATAATGAAACCTATGAGCGCTACCACATAAAATTGAAAGTTTCTTCATAAATTGGTCCATGAAAGAAATACATCCCTTATCGACTTTGTACCTTTTATGATTATCGATTTTGTCCCTTTCATGACTATCAGCTTTGTCAATTTCATCATAATGGGCTATACCGCCTCCTATAAGGATATATAAAATACAATTTAAGTAGGGAAGTGTTTTAATATAGCTTATATCCCTTTCATGGTGTTCTCCAATACGGTTTTTAACAATAACAAAATATAAAAATGAGAAACTAGATATTCAAATATACATCAATAAAATAAATATTAACATACAAAGACTATAGATTTTTGGATACAGAACAAAAGACAAATACATTAAACGTCGTGATTAATGGTTTATCAATACTGGAATTTTATATTATAAAATGAATATTCTATTCATCGACATGTATAAAAATTAAGATTTACTCAATGTCGACAAACGAACTAGTTAACAAAAAATACGAATTTAATGTATCAATGGTTTTTGGGCTGTTAGACCGGCGTCGATTGTCATTTTGACTTGACGATTTTTACTTGGCATCTTCAGAAGTTGCTTCCTGGTTGACAGTCTGCGAACTAATAAGCTCTGCGTGATCGGAGCCCGTATTTATACGTCGGGAAGGAAGTTGCTTTCGATTCCAATCGGTTCTGGTCGGTGTTGTTCGTTAAGGGTAGAGTTTTCGCACCCTTTATTATCGGGACCCATGTTTTGTTAATCTTGACTGCTTCCTCTTTTTTATTAAAGTTGTTCGGGTGCTTCTCTATCTCTATGGCACCCGAACAACTTTTTCATTGAAGTAAATAGAAAAGGCGGGAGTTCATATTAATTTTCATCGATTTTTCTACAGAAAAATGAAATAAAGGGTTTTACATACTGTTCATTTTTTATTCAACGACCAAAATAATAATATTTAAAATGACGCTATATCCAATATTATTAGCGCTTAAAGGCTACAGAAAGCAGATTCTATTTCTGTCAAATGTAATATTTTTAATTTTTCTTTAACGTTATTTCCAATCCAACAGAAACACATAATTACCTTGTTATTAAAAATGAAATTCTAATTCAAAATTGTAACGTTAAAACATCCTAAAGAGCGTTATTTCCTTAGCTAGCTCACTAAGTCGTGGGTTACTCTTTACAGTTTTACCAGTGTCCCCAAACATATAATTAAGGGCGCTAAAGTATAAACTAAACAATTTATACTTAAACACCCATTTTAAATAATTTATTTCAAATTTCATAATTTCAAAAAAAAAAAACAATTAATTATAAATAAATTATTTTCCTTTTCGTCCACAAAATGGCTGAACTTATCCAATATAGTTATAGTTTAATAACTCGGGTGAACCTCTTTGAATAAATTTTGATGAACACTTAATAGAAACGAATAGATAATCAAAAATCAATCCCTTAACTAAATTACTACCAAGTAAAAACAATCTATCCCAATCAGATTTCTCCATTTTATTGAGAGTGTAACCCTAATTTACCCTAGGCTAGCTCCTGGGTTCGTGGCTTCCTTCTGAGTTTTATCAATTCTCTCCAAAACATAAATTCAGGGCGCCAAAGTACAGACAAACAAATAAAAATAAAACGCAAAAATCAGTTATAGAATGATTTATTAAATCAAGTTTCAGATGTTACAATTAAAAAATAAAAAAATAATAAAAATAATTAATTCTCTTATCTTAGTTTTCCAGACTTCAATTACGCTGGAGCTTTGAGAATTCACTAGAGGATTTCATTCCGTCAACCAGTTCAGGGATGGTACGGCTTTTTCTTAAAAAATCTTCCTATTAACTATCCCGGGAAGGTAGGTTTTTTTCTCTTCGTTACGACTTCTCTGGGTCGGCTACCAAAATGGCTGACAACTTGTCAGCGTTTCTCTAATTGTTTCTAGATAATTCCTCCACTAGGGCCCTTCTGGATTTAGCAATAACCCTAATAATGAAATTATAATCAAAACTCTAACCTTTAATAATTTACAATCAAGTAGATTCGCTATTTGCTTCTCCGTATTATCGAGAAAAAATTAATTATATTCACATATTTAAATACTTTATGATCACAAAAAACTGACTTTTACGATAGCGAGTGTACTTGAAATTAATTGTTAGTAAAATTTTAAAATAACAAACTCACCGCAGTTTGGATAATTTAATAAAAATAAAATTTATACTGAAGCTAAGAATTACTTACTATTATCGATGGGCACAAATATTAGATAATGTTTCTGTTAAGGTGAAGAAACTGCGAGTAAGTGAACAAACGGATATAATTTACTGTCGAAGAAAACGAATCGTCCCGTCTCCCACTTCGATTGACGCACAAAACATGAAATAAATACCAACCTATACTCAGGTGGATTTCGGCATAAAAACAAACGTTACAAGAGTAAATTAATCCCTCAACCACGTGTGAAAACCGGCCCTGACTTTGATGATAATAAAAAATTGATGTTTGTCTAAATTGAAACTACTTGGTTAGTAACAATAAAATATCTTCCGCTTTTTAGACACTCACAATAAATAAAATAATCAAAGGATACATTATTAAAATTTATTTACTTGTATTTCGAAGAGATGTAACAAAAAAACAAACCAAATATTTGACGTACTTACTCGTACTTGACCAAAAATTACTAAACACAACCAGAAAGAGTCAAAAATTTTACTGTAACACCGCTTACGGCACATTTTTGAACTACAAGTATTAAACTAAATAATCCTCACCGATATAGGCACTGTAACAATAGTCTGGTAAAATTTTTCTTTAGACAAAACGATCATACAGATGGCTACAATATGAACGACCATAATGTAACTAATTAATGCTGACAAGAAAAAGAAATGCCGAATGGTAGAAACATCGGCTACGTAAAAACTAACCGATGATGGTAAGTTACATTAATTTTAACGCCCACAGTAAACAGAGTGTCAATCAATTAGTAGATAGTTTTGTGTTTACTAGGTATAGAAACGATTAGTGAAGGGACATCGTGTAGACTAATAGAAAAACATAAAACACAATTAGGGATACACTAGTTATATACCAATGTGACTTAAAATTACAGCTTTTGGACATTGTATAATAATATTTCAATACTTATGTAAATAGTGAACTTATTTTCTTAAAAGGGGATTATCACTAATTCTTACTTTGTTAGACTAATAAAAATTTATTTAAAAAAATAATAAAAAAATGCCTGTTTAGGTTATTTAACTTGAAATTGACAGAAAAGCGGAATTTATATATTAATTTTCATTAAATTTTCTGTAATAAATGAAAAAACGAATTTACCGAACTTCAATAATAATAATTAAATTAATAATAATAATAATAAATTGCATTTATTTCCAACAATACATAAATAGTACAGCCAGAAATCTCAAGGAGGAGTTCATCTATAGAAGTCCTCTTCCACTCAACCCTTGTTTCAAATGAAAAAATAAAAGTATAAACAAATCGCTAAACCTAATCCCTGAACCTACTTAATATACTTGATACATTAAATTATGAGAAAAAATAATAATTAATTAAAACAAAAATAACAAAAATCAAAATAATATTTCATAGTATATTTCTTAAATTTATGGGGAGAAAATTGCTTAAAATTATCCGGAACGCCATTATAAAGTTTATAAGTATTAAATTTAAAACCTCTCTCAAATAAAGCAGTCCTGTGCGGTGGCGAAGTGAGAAGACCCCTATATCTAACATTAACATTATGTATGTCAGTACGAAATGAGATCTTATTGTATAAATAGGGAGGATTTTTGAAGATCAGTAAATTGTGAAATAAACACACAGCCCTCAACTTCAGAGTACCACTCATTGGAAGCCACTTCAGATCGATCAGCTTGTGACTAACATGTTCATACTTTCTTATTCCAAAGATGAATCGTATACAAGAGTTCTGAACACGCTGTACCCTACCCAATGTGTCCTGGTCCAAACAGGGCCCATAAACAGAAACACAATGTCTGAACTGGGTGGGACAAGACCAGTGTATTACACAACATTCTCTTTGTGGATTGCTGCATGAAATTCCTTTGAGGATACAGTAACCTCAAAGCTGCATAAGCTCTCTGAATGCAACGACTCACATGATCCCTAAATCCAAGATTTTTTATTTTATCAGTTAAAGAAATCACCTCACCACCAACAGTCAATTTTAAGAGGTATTAATTTTAATAAGTGTTGGTGGAATTCAGTCATAAATAATGCTTGTAAGGTATTTGATGCGGTTGAGGTAAGTCGCTGTTTTAATTGTAATACGTTTAATCACTCATCCAAAAGCTGTACTAAACCGTTAAGTTGCCCTAGGTGTGGTGAAAATCATTCTGTTAAAGACTGTCAATCACAAATTCTTTGTTGTTCAAACTGTACTCTTCATAATACCACTCATCGTGAAAACCCTGTTGAAACTACTCATGCAGTATGGGATATAAGGAAATGCTCAATGTTTAAAAATGCATGTGCTAAACTTCGTACCAATATTTTATCCCAATAGCAATCAGGCATTTCATTTTTGTCTAATACAGTTCCTGTAGAATCTTATATACCATCAATACAGACACAACACAATTTGCAAAAGTCATCTCACCGCCTTTCCGTATACTATCAAAATACTCGCGGCCTAAAAACAAAGACTTATGATGTGCTAAATAATACTTCCAGCTCACATTTTGATGTCATATGTTTTACTGAAACGTGGCTCGATTCTTCAATATGCAATAATGAAATTTTTGGTGATAACTATTGTATTTATCGTGCGGACAGAAAATTTTTGGAACTAAATAGATCTAGGGGAGGGGGTGTATTAATTGCCGTGAATCAACAGTTTAAGTCAACACTAGTTAAATTACCCAAAGATAACCTGTGCTCCGAAATTGATTTGGTGTGTGTTAAAATTTCTTTTGAATATTCATCTATGCATATTTTTGTTGTCTATATTCCGCCACCTCTGAGCCTCAACTTGTTAGAAATTTTTTTTGATTTCTTGATTTCTGTGGAATGCTTGTTTGGTGGTAATGTTTGTATACTTGGAGATTTTAATTTAACGGCCTATTCAAGTTTTTTGGATGATGGCATTGAAGATAATCTTACTAATTGCCTAAATAATTTTTTAACATGTGTAAATTTTTCTCAAGGTAATTATATACGTAATACTAATAACAGAATTTTGGATCTTGTAATTCACAACAATGAAGATTGTATTGTTGAAAGAGCATTGGATAATATTGTGAATGAAGACTGTCATCATCCTTCCCTGTCACTCTCCTTAAAATACTGTCAATCAGTAAATTTTAGGCGCGAGTTCAAAGCAAATTATACTAATAATTATAATTTTTCGAAAGCTTAATTTATGGATTTGTATAATACCTTGTTGAATACTGAGTGGGCTTTTTTGGAAACTGTGGAGTCAATTGAGGAGGCTTCTGATAAGTTTTATAATAAACTTTATGAAATTTTAGATACTTTTGTTCCTAAATATAAAAAAACACCAACAAAGAAATACCCTGCTTGGTTTTCTTGCTCTGTTATAAAGGATATTAAACAGAAAAGTAAACATTATCGTAAATATAAGAATACCCGTAATCAAGCTGACCTTGACCAATTTAAATACCTTAGAAAAAAAATTAAAACAGATATAGCCATCTCTCACAAGCAGTTTATACAAAGAACCGAACAGGATATAAATAGGAACCCTAAACGGTTTTGGACTTACATTAAAAAAAGAAGGGAAAATAGGGGTATTCCAAACAAAATGTCTTTCAATAATCTTACACTTGACAATCCATCTGACATTTTAAACTCTTTTGCGGATTTTTTTAGACAGTCATTTTCTACAGTTTCTTTTGACAACTCGCACACTTTTGAAAATTTGCAAGTTCACACATTCACGATTAGTTTACGTCACATTTCGGAGCAGGATGTTATCTCAGCTATAAAAAAATTAAAACCTTCATTTACAACGGGGCCAGATTTTATTCCCGCATTCATGATAAAAGATTGTAGATTTGTTCTTGCAAAACCTCTGCAGATACTTTTTAATATTTCACTTAAAACTAAATCTATACCGGCGGTATGGAAGAAATCAAAAGTTTGTCCCGTTTTTAAAAAAGAAGAAAGATCGGAAATTAGTAATTATAGGCCTGTTTCAGTTATATGCAATTTTTGTAAGATTTTTGAATTTATACTACATGATAATATATTTCCGTTAATTAGTAATCAAATAACAACTGCCCAACATGGATTTTATAAAGGTAGATCTACGGTCACAAATCTTACTATTATAACGCAGGACATAGCGGAGGCTATAGATGACGGCTTGCAGACTGATGTTGTGTATTTAGATTTCACAAAAGCTTTTGATTGCCTTGATCATCATATTTTGCTTCAAAAACTTTATAATTTCGGTTTTTCAGATTCTTTGTTAACTCTCTTTTCTTCTTACTTAACTAACCGTACCCAATATGTAGAGATTCAAGGGGAAAGATCCTGTGAATATCAGGCAGTTTCGGGAGTCCCGCAGGGGTCCGTTTTGGTACCTTTGCTTTTTAACATTTTTATTAATGATATCGGTAATACTCTTACAGTGAAACATTTACTTTATGCTGATGATGTTAAGTTGTATACAAGAGTAAAAGATCTCCAAGACTGTTTAGAGCTGCAATTTAATCTTGATATTGTTAGTGAATGGTGCTTAAAAAATAATCTCCAACTCAACGTTAAAAAGAGCAATACTTTGTCGTTCACTACCAAACAGTCGCCGATAGCATATGACTATAGACTGAATAACAACGTTCTCTCTCGTGTGTCCGTTTTCCGGGATCTAGGCGTGACCTTTGATTCAAAATTGAGTTTTTCTGTCCATATTAATGGTATTATTTCAGAGGCACTAAAAACTTATGGTTTTATTATACGTAGTACCAGGGATTTTAGAAATATTGATGTCATTAAAACCCTTTATACATCATATATGTTCGTTCAAAATTGGAATATGCTTCAGTTGTTTGGTCCCCTGGGTATAATATTCATATTGATAATTTGGAAAAAGTACAGCGTAAATTTTTAAAATACGTCAGTTTTCGATGTGATGGTGTTTATCCATGTCAGGGTTTCCCACATGAAGAGCTGCTAAGAAGGTTTGGGTTTGTTTCTCTAAAAAACCGTCGCGAATATTTTATGTTAATAAATATTTTTAAGTTACTCAATAAGCTTACTGATTGTCCAAATATCTTGTCAAGAATTGGTTTTTTTGTTCCGCGTTTGAGCTCTAGACACTCTTCATGTTTTCATCTTCCTACGCCGCACACAAATATTTTAAAGTTTTCTCCTTTGCATTTAATGTGTAAAATATGTAACGATCATAACATAGATCTCTTTTTTACCTCTCTCACTGAAATATCCAAGTCTGTGCCACACTGAGAAGCTCTGGATGTTTTTCTTGCTCTCTTTTATTTTTGTTCAGTGAGTTTAGATTTTTTTTTTTACTTACATAATTATATTATTTCCTTTGTAATTGGAAATTATTTGTTTTAATTAGTTTTGTTTAATTACTAGGACTTTTTTTTAATTAGTGTCTTTTTTAGATTCTTTTACTTATATATTAATCATTCACTTTAATTGTAAGCATTTGTAACCCCTACCTTATAATTGGGTTTAATACCTGTAAGGGTAGGTATTGTATAAATAAAATAAATAAAATAAATATAAAAATCCTAACATTGATCAAATCCAGTATAAATTGATCAAAAAACTATCGTAGATTACGTTCTGGTAATTGAATCACGTTAATAAGCGATAATTTTTATATTTATTTTAATTATCAGTAAATAAAAGGTCATTGGTACTTAAAATATTTAAGCACAGAATTAAATAAAATGAACACGTATTAAGTTGTAGTAAAATTGTTTAAAAATTATATTAAATCCCAAAGGTAGATATAAATAAACTACGAATTTCGAAGATTACAATTCTTTTTTTATAATTGCGCTTTGAGCTTTAGTTATCGAGAAAAAAAATCTAGAAGTTGCGAAATATGTCCTTATTTGACAGAAAAGCGCAAAATATCTTAAAAAGAGAGCATTTTTCGAAAAAAAAAATTTGAGAGAAAACAGTTACAATTTTTCGTTTTCTATTCAAAATCGCTTTGTCCAAAATTATTCAGTGCATCCATTTTTTGTTAATAACAAATTTTCCTTCATTCCTAATTCTTTTTTATTTATATTCAGAAAAATATTATCTATTGAAGAAAAAGGTTTTATTCATTAGTTTATTGATAAAAAAATGATCAGTGAATTCCATTTCTAAGTATCTTTTTTGGGGATAAAACTCTCACCTACCCTTGTACTAGAAATGGTATGGAGCTTGATCTGCTTCTCTGTAGTACGGTTGCTATGAAGTCTGTCCTTCCAGAGTTGAAGGTTATCGTTATGGGCTCTCAAGAAGCACCATTACTATAAGTCTTATACTAAATAGGATTGCCGTTACTCTGGTACCAACGATAGAGAAAAGAACCTAAATAGTTTTAAGGGTAAAGGGCGTGTGTTCTTCCCATGTCGTTAATACCGAATACTAGGCAGTTATTTTAACCATGGTTGGCCACTTATTCAACAATTCAAGTAACTGTCTTTTTTCGGTAGGGCATCTAGTCTGGGATAGTAGCTAATTTTCAACCGAGTCTCCGTATTGTTGGATGTGTAAAACCACAACGGAAATATCCTTCCAGATTCAATCGCCATCTCTCGACATTTTTGGTTTCCACACCGGTATTTACCTAGCTCTGAGACGCCCGCATTTCGATTACTAGGATTGGTTATACTGACCAGGCCCCCTCACTCTTACTTCAATAATTGGTGAAAAATTCCTTTTTTGCCATTACCAATGTTAGAGTATCCTCTTAACTAATTACTTTTAATTTTCGACCAGGAACGATCAGACGGATAAAATAATGACGATTTATATTTATAATCAGTGACAGTAGATTCTAATTAGAAGAACAATTTTGGGAACTAACATCAATGGTATGAGATTGGCGGTTTACAATCATTGACAGTAGATTCAACATGATGGATTATAATTATCGGTGCTTTAACCATAGATTAGTAAATAGACTAGTACTCCGGCAGCTAGGAGGGTTTCCGTGGCCCATTTTCTTTCTGTTGATCAAGAATGTTTTCTATACCTGTTTTTTCGAAAAATGATCGGATAAATTGTTAGTAACAATTTAATTGCTTAAACAATTATAACTAGAAAACTAAGAGAGATACATTTTTTTCTGCTATATCTCAACAAAGAAATATTTAACAAAGCTTCAATCGTAGAATAGTAAAAATTTAGCGTTTAAGTAGGTATATTTTTGTTAAAAACAATGTTAGAGACATTTATATTATTTCAATTTGAAGTTAATAATGTGGCCTTCAAAATTAGAGGTCGTGAAATATGATAGCTTTCTTAGAACCCGAGTTATGATCAAAAATCTGCGATCAAAAACTTTAGGAGTAATATTTTGCAATATTTTTTGACTACATTTGCAATATCTCGGGTTCTAACAAACTGATTTTATTTTTTTAAAGCTCATTTTTTTTGTTTTTTCGTATCGCTCTTAGTTTTCTTATTATAATTGTTTTAACAATTAAATTGTTAATAACAATTTACCCGACAGGAGGAGAATGGGTCACGGAAACCACCCTAGCTACCAGACTGGATCTGAAAATTTGGGGAAGGGCGAGCTAGTGCTCTGACAGCACTGAGGTCACATAGTGTAGGGATATTCTCACCTCAGGCTATCACCAGGCCTAGAGATTTAAAATAGGTGATGAGGCTCCCGAGGGGGATCTCCCTGACATCGGCTGGTTTAAGCCAGTACTCGCCCAACACGGATCTTCTAATTTCAGAAAAAGCAGAGCAGGCATACATTATATGTTCTACTGTTTTCTCTTCTTGTTCGCAGTCTTTGCAGCGGCGATTCTGCTAATTTCATTCTAAAGAGATGTTGTCGTAATTGGCAGTGATCTGTTAAGATTCCCACAGCTGTTCGGAGTTTTTGTTTGCTCAATGCCTTAAATTTTTTTGCTGTTTCCTCGCCATGATGAGGTAATAACTCCCTGGCCAGTCTACAGTTCGTAGTTTCATCCCAGCACTGTAGAAAGTTTTAGTGAGAGTGCTGTTTGATAAGGTCCACGACAGCGAACAATGTTAGCTAGGTAGATGGGCTAGTGCTATAGCATATTTGTAGCCCGCAGCCCTCCTTGCTAAATTGTTCACAATGCGGTTACCTTTAGAGTTCCCATGTCCTCCTTTGATCCATCTCAGAGTGACCACGTTAGAGATTGGTGACATAACGTTTAAGTAGGTATATTTTTGTTAAAAGCAATGTTAGAGACATTTATATTATTTCAATTTGAAGTTAATAATGTGGCCTTCAAAATTAGAGGTCGTGAAATATGATAGCATTATTAGAACCCGAGTTATGATAAAAAATCTGCGATCAAAAACATTAGGAATGATATTTTGCAATATTTTTTAAGTACATGTGCAATATCTCGGGTTCTAACAAACTGATTTTATTTTTTTAAAGCTCATTTTTTTTCATAAGGTTTAAAAAACTATTTGAAAAAAATGTCGTATTGTTTAAACAATTAAATTATTAATGACAATTTACCCGACTATTTTTCGGAAATACAGGTTTCAGATTCGGATTCAGCGAGAAAAAATACGTAAAAAAACATTCTTGATGAACAGGAGGAGAATGGGCCACGGAAAATCCCCCCTAGCTGCCATACTATAGGTAAGGTATATATTGAATAGACCGGTCTGGGTGTTCAGTTGAAACGCCAACATCATTCTGAGTGGTGTTACTATCTTTGTCTGACAAACGCGTACGATTTGTCGGAAGTGAGATTGATAGGGCATTATACAGAGTATTAAAAAAAATAACACAAAAGGAAATGGATGAGTAGAGCAGGTATCTCATCGAATCCTAGCTAATGAAGGTATTTTGGAAAGAATTTGATAGTTCCTTCAGTGGAGATGTCGTAGCTGCATTGAAATGAAGGGAGGGCACGTAGAACATCTTATTGGAACTAAGTTCCTTACGGCAGGCTTGGATGAGATAGGGATTTTACTGCGTGAACGAACTGAAAAAAATGTGATAGTAAAAAACCGTAACGAAAAACCGTTAAATGAGCTGGGTTCGATTCTCGGCCGATGCAATTTTTTTTTGTATATATCTCTTAACATTTATCTTTTTTGTTAAAGTAATATACTTATTTTCTTATAAAATAAAGTTTACAATATTTTATTCTATCATATAGATTTTAGCTCAGTATTAAAGAAACAAGATAGGAATAATACAAAATGATATTAACAATAAGCAAGTAATTAATCTATATATATATATATATATATATATATATATATATATATATATATATATATATATATATATATATATATATATATATATATACATTTCACCATCAATTCAGCATCCATACATTGTGATTTTACATTACATCGGACGTCCACGTGAAATGCAGCGCCACTATACGGACGTCGGATTTCTAACACATAAAATTTCTTGAGAACGATAAGAAGGCGAAATTAAACAGCCTGACAAAAAATCGCTTGGACGTCAAAAACCTGCAAAATGTAAAAATGTATTTTTTTTAGTTCCGACAATTAACGCTTGGATCTCTGCAGTCGTTTACTGTATACTACAAGTGTATATTTGAGTTTCACGGTTTCGATTATCATGCGTCCACCAAGCTGGCAACATCGCAGCACTATAGTTACGTTAGGATTAAATTTTGTATTTTGTAGACTTATTAAGAATTCTTTATTAATTAAAAATAGACTTTTTTAAAGATTTTTTATTGGTCTTTATTTACTCAATAATAAATTTATTCGTTACTTACGCCGCTCACTACATAGGGCAAGTTATAAGGAAACTTTAAGCATAAGTACAGTACAGGATGTAAAGAAATATTACAAACAGCCAATTAAAAGGGTCAATCCCTCATCATTATTTAATATACAGAGCGATTTGTAAATTTTGCCAAAATTTTAAATGGCTGTAAAAACCGCAAGAATTATTAGATTTTCAATTTACAAATTGCCTCAAATATTAATAACGAAAAGGGATTTTTACTTTTATTAACCGTTTGTGTCTAATTACCCCTTGGGTCCTGTACTTTTGCTTATAGTGGGTAACCCACGGGTTTGAGCAAAAAAACGAAACCAATCGAATATGTACGGAATGTCCCAGGAATAAGTTAAAAAGGGGAAAAAATCTAATATTTTTTAGAAAAATGTAATCTTTATAAAAAGTTTTATTAATTTCATCTATAAGAAATTTAAAATTCTATTATGTTTAAATTTAATAAAAAAGAGTCCTAAATTTGAACATAATATTATAATAGGCCCTTTACATATGACATTTAATTGCGTTAAATATTATTTGTTTTGATAATTAATTGTTATATTAAAAGAATAAAATGCTAACATTAGAGCAAAGAATTTACCTAATTCAATGGTTTTGAAGAAAGTACATTTTTCGGAACAAAATTCAAAATAACTAATAAATAATTTTTAAAAATAAATAAGATTAACGTAATTTAATGTCGGATGTAACTTGGCTACTTTGATGTCATGTTTATATTTGGTTTCTCATAAGTTAAATCGGTTATACACAATGGAATTTTGCATTTGGGAGTATTAGGACAGTCAAAACTTTTTATAAAGAATTATTTTTCTAAGAAATTTATATTAAATTCTTTTTCTCCTTTTAAACCTAATTCTAACAGTGTATTTAAGAACAAAGGGGGATATTTTAAATTTTTAATAGCAATAGCAATTTCAATTTTTTTATTTTTTTTACTTACTTTATAAAGTAGACCTCAAAGCGTTTATCGCCAAAGTATTAAAAATTATGCAATACATATTAGTTTATAATTAAATTTATTTAAATTATTTTTAATTTATTTTTATTGCAGAAATTTATAGTATTTATTTAATTATTGTTTTGTAAATAAATAAACTTTTTTTAAATTGTTTTAGTTTTTGATAGTGTTTTAAAACCTTTTTTATAAATTTTAATTTTTAATGTAATCAGCTTAACTGTAACAAATTCTCTATTTAATGAATAAAGGTTGGTCGCAAAATTTCTAGAACACGTACATTTTATATAAGTTTTTATTTCCGTCCCATTTTCAAACTACCCCAACGGCAATTATTTTGTTCCAATAAAAATATATTTTTACTACAAAAATATTTTTTTAATTTCTCCTTTAACTACCCTTAACAATGATTCCGGTTGTTTAAGTTTTACGCCAAGAAATTTTCATTAAAAAATACATTTTCATAACCTGTAGCACTTAAGCCGACAAAATAGTTAGAGGAAAAATAAAAAAAAATTATATGTTAATTATTTAGTTATTAATGTGTAAGAATATCTTCTGTAGCAAAAATATATTTGTTATTGGAATTCTGCTGTCTTAGATCTTAAGCGAAGAGAATAATTGATGTTGGCAGTAATTTAAAAAGGGCCGTAGTAAAAATTTATTTATGCGGTAATTAATTGGTTAAGGTTATATGTGTATACATATTTTAAAAGAAATAATATTTTATTGTTGCCTAAATTAAAAATCTGTTAAAAAAAATTGCCATTTTTTATTTTTATTGGAAAAATACAACAAACTTAAAATGTCAAATTCTTTATTTAGACAAAAAAACAAATTTAAAATGTTCATATTAAAAAAAAGGTACATAAACAAAAAGTACCAAAAGAACCAAAATCGGAAACAGCATGTAACTACTTACATTTTAATGTGTACTTATTTTGTACGTAGACTTTTATCTTTAGCCAATTTTTATTAAAAAGAATGCCGGGATACTTTTTTATAAGTGCCTCACACTCATTGCGTCTTGGTGGTTTTTTTGATTTTATATGTTCAAAAAAAAATTCTTTAACAACTTCTTTCTGCTTTTCGGTCCAAGGAATTATTTCTCTTTTTTTTGTATTTAATTTATCTTTTTTATCTACCACTTTTAATCTCTCTAATCTTACTTTTAATTCTCCATTCTTAGCCATTGGTAGTTCAGCTTTCCCTTCAAAAATTTGTTCCTCATTTTCATTATTAGTAAAGTCATTTATATCATTATCATCTCTATCATCATCTCCAAACAGTGGCTCGGTATCTAAATTCAAATTAATTTCATCCAATTTTTTACCTTTAAACTGGCTAGCTTCCCCATTTTCCATAATCATTAATAATTTGGAAATTTTAGCTGTTTGGTAAACGTCGTCCGGTAAGCGGTAGGATTGTCTATGAATGCCAATAGTGTGGCCCATAAAAGTAGCAAGTTGTTCTAAATCATTTTCAGACATATCAAAAATTTGGGTAAGCGTAGCCATGTGCTTTTTTAAACGTGTGCAGGTTAATGCATTTGGATTTTTTACCCCACTTTTTTCTACATGTTTTTTAAATACTTTATAGCCACATATTGGTTGAGTCGTTGATGGATTTCCGAATAAATATAAGTTTTCTTTGCGTACAAAAAGTTCTCTATAACTAAGCAAAATATCTAAATGCTTTTGGACATCCGGACTAAACAAAACAGGAACACCTCTTCCCCTTTGCCCCAATATTACTACACGTTTGTATTTATTAATAAGAATTTTTTCAGTGGGCGTAATAACATCAGAAAATTCTTCATATTTTTGATTGTCTTCCGACATTGAATTCATTAAATAGGTTCTTAAAAAAAGTCTTTGAAGCTCACCTGGCCTTCTTCTATTCAATAAAATTACACGACAGTAAATATTTTCAAGTAGGTCAGTGTAAGCTTTTATTCCTCCATTATTTTGTAAATCACACTCTGCTGCATTTCCTTTAACGGTAAGAAATTCTTTAAATAGTTTTATATCACTAGCAAGCGGTAAAAGTGTAATTTTATTCCACTTATTTATAGATAAATCATTCGCTGCTTTACTCGATATCTGATATTTCCATTGAGATTCAATAAGTTGTTTTAATGTTTTTAAATCAGTTTCTAACTCAGCTTGTGGAATTGTGCCTGCAAACTTCTTTTGATAGACCTGTAAAAGTGCAATATCGCAACACTGTTTTAAACTGGTTCCTAAGTTCATTGCTAGTGTAGGTGACTTAAAACATTTGTTTTCTTTATCGTATTTGGAAATAATTTTTGTTGCATATACTAAATTCTCAAACTTTTCCGGTTTTAAAGCATCAATTAAATTATGGATCGCATTATCAATTTTTTTTAACTCTATTAATAATTTGGCCAATTCTCGCATCTTTCGAGAAGTTACATTTATAAAGTGTTTTTCCCTATGAATTTTAATATATTGAGCACCAAACTGGGTTATTATAGAATCTTTTTTTGCTACTAGTGATATCTCATCTGCACGCATTCTGGGAAATACGGTCTCTCTTAAAGAATTGTCCACTTGAATATTTCTTAAAATAAAGTTTTGAGCAGCAGATTGGTGTCTGGAATCGGCATAAGCTAAACACTTTTTTTTTCGGTGGCGCCATAAACTTTTAGATGAATAAAAACCGTAACAGTTGGAACATGGTAATAGTTTTACATTAAGAGTTGGTTTTTTTATTGGTTTACCATTTTCTGAATTTTCTATAAAATTTCTTATAGCTGTTTTCGTTTTCTGTCACTGCTATTCGGAGGATATTGAAATGCTCTTTGAACTTCTATTTCACCCGAATGGTTACGTTGAAGATGCCTGGAAAAATTTTTAACTGAAGTCTCGCAGAAATAGCAATAATTTGTTTGCCGGCAACTCTTTTTTGGTTTATCGATTCTGTTGAGAACAACATTCGAAATAATTTTAATTTTTTTTGAAAAATTTTTATTGCTCTCTGCACAGGGAACCAAATTATCTTCGTAATGATTTGACTCCTCTTCATTATGAGTTGGCTCATCCTCATGATGATTTGGCTCGTCCTCATAATGACATAGCTCATCCTCGATATTATTGTCGATATCTTCAAAAGAGTCGTTGGATTCCTATAAAAATAGCAATAAATAGTAATGAGTTAGTTCCCTTAAAATATTTATTGAAGCAAAAAGCTATTAAGTAACATTTGTAATTTAAGTTTATAGCTAAATATCTTTTAAAAAAGATTTATAGTATAAAATCTTTAAAAAAATGGCTCACCCTAATGTTGGGTTTTTCAAAAGTAATCTGAAATATCTGAATCTGTGGGCGTTTCTTTATTCAATTAAAAGACAAAAATGTGGTATAAAATTATTTAAAATGTCACTTAGTTTTCATATAGGGTTGTAAATTAACCGTAAGTGATATTTAAGACATATTTGGTATGCACAATAAGGGGTTTAAGTACATTGATTTGTGCCAATTTAAAACTTTTTACTAACTAAATAGTTCACTTAACTACAAAATATGACTAAAACATCGCTTATTGTTAATTAATAATAACAATGCATAAAATTTTATTTTTTTAACAGCCTGTATATTAAGAACGAAGCGGCATTTAAAAAAATCTTATACTACATTTTTGTCTTAAATTGAATGACGAATATCCCACAGAAATATTTCGGATTACTTTGAAAATACCCTGTATTTTGTTTGCAAAATTTTGCAAAAAAACTGCTTGAATAAATAATAAAATTTGTAAATAATAAATAAGTCCACGTTAAATTTGCAAGTTACACTTTTTTGTCGAAAAAAAAATATAGGAATTCAACGACTCTTTTAAAAGAAGTGTCAACAATTATTAAGAAGAGTCAAATCAGCATGAAAATGATTTGGCATCTATAACTAATTTTAATAGAAATTTTACCAATAAAATTAAAATTATGTAGTTCTCAATAGAAAAAAGATTTGCCGGAAAACAAATTATTGATACTTTTGCAAGACGTTGGCACAAAATTTTTTCAGACACCTTTAATATTACGTGAAATAAAAGTTTAAAAAACATTTTATTACCCTTCGAATAGCAGTGACAAAAATCAATTATAATAGGGAATATTTTATAAAATTATAAAAACCAAATGTAAATTTAAAACTAATACTTGTTTTAAGTGATTTTTTTTATCTAAAATGTTAAGCTTATACTGTTTCCAGTCAATAATCCACTGCACAAACAACTATATTTTAAGAAACAAGTAAACAATTCTTCAAAAAATAGCGTATTTTCCAGAATGAGTGCAAATAAGTAAGCCTTTATTGCAAAAAAATATTTTATAATATCTTAGTTCGATGCACAATTAAAAAATGTAAGAATTAGTTAAATTATGGATAAGAGTTTAAAAAAATTAATAATGCAATTCATAACTTAATTATGTTTTAAAACCTCAGAAACTTAAAGCTTAAGTGAAGTATATGCAACAAAAATTATTCTCAAATTTTGTAAAAAAAAAACAATAACAGGAGTCTGAAAAATATTGGAGGAATAAAAGCTTACACTGACCTACTTTTTTTTTTAAATTATTTGATAAATTCAATATCGGAAGACAACCAAAAATATGAAAAGATTTTTGATATTATTGCGCTCACTAAAAAAAATACAAACGTATAGTAATATCGGAAGAAGGGAAAGAGGTGTTCCTTTTTCTTAAATCCAAATGTTTAAAAGCATTCTGGTGTAGAGAGAACCTGCTTGTATAAAGAAAAGTTATATTTATTTGGAAATCCTTTAACGAAGCAACCAATATGTAACAATAAAAAAATTTAAAAACATGTAGAAGAAAATCGTAAGTAACCTGTAGTCGTTTACCGAAATTTTTAATATGTTTAAAACTAATTTAGAACAACTTGCAACTTTTATGGGGCACACTATTGGCATTTATAGACAACTTTACCGCTTGCAGGATGAAGTTGATCAAAATGTTTTAAAATTACCATAAAAAAAATGTTTTATATTGTGCGTTTAATTTTGAGTCCAGCCCTGCACGAACGCGTGATCACTGCGTGCATTTGTTTACATCGTCGGTAGCTTGAGCTTGAATTTAGTATAATAATTATGGAAAATGGGGATGCTAGCCAGTTTAAAAGTAAAAAATTGAATAATGTAAATTTAAATTTATATACAGACACTTTTTTTAGAAAAGTCGTTAAAATTCTATAAAAAATCAATAGTTTTTTAGGTACTATACGGGTGTTATTAAAATAAAGGTATATATTAAAACTGAAAACTTGTAAGATTTCAGTTAAACGTAGAATATTATGTTAAGAAAGGTTAGTGTGATAACGTCACTGCGTTTAAATGTGTAAAGTTCATATCAAACAACTTTAAACGCACGTCACAGATTTCTTGACACAACCAAGTTAACACTGTTGCCAAGTGAAAATAAAAGCACGAAATATACATTTAAAATTTTAAACCACAACAACAACAATTAATTACAAATTTTAAAAGTAAATGGCTGACGGTGAAGTATTTTTTTATTTACACCAAGTTAGTAAAACACAAACTTTTATAAGCATAAGAATATTTAATATTAACAAAATATTTAATTTAATACAGAAATTATAACTTTACTAATCCAATCAAAATGTTTTTAAATTTATAATTTATAAATACTTTGCTCTGTTGTAACTTGCTAGGAACTTTCACTAGCTCCGTATTATTTGTATTTCTGGAAGGTGCTTCCTTAAAAGAAAATAATGGTCCATATAAATAACAATAAGTGTGTAACTTACTTACGCCCTCCTTACATAAATAATATTATTAATCGCTTTCATCTGAGCTGCTGGAATCACTGTCCTCGTTTGGATCAATTATTACTACCCGCTAAAATTTGCAAAGTAAATTTTACGTGAATACATAAAATATATTGAATACATTACCTCTCTAACGGCTGTTAAAGGTAACAGTGGTCCATTATTATCTCTTTCCTTTTCAAAGTATTCAATCAAAGAAGCTATAAGCTCTTTGCAGCGACTATTTAATGTTTTAGGCATATTGAAAATATAGATACTCACGAAAAACCCTACTTTTTGTTCTCAAAAGAACAGATTTAGAAAGAAAATGAAAACGCAAAATATCAAACTGACAAAATCAAAACACTAAACGACTTGGCAGCTATGCAATGACAAGTGAAGTTTTCATTCAGGCAGGCACTTCCTAGGAAATTATTAAAATACCCAGTATTCAATAAACATGGTTAATACTCCAATAAATTTAAGTAATTCGAATCATTTACGTAAGTTTTTTTAAAACTACATATATAAAAATCATGAACGATGAGTTCTATATGTATTTAAAGATTATATTTATTTATTTGTAATAACTAATGACTATTATCAAACGAACACATTTTTTTAGAAATAGATTTTGTAGTGGTGCACATGTGAAAACATATCTAGTGACAGTTGTGACGTCCGTCCAGAGTTGTTTGATATGCGGTATACGTTTCTTTTATTAACGCCCTGAATACCTATCGTTTAATACGACAAAACGAAAAAAAATTAAGCTCCTAATATTAATATAAAAGTTTCCGATTTTGGGTTATTTATTATCCATTTATCAATTTAATACAAAATAAATATTTTTTAAATTTAAATAATGTAAATTAATTACTTCTTATATTTTTATTAAAATTTTTAACTTTTTCTTTGTCAATTATTACGTACCATTTCTTCCTCGTAATAATAATCGGAATCTTTATCGTCTTCTACAGAGGGTGAAGAAATTGGTGACGGGATATCTTTTATTTGAGTATCTTCGTTTATCTACAAACAATAACTATAAAGAAATATACTTAATTATAAGCTAATGCAGACGTACAGAATTATCTGATGATGTAGTCGTTATAGTACCATGTTGAATTTTATTTTTTTTACTTGAAAAAAAATAAAATTTTACATTTGGGGATATAGGATTTTCATTTGAAGAACATATGGGATTATTATTCGAAGAACTTTCAGTAGGAGAAAGGTCCACATTGCAAAATCTTCTCCAAGTATTTGTTTTAACAGTAGCCATCTAAAGTAGAAAAATAATATTAATGATTAATGGTACCTTATTACCTGTAAAATAAGATATTAAAATATAGTGCACTGAAATAAGTATTACATCCTCCTGTGACTTTTATGCAGTTTTAGGAAACGGTGAGCGAAACACATCAAAGCTCTGTAACGTTGAAACCAGACTTAAAAAATCGCCGGTTTTTGATTTCTCCCCACAATTGTTAATAGTGATTTTGATTTTTTTGTAGCTTTAAAAGAAACAGAAACTAATAATAAATTATGGGCAATACGTTACCGTGTTACCAAAGACTACAAACGATTTAATTGATTGTAGTAAAATGTTTTTTTGTAGTTTTAACAATAAAAGAAAATAGGTTTATAGTTTTTAATAACGTATATTAATTAAAAAAGCTTTTTATTTTTTACAATATACATACAATATTGAAAGTTTTTTTGAAAATTATTTTTTTTTCTACCACATAAAACAAACAATTTGGAGCGGCATTAAAAAGTGTTAAAAGCGCCAAACTTGTAAAAAAGCGTTAAAAGCTTTAAAATCGATAAAGGCGTCCAAATTATAAAAAGCGTTTAAAGCGTTAAAAGCATTAAAAGCGTCAACATTATAAAAAGCGTAAAAATTATAAAAACGTCAAAAGGTGTTTAAAACGTCAAAATTATAAAAAGCGTTAAAATTGTCAAAACTGTTAAACACGTATAAAGCGTTAAATACGTTAAAAGCGTAAAAGACGTTAAAAGCGTAAAAGACGTTAAAAGCGTTAAACGCGTCAAAATTATAAAAAGCGTCAAAAGCGTTAAAGGCGTCAAAATTATAAAAAGCGTTAAAAGTGTTAAAACCGCTAAAACCGACAAAATTATAAAAAGCGTTACAAGCGTCAAAATAATAAAATCGTTAAAAATTTGAGACGTAAAAAGCGTCAAAATTATGAAAAGTCTTAAAGATATTAAAAGCTTTAACATTATAAAAAGCGTTAAAAGGGTCAAAATTAGGATAAGTGTCAATAGCCTTTGAAGCGGTAAAGACGTTAAAAGCGTCAAAATTGTAAAAAGCGTTAAAAGTGTCAACATTATGAAAAGCGTCAAAATTATGGAAGGCGTTAGCAATGTTATAACTGTTTGAAGCGTTAAAAGCGTCGACATTATGAAAAGCTTCAAAAAACGTTCTGGGCGGCGTCATTTACAAATGTTTTTAACAAGAATACTATTTTAGAAGTATCACCCTGTATTTAATATATTTTAAAAACAAAAAAATTTATAATTTTTTTTTTGTATAATAAATATAACCATTTTTTGTTTAAAACCTAAAGTGCGCCTAAATAGTGGCCTGAATTATTTTCGGACATGCTGTATAACCACAAATTGGTTTATCAAATTTAAAAAAAACGTCTTATCTCCTACATGTATCCTACCCTCTTTATTATACTGTTTTTTTTCAATTTCTAAAAGTAAGAATATAAATCGGCCTGTCCAAGCATTTTCAAATTATATAAAAATAAAAAAACAGAGCAATAGTTATTTAAGCTCACTATATTTTTACATATAAACAAATCACTCTGTAAACCACAGTTAAACAATAAAAAATATGGTAATAGTTACGTGCAACATAAATTTATATCTATTATTAAAAAAAATTCTATTAAAATAAATAAAATTAGGTTTGATAAAAAAGACTTTTTTAATAAATCAACAGTACTTACCTCCACTAATGCACAAACTATAATAAAGTCTTAAACCCTAAATAACATATCTAAGATGCAATATATCTAAGACGCAATAGTCTTCCTTAAAGAACCTCAAAAAACAATAATAAAAGTGGCAACCCTGCCGGATTACCGATTGTTACTAATAATTGAGTCTCTATGAAAGTTGTATTATTTGCAGAGTTTATAAGTCGGCATTATCAACGGACGCGGGCTCGGTGGCTTGGTGAAAAAAGTAAAACTGGATGCGTATTAAATGGCTTTGGTTATACAGGTAGGGTATTATAGTTAGTGGTATACACAAGTGTATATTCATTTATTACAGTTATTTCTGGTGGACGTCGCAATGCGCAATTATGAAGTGACGCATCATTGATAGCGGGATGTAAATATATATATATATATATATATATATATATATATATATATATATATATATAAAGGATGTGTTTTTATGTAAGAAATCAATGAACTCAAAAACTACTGTACCGATTATTATGGAAATTGGTATATATATGTATTTTTCCACGGAGAAGGTTTATATGATATGCTCATTGATGCCACTCGCCAACAGGTGGCGCTGCAAAGTAGCAACTTCTGTCCCGTTCAACCGATTGTCATGAAAATTGGTATGTATATGTATTTTATCACGGAGAAAACGAATATGCTATGCACATTGATGCCACTCGCCACCAGGTAGCGCTGCAGAGTAGCAACTTCTGCCCCGTTCAACCGATTGTCATGAAAATTGGTATGTATATGTACTTTTTAACGGAGAAAACGAATATGCTATGCACATTGATGCCACTCGCCACCAGGTGGCGCTGCAGGGTAGCAACTTCTGCCCTGTTCAACCGATTGTCATGAAAATCAGTAGGATGCTGTATTTTTAATGGTTAATATGAAGGTGATATTCGTATTAATGGAAGTTACCACCAGATGGCGCTTCCATTAAACGAGCAACCACTACTCATTTGATTACTTTATATCACGCCACCGTAAGGTGGCGCAGTTGATATCACATATATTTAAACGAGCAATCCTTATCTACCTATATATATAAAAAAGGATGTTTGTATGTATGAAATCGATAGACTCAGAAACTATTTGACCGATCAATATTAAAATTGGTATGTACATGTATTTTTCCACGAAGAAACTTTATATGCTGTGCCCATTAATGTAACTTGCTACCAGGCGGTGCTGTAAAGTATCGACTTCCGCCCCGTTCAACTGATTGTCATGAAAATCAGTATGATGATGTATTTTTAATGGGTAAGATGAATATGATATTCGTATTAATGGAAGTTACCACCAGATGGCGCTTCCATTAAACGAGCAACCACTACTTATTTGATTACTTTATATGACGCCACCGTAAGGTGGCGCAGTTAATATCACATACATTTAAACGAGCAATCCTTACTTAAGTATTGTGACGCCACCGGAAGGTGGCGCAGTTAATATCACTCATATTTAAAGGAGAAATTCTTACTAAATTACCTAAGTATTGTTATGCATCTTATATATTTTACCGATAAACTACAAAATAAAACGAAAAAAAAAAATGGTATAAACCTGATAACTAACGAGAAAATATGATGAAAACGATAAAATCAAAATAAATTAAAAAAACGAAAAATTGAAGAATGACATAAATGATTTGCGGTACGAAGTCCGCCGGGTCAGCTAGTTAAGCTATAAAACCAAAACAAATATTAACAAAAATACAATTTGTAGAATATGCTTGATGATTATTTTTTTTAATATGCTTACAATAAATACTCCTAATCAATATCCAATAGAAATAGATGCTCATAAAAATTTAACGAAATATCGAGTTTTTTATTAAGAATAAATTATAAAACATAAATTTAACGTTTTAATATTTAAATATTTTAAAATTAATAATTTCTAATAAAAGTACCATGGCAATAAAAAATACACTTAAAAGAAAATTGACCTAACTAAATTTAAAAACCTAATGTAGATGATAAGATCTTATTTTTTATTATAATAATATTATATTTATGATGTTTATTCTGTGCACATCTTTAGGTTTCACTGATATTTTATATATAATATATAATTGTTAAAGGTCATTTCCTCCTTGATAAATTACACCAACGAGTTTATCTGAAAAGGTACACCTCGGACATAATGGGCAAAATAAGTCCGATAAAACTGAAGCTTTTAATATTATCTTTGGTGCAGAAGAGACAACTGAAAGAATACTGTTTTGTACACAAAAAAATAAGTAATTGTTTTACCTTTTAACAGTTTAGTACCTGGATGACCGAGCTTTGCTCGTGTAATGTCAGTCAAATTTTGCAAGCATCTTACTTTAGCAGCACGTGTTGGACGAGCAGAAACCTGATTATTTTCATGACGGTATCCTTGAAATGAGTCTGCACTGTGAGAAGTTTGAGAATCCTGATCAGTTTGATGACGATGCTCTTCTAGGTACTCTTGAGACGAGTTGCGGCTTCGTGAAGTTAGATTGTTTATAAGCGTTTTTTTTCAAGATCGTTTAGGCATTTTTAAGTGAACACGTGCATTAAGAAGACCCAAATAATATAAATAAACAATTGATTTTCTTAGTCTAACCTCAAAGCAAACACTCATTGACTTCGTGTTACTTAACAACGCCATCTGCTGGAATAGCTTTAGTTGTTGTGTCGTTAAAGCAATTAGTTGCTCACAATTTAAAAAAAATAGTATTATTATTCGCCAATAGATGTCAGGAAGAGTCATATTTTTCAGTTTAAGTTGATTATCGATAAAACACGAATAAAATGACATTTTCTAAAAATGATTCCTAGCTAGATCGATTTATCGCCTCCGAAACCCCCTATATACTATATTTCATGAAAATCGTTTGAGCCGATTCCGAGATTCCAAATATATATACAAGAATTCCTCATTTAAATATATTAGATTCTATAGATATATTATTGAACAAATGACCGAGTGTGAAGTGAATAATATTGTTTGTTAATATACCACACTTTAATTTTCAATTTTTTTAACCATATTCCCAAATTAATATAATAAAAACAGTATAATCAATGGTCATGGACATATGTCGTAGCCACTTGGCGATTCAGGCACATAGCTATGTGACTGGGCTATTTTAGGCACATAGCTATGTGCCCGTCACTTACAAACGCGCCGAGTATAGATCCATTACATCTCTATGTGACTGATTTTAGCCCGTAGTCACATAGCGATTCGGGCACATAGCTATGTGCGGAGAACAAGTCAGTCACTTAGAGATTTATCAAATTCAAGACCATCGCATCTCTATGTGACTGATTTTAGTCCGTAGTCACATAGCGATTTCAGCACATAGCTATGCGCGGAGAGAAAGTCAGTCACTTAGGATCTACCAAGTTGAGGGCTATTTTTTTCATAAATGTGTCGTATAATATAAATTATTACACAAAATATGTTTAATAATTTTCTATTTTAATTTATTTAAAAGAAAAAAGTATTTTTTAATAAAAAGTAAGCATTAAAAAATATATAAAAAAAATTCAATTTTAATTTATAAATGAACTTTTCCGAATCTGTCAAAGTTTCCCCGTGCTATGTGCCTGGATCGCTATGTGATTGCGGCTAAAATTTAATCTCATAGAGATGTAATAGCCCTCAACTTGATAGATCCTAAGTGACTGACTTTCTCTTCGCGCATAGCTATGTGCTGATATCGCTTTGTGACTACGGACTAAAATTAGTCACATAGAGATGCGATGGTCTTGAATTTGATAAATCTCTAAGTGACTGACTTGTCCTCCGCACATAGCTATGTGCCGGAATCGCTATGTGACTACGGGTAAAATCAGTCACATAGAGATGTGATGGATCTATACTCGGCGCGTTTCTAAGTGACGGGCACATAGCTATGTGCCTAAAATAGTCCAGTCACATAGCTATGTGCCTGAATCGCCAAGTGACTACGACATATACATAACAATATATTCCTCCCCTGGCATACCTTCCTATCAATATAATCTCTGAGTGCGTGGATTCTGCAATTATAAATTCGATTGCTATAACAAAAATATAAAAACAGAAATACAATTTTCTTTTTTTTCTTGTTTTCTTTCTGCTTCTGTATCTGCTAGCCCCTTCTTTCTATTGCTCTATACCTACCTTATCTGGTCCTCGTCCTATTACTTTCTTTTATAATTAACTTTTCTTATTATCTATTTTTTTATATTTTAATTAAAATTTCAATATTTCTTACTATTGTTATTTAATTTCTATATATTTTATAACTTTAGTTTTTTAATAACATCTTTCTCATATTAAATGAAAATCTCTACAATAATAATATCTCTCTATAACAACAAAAACAATTTTTTGTTTTGTATAACGTTGGATGGTTATGGAGTTTAATATTAATTGAGATTATCGAAAATATTATGAAATATTATTAAAAGAAGTTATGAATTAAAATCATGAAATGAATTTGAATTAAAAAAAGTCATGAAGAATCGAAAAATAAAATTATAATTAAAAATAAAAGGCAGGCGCAGTTTGAACGACAGGCTAGAGTTGGAAAGATGTATGAGGAAGTCAGAGCAAATAGAGGAGAAGTACTTAGATTTTTTTATACTAAGTGCAAGAATCTACAACCCAAAAATTCTATTGATTGGAAGATATTCTCAAAGAGAAGGTCCATATCAATGCATATATACAGAGAGGGTGTAAATAATGGAATAAATTCATTTTTTCAAGAACAGGCAACTTAGGAGAGAAATCCGAAAACAGGTCGATTTTTATTTTTAAATTATCAATTTTTGTCTAGTAAGTTTTTCTACTTTGGCCTGATGACGTAATCGAAGGTTTTTAAATGAGAATAGATAGCTCATTTGAAAGGTTTTCCATTCCGTGGTGAAATAATAGTATATTGTGTGGCAAGATTTGAAACAAGACGATTTCTGTCTAGGGCGAGAGTTGACTGCCCGAGCAAAACAGCGAGTTTTGCTCTCTGTAGCCAGTCGAAGTAAGACTATTCAGACCAATGCAACTGTCAGTCAGAAACATTCTGACAGACTTGAAGTAATGACAATTATTTCGGCCCTGGGGAAGAAACAACGTTGTTTCTCCCCTAGGGCAGAAAAATCTGTGAGTTTCTGACTGACAGTTGCATTAGTCTGAAATTGTCTTGTTTCGACGGGAAAACAGGGATCAAAACAAGCTGTTTCAATGCATGTGCTATGAAAAACTATTTCTTCAGGGTAGCAAAATAGTATATTACACTACAAAGAATGAAAGTTGAATTGGCCTTAGGCATCATGACGCGCAGGACCGAGATTTCAACTTTTGGCCCGTGTAATGTATACGATTTTTCTTCATAGCCGGTCGAAAGTACGTTATTAATTATAATTTTTTTAAATTTAAATGTTGATAAGTATGTTTTTGATGCCTGCCCCGACATTTGCGGCTCGAGCGAAGCGAGTGCTGCTGGTACTTTAATATTCAATTAACAGACGACAAAACAAGATTGATGATTATTTTTAAGGTTATAGATAGAAATAGAAATGACAGCGGTAAATAAACAATTTGCTATAGTGACAGAATAAATAGTTCCTAGTCACAAGTGTAACTACGCATGACAAATATTTTCCTCCCGTCGTAAACAGGGAGTAAATGTTAAACTTTCTTCCCTGCAATTAGGGACGAAAGTACGTACTTTGGACCGAGGTATGAAGAAAAAATATTTAATTTTTAAATCAAATTTATTTGCATGTAATATGAAATATTTATTTTACAAAATACATATTATGGCTATTACAAATGCAGGTTTAGTGAAATTGCAAGATTTATGCAATCAGAATCCACGCTTTATTCACCAAATTCTTTTTTTTGGGTGAAGCAACTTTTTATTTACATGGAAGAATGAATCGGCAAACTGCAGAAATTGGAGTAAAGAGATTCCTAATTGGATCGCTGAGGCACACACTCAGCATCCTCAAAAGGTGTTTGTATGGGCAGGTATAGTGTAGTATAGAATTTATAGGTCCTTTTTCCTTTGGTAAGCCTCTTACGGGACAAAGATGTATCGATTTTCTACAAAATAAACTTATACCCGGCCTCATACAATTGTTTCCAAATGACAAATGATCTTAATTCGTTAAATGATAACATATGGTTTCAGACAGTGCACCTCAGAAATTCATAGTATATCTCCAGAAATGATCCACAATGTGCAAGACGAAACAACGAACCGACAAGAAGAACTCCAAAACATCACAACCGCCCTAAGACAAAACGGATACCATGAACACACAATCAAAAAAGCACAAAAACAAGCCACGAGACCAACAACAAATAAGGAAGAATATGACATGTCCAAACCAAAAACTAAACTGCCATATGTAACAGACGTGATTGGAAGGATCCTAAGAAGGCATGACATTTCCACAATCTACAAGCCGCAGACTACCTTACACAAAATAATAGGCAATCCAAAAGACAAAATACCTTTAGAAAACCAAGGCGTATACAGCATCCCGTGCAGTAACTGCGACAAAGAATACATCGGACAAACAAATAGAAGAATCTCAGCCAGAGTACAGGAACACCAGAACAACATCAGAAATAAGCAAACGACATCAGCCCTTTTTCAACACCACCAGGAAACGGGCCACACAATAAACTTCCCAGAAACAAAACAGATTGCACCTATCAAACACTACAGAACCCGCATAGTCAGAGAAGCCCTCGAAATAGAGAGAACCAACAGCCTCAACAAAAGAGACGATGCACAAAACATCTCCAACACTTGGAAAAGTCTCCTCAAAAGACAATCTAATCCAATTACCCGAGAAGAACAAAAATCCTTGGAGAATACACAGACACGGGCAGAACCAATAAGAAACACACACGCAACAAGGACAGCCGTACCCATCCAAGCCCAAATGCAGTCAGGAAACAATCGGCGCGACCAACGACCTCTGGTGGAGGAAACGTCAACACCTGAACCGCACCCCCCACCAATTACAGAACAGCGATATAATCTGCGCCGCCGCCGACACGTATAAAAGCAGCAGCACAGGACCACGCAGCTCATTCCAAGTTTAGCAGCCGCAAAGGAAGCATCACTTGAAAATGCCAGCTGAGATGTTGGCTAAAGGTCGTGAAGACACAAACAACCAACGGATTGAAACCCGGAACACCACTACTGTTCATTCTACCATCCGTGAAACACTACATCATAACATATATATATATATATATATATATATATATATATATATATAAAATAAAACTGTAGAAATGTATATGTTTGTGCGCGCATTACATGAAAACTACTGATCCTATTCGAATGCGGTTTTCAAAGACGTATTTGTCTTCTTTCGACTTAACATCTGGTGTATAAAATTTTCTCCCCCCACCCCTTTAACGGGGTGAGGAAAGAAATCAACACGCCACGCGAACGACGCCGCCGGTACATCGAAATACAACTCAAAAATGTGGTTAGATTTTTTTTGTCTGTCTGTCTATGTTTGTGCGCGCATCACATGAAAACTACTGATCCGATTCGAATGCGGTTTTCACAGATATATTTGTTTTCTTTCAACTTAACATCTGGTGTATAAAAATTTCTCTCCCATTCCTTAAATGGGGTGGGGTAAGAAATTTTTATAAGTACAACAATCACACGCCACGCGAACGACGTTGCGGGTACAACTAGTTATTGAATATAAAGAGAAAAGTTGTGTGTCAACCTTGCGATTTTGCTAAAATGTCAAAATTTCGGAAAATGTTTGTTTTTAATATGCCACACCGTTTCCACAGCATTTAACAGGTATCTTTCGTTATAATACATTATAAGAACTCGAAGAGGGAGGCATTCATACACTGTATGACTTTCGTCCCGAGTATGGTAATTTTTTTTCTAACCAGCCTAAAATTTTTGGACAATGCGCGGTAAAGTTAATCCCGGCATTTACTGGTTTAATCGCTACATTTACTGGTTTCAAATTTACATTTGTCTGCACATGCGGCCGAAAGATCAACTTTTGGTAGAATTATCTAGAGAGGGAGGTCGAATTGTCGACCAAGGTAAGAAGAAATAATCCATTAGAAGTGACAAAACTCAGATTTTTGTCTTAAGTAAAACATACTATTTTTTTCCTATCCGGTCAAAAACTTATAACCAATGCGCGGAAAAAAGAGCTATCCCGGCATTTACTCTTTTTTTGTCCCTCTATGCATGCTATACGGCGGAAACGTCGATTTACAACGGAAGAATGTAGAATTCGAATTTTCAACCAGGACAGGAAGAAAATTATTTTCTTTCATATTTATTTTCTTCTTACTAAAATTATAAAAAAAAAACACGCTGTTTGCGTCTCTAATTTATACTTGATGTGTTGGTCACGTATAATGTGAATTAAATTGAATTTTTAATTGAAATTTGTTCACATGCAATTAATTACCGAAAAATCATCTAACAGATATAAATGATAATATTTATTTGTCATTTAGTTCAATTAAATTTGACCTATGTTAAGTAAATGAGAAAAAAAAACGATGTTACTTCACAATAGATTAGACAGTATCAATTAGTTTGGTCCAGAAACAGAATCTTGTATGTCAAAAATTGAGATTTTTAATAGAAGCTTTGAATCTCTGATTCCTACATGTTTGGTAAATATTTCGTAGAAATAGAAAAAATCCTATCCTGTTTCATAACACCCTTATAAACTTTATATGTTTATTTTGTTTTCCTGAAAGTTGACTTGACATGCGAAGTTCTACTTTTTGAATATCAGTACAGTAAACTCCCATTCAACATTATCGCATCACTTTAATACTGTCTTTACATGTGCCCTAAATATTTGTCTAAAAAATCCAAAAAGAAACACTAATTTATTTAACATTGCAATCTAAGAAATACTCTGAGTTTGAAAAACATAATTAACGTGTTGCATCGCCTGTAGCTCTAATAACTACCTGCATTCTTTATGATAAATTTTCTATTAAATGTTGGTGAATATGGTCCCATTCTAAAAAAATGACACTTTTCAGTTCTTGCAGATACTTAGGTGTAGATAAATGACGTCTTAATGATTTTTTCCGGACAATCTGCCCGATCGGATTAAAGTGTAGGCGTTGCGGTGGCCAGTTCATCCCTTGAAAATTAATTACAAAACCGCTCTTGTATTATGCAGTAGCGCATTATCTTGAATGAAAATGGAATGAACTCCAGTAAAAGGCTTAAATAACGTGATGTAGAACTCAGATTTTATCGACCTCTAGTTAATCGGTAATAGTGCCAAAGCTAATCCTTCTCTAAAATATTTTTGAAACACCACCAAGCGGTTCCCTTGGAGAGATAATGCCAATAGAAAAACTTTTTATACATATCTACAACTTGGTACGAGATTTTGTCTGTCGTTGTCAGTTCAATGTTGCAAGATTTGTAGCAAATCATAATCATGCTGTTCTCTGAGAGGCAATTTAATTTTTTTATATCCTTGTATACTTACCATTGATTAAATGGCTTGGTCTATTTATGTTTTTGATTTTTTAAGGATGTCCCCGTAGGTATAGACCTAAATACAAATTTACCGAGAACATCTATTGGGACGGAAGAGACAATTTATTAATTTGGGATTTAAAGGACTGCAAGTTAGGAGTGAGGAAGACGTGGGAAGGTAAGAAGATCCACAATCTGGAGACCCTGAGGATGTAGGAACGATCAAATCGATCCGTTCTGGATTTCTGGTACTGAACAGTATAAGGGTGCATGGAGTTGGCACGTCGCGTTGCACTGGCTTGTCGGGCAAGTGGAGGCATTATAGAGCAGAGTTCTTCTGAGCAAAATCCGATTAAGTATCGGTAGAACAGGGAAAGATCAGATACTGCTCTTTGGTGGGATAATGGGGCTAGGTTTTTGGTGATACTGATGTTGTTTATTAGTCGAACTGCTCTTCGCTGTATTTCATCAAGAACTCTTAGCCTTGACGGAGCTGCCGATCCCCATACTTGCATTCTCTGAAATTTTTGTAATGTTTAAACTAATTTATTTTATAATAATAAAACTATTTTTATATTTTGCACCTATAATATTTTTCATTATGACACCCAAATGAGTACTATAATGTTTCATTAAAGCACTCAACTTTGGAAACTTTTCCTGTATGCGGTTGGTAGCATTGGATAGTATGATACGTCAAATAAATAAACATATCACAAATAACCTTGTAACAAACAAGGAAAAGTTTGTTTGTTTGTTTGCTACCAACTCATTTAAAAAGAACTAAAATAAAATACAAAATTTAAATTTATTTAAAAAAGCAATAAAATAGCAAAATATAAAAAGTATTATAAACAACTTATTTCATATGGCTGTTATGACATTCGTCCTTTAAAAAACTCATCGCTACGCGATTCGTTTTTTAAATTTGGACTCGTGTCATAACAGAGCGCCATATGAAATGCGTTGTTTAATATACTATTACAACACTTAACTAATTTAAGTATTTGAACAACTAAAATATAATACTTATTTATCTGAACAAAGTCTAGACACTTGACTGACTGCTGGACGCCCCGTTTCCTCTTAAATAATACTAGCGAAAATTCTGGAACTGCTCGTTCTTCGAATTACGAATTCTAAGAGCTTTCTTTTCCTACGTAGACTCGGCGAATTCCTGGAAGCCAGACATTCCAAAACATTCCATTCCTAGAATTATTACTTTCGAACGGTGCGGAGCCATCGTACCAAGGGCGTACTATTTAAAGTAAACAACACTGAACTACAACCTTAACTTAAAAAATATATCTGAACAAATTTTTAACTTAAAAAAACACTGGTGCGCTAACTTTGAAGAAGAGTTTAATTTGGTCTCACATAATTGTAGTGGATTAAAGTAAACAAATATTTTTTTATTAGAAAGTTTTTATATTTTCGCCCTGATCTTTGTCTCTTTGTCATTCCGTGGAATTTTGTAATCGAATTTAAACCTATTTCCCGACTACCTAGAGCTCTGAAATTTTCAGGATAGCTAAGACCTGGATGACAATGCATGTTTCAAGTGTGTTTAGGCATATACATAGATTTCGAAATTTATACTGAATTGTTATTAAATTAAATATGTATACATATTATCATTTTGAAAGACTTCATAGAAGTTTGGCGTGGCCTATTTGGATAAGCGGCTGATTGTGACAATTCTGTTGGGAATGTTGGGTTATCGTAATGAGATCGATCTCGTGAGAGAGAAGTTTTTTCTTTTTTTTGGTTCTTACATGTGAAAGTAACAAAATAATTTATATAATAGTAATATGACCTATAAATCAGTAAAAAACACTTTCTACTATAAAAAGTTCTTTTTATAAATTGTGATTATCTCTTTTAGGAATGCCACTTACTGGTCAAATGTTGCCGGGAACGCTACCTTTTTATCCTTCATTGCCATTAATCGAAAGTGAACATGAAGACCAACCTCTTGATACAATAAGTGAACTGCAAGAACCTCAATCTAGGGGTGTAATTAGGCCGTTGGGTAGGACGCAGTCTTCACCATTACCTTTGGGTCACCCTTTACTAACTGGACCCCCACCTCCCGATTTACAGCCACCACAACCCCAGACTCAGCCACCCGCTGAAGAACAGGAGCAAAGAGATTTAGAACTGAGAGCAAATGAGTCTAGGAGGTGAGTTTTATTTTGAAAGTTTGCTTAATTTTTTCTGCAGTACATTTATCCCAATTTCTGAACAGCTGGCAAACATTCTTTATTGTTCCAAGTAACAAATTATCAGATAAGATAATTAAAACCTTTGAAGTGAGCCAACATTTTGTTTTTCAAAAATATTTAAAATTTGCTAATCTTTTCATAACATATATTTTCTATAAAGTTTTTAAAATTTCCCCTTGATACATGTTATTCAAAATAATATGACCTTAAGGTTCCTAATAAAGATGTTAAAATATTTTTAAGTTAAATGTATAGCAAAAACAAATCATTAGGCTGCGATTCAGGTATGATTTTGAGTCGAATCATATTAAATCCAGAATGGCGAACAAAAAAATGAAAATTTATGATGCCCTATTCCATCAACTAACCTCAATTTTTTAGAATTAGGTTCCGTCAAATCTGTGGCAAGTTAAAATAACTTTTAGCATTAACGATACATGCGCATTTGGCTAGGTCCAAATGTCTATTGTAAATAAGATCTTCTCAAATTGTGTGAGCAAATCATTTATATACTGATAATTTGGCAATAAGTCGCTGAAATCCAACATCTTGCAAAGCAATCATGTCGGAAATCAATCTGTCAACTTTTTTAGAAGAATTTGTTTTTTGACCTTTTAAAGAGACGTTGTATGTATGTATGTATGTATGTTGTTAGGGGTAACAGATACACCTGCGACCTATAAGATCTATTGTATCCCCCTTTTCTTGCTATATTTCTGATGATTCCTCAGACTTATAGCAGCTCTTCTAGTTCTATCTTCCTTAGAAAGTTTAGGATATCATTGGGTTTTAAATTAGGTAGTTCTTCCCATTCTATTTCGTATGACCCTAGGTATTTGACCCTAGAAGTACTTAATGCTATGCATTCTCAAAGTATGTGTATTGAGGTTTCATCCTCTACCTCACAGAATCTGCAGTTTGCTTCATCTACTAATTCTAGTTTCTTCATGTGTCCTCTTAATCGACAGTGACCGGTTAGTATTCCTGTTATAATTTGGAGGTTTTTCTTACTCAGGTTAAGACAGCTGTGAGATCTCTTCTGGTTATAGTTTCCCAGGAGCGTCTTCGATTGTCTTAGTCCTTCTAGATCATTCCAGTACTTGGATTTTTCGCTATCTATTTTTTTCCTTGGTTTTTCTAAGATTGTACTACTGCTGATTCCACAGGATGGTTCTGGTCCTACGTATGGGGTTTCAGCTCCTTTTTTTGCCAGCTTGTCTGCTGTTTCATTTCCTTCTATTCCTACGTGTCCTGGGACCCATAGGAGGGTATTTGGTTCTAGGTCCAAACACCCCCGCTCCTGTTCCTTTATCTGTCTTGGAGCCATCCGTATACCATTTTATGGAATTTTGGCTTAGCCCCAATATGGTGTTTTCGTCCCATTCAGATTTGCTTCCCAGTTTAGTGGTAAATTTTCTTACAAAGTTAAATTTCTTTGTCATGTCATCTTGGGGCATTTCCCAAGTTTGATCAAGTTATAGAGACGTTTAAGACGTATTGTATTTTTCTTTTCAGCTTTTACTTTGATTCTTCGTGTACAATGGCATGCATAGATTATAAATGACCTTTTAACGAAGTGGTCGTACCTCCCTTTCTTAAATATATCTTCATACACAGCTTACACTTTGCCGAATATGAACACACTTTAATGAAATAGTTCCAAATAACAGTTGATTTTCCTTTCATTGTCCAAAACAAAAACAGGTATACCTGTTTTTAACTTAAGTCGCAAAAAACAAAACAATTGACCATAATACGTGTTACCGTGTCACGTGCAAAAAAATAAAGTCGCAGTGATTGAACGGACGTGGCGGGAGGGAGTTTCCCAGTGCGACATATATGAAGCTGATCTTAACAATTGAAGCAGGCCATTGCCGCTATTTGCTATAATGCGATACTTAAAACCTTCGATTTAAAAGTTTCGGAGCTAAAGTCAGAACCGAAGGTTAAGTAATAATCGATTATAAGATTCGATTCATCGGCGTTCAGACGGAATGGTCCGGGTAGCTTATAGGAACCATAAAAATGTCAGATTGCTTAGTGGCGCATCGTTTGAAATGTGCATCTTCATACGAAATAATCTTTTTCAGGTATTTGAAAGTTCTAAATCGGTATTTGGGAGGTAGTAGATAAAAGATCCGTATACACACTGCTAATTATGCCCTATTTTTTTAATAATTACAAAAATCGAAAAACATCTTATTTGTTAATTTTTTTTTTTTTTGGAGAAAAATCTAATCTAATCTAAATAAACCTGACATGGTCTCCTCTGTGGAGCCCCATGTTTGAGCACTGCTTCCTATGGGAATATTCTGACCAGGTTCGGCACCAAGAGTCCTTACATGCACTAGATGCGTGCAGGACTCTAGTTTATTCAGCTAAAAATCAACATCACGCTGATCTTTAGGTGGGCTAGAATCTAGGTGTCCGAAATTCCTTGAATTACTGTTGCCACAGGGCAGTTCCCTTTATAAGAGATTTGAGTCCTGTGACTAGCTCCTCAAGGTGGTGATAGGATTCAGGATTCGTGTCACCAAAGATGAGGAACCGTTTATAGTCCAAGGCCTCACACTCGAATAGAATGTAAGTTGCCGTCTCATCGTCCATGGCGCACAGTCGGTACGAGGTGGGTTCCTATGTCAGAATCCCCATCCTCCGAAGGTGTAGTCTGAATGGTCCATGCCCAGTGAGCATGCCCACTAGTACTCTTATCTGGCTCCTGCCAAGATTCATTATGTCAGACATCAGTTTTTTGGAGTAGCCTTTAAGCATCAACTTCGAGTGCCTCAGCCCTACAGTATTACTCCAGTGTTTGGTCGACTCTTCCCAGACCCAGTTCTTACCCAGGCTCTAGGCAGTCCCAATACACGTTCTGCACCAGTGAATCGTGTATCCGCTCCCTTCTTGGCCAGAAGATCCGCGGTTTCATTACCTTTAAAACCTTTATGCCCTGGAATCCACCCCAAGAAGACCCTGTTTTGTCTAGCCAATTCATTGAGGTTTTGCATGTAGCCCAGATCAGCTTGGAACTAACCCGAAATTGTTTTAAGGCCAGCAGTGCAGCCTGGCTGTCTGAGAAGAAAGTTATCCTCTCCCCTCTTCAGCCTCGGGCGTGGTCGGCAGCCTTTAGTAAGGCGTATACCTCAGCCTGGTACACTGTTGGAGAAAAATAGTTTATAAAAATTGAATGAATCTATGCCGAAACGTATTGAAGCTTATAGAAAATCGAAAAGGGACATAAACTAGTACTACTATTTTTTTAATAAACACTATTTCGCTTTAATATTCTTTTGTTTACAATAGTTGCACAATACTGAACAACCTTTTTACTGTGTTTAAATTTTGTTATTTGTTCTTAATAATATAAGCTATTTGGAATAAATTTATCTAAATCGTTGTACATTTACATTATGATTATATCCTATTTAGATAGCTCGACTATTTTTAATTTTTATGATCTACACAATTAAACTGCATAATTTTTACTTTTATAAATCACATTAAAAGTTTAAAATAATTTTAATTACGTTTGTCTAGTTCTAGTATATGCATGACTGACGCTATTTTGAAATATCACACGACCTTCCTATATTTAGGAATTATTGTTTATCACTAAATTGTTCAGGGTATTAAAAAAGTATATAGAACTAATTGTACATTTACGATGTATTCGCCTATTTTTATTTTTTGATAAAATCTAAAAAAAGTTTTTCTCACCATATCTAATCGTTACCAGTATTGACGAGAATGGCTAGGATAGACGAAGATAGATAAAAAGTTCTAAACCGACCAAATTGGGGGAGCAAAACTATTCGAAATTCAACTATTTGCATTCGACTCGGGATAGCGTCGCGGAAGTTTGTTAACTAAATTGAAACGACTGATTTAGAATGAATTTAATATAATCCAAGCGAAGAAGTCCACTTTGGCACCATATACCTCTTAGGCCATCTCCGTATTCAGCGACCTCAAAAATTCCCGAGTAGAAAAAATTCTACATTTCTGTCAATATTTTCCAAATTCAAAAAAAAATTCATAATCCATCTCTTTAAGATGTGGTTTAAAATGCATTTTCTTTAAGCACAAAATGCAATTTTTATATGTCAGAGAACAAGATAGTTTATAAACTTCTTTGATACATACATACATACAAACTTCTTTGATGCTCTCGAGAATCAAATGTCAAAAAGTTCATGTCGATTCGTTTTGTTTTGCCAAATTGGTAGATTTATTGCTAATTTAAAGTTTATGTTTTTAACCGACTTTAAAAAAGGAGAAGGTTCTCAATTCGACCGTATTTTTTTATGTATGTTACCAAATATCTCCGGTATTTATAATCCGGAAATACCACAAAAATCAACAGAATAAGCTCTGCAGATAAGTTAATATTTTAATAATTATGTATAAAATCAAAAACCTAATAATTAGCCCGTTACTGTCCCACTCTAAAGCCAAAGTCCTCTTCTCACAAGGAGAAGGAATGAGCATTTAATCAACACGGTTGCATACTGCGGGTTGGTGATTTCAGACTATTAAGTCCACGTTTTTTCACGATGTTTCCCTTTACCGTACGTGGATGGTGTCTCTAGGTGTTATAAAATTTACTCATGTCTCCAAAAAGTCACATTGGTACATGTCAGGATTGTTGGCGATTGAACTTAGTACCTCTTGCACGGTATTCGGAAGGTTTTGAAGACCATAAATTTGCGCCCACATCTGATAAAGCCAAGTAGCAACTAAAAAGGATAAAATAAAAACTTTTTTTAAAAAATTGAACCACCTTAAAAAAAAAGAAATATGCACTAAAAAGCCAGAAATAAAATCTTTATTTCTTAAAAAAAATTGGAAGCAACTAGGCACCTGATTTCGATTTCCTTGAAGTCGGCTCCAATGGGAAACTACCTTCTATTTTAATCTTAACTTTAAATCTAGATTTGGACGGCTCCAAGACAGATAAAGGAACAGGGGTGTTTGGACCTAGAACCAAATACTCAGAAAGCTTGGGTACGTACCCAAACATCTTTCAAGCGGAAATTCAAGCCATCGAAAGATGTATAGAATTTAACATTGAAAGGAACTATCGTAGACAGAAGATTGTAATCATGTCAGATAGTCAAGCAGCCATCAAAGCTCTGAACTCAGATACAATCAGTTCAAAGATGGTCTGGGAATGCCTAGGCAAATTAAATGAACTAGGACAGAATAACACTATTACCCTCCTATGGGTTCCAGGACACGTAGGAATAGAAGGAAATGATGCCACGAACTTTCAATGAAATAAATTTAATTTAGATTTAAAATAAAAAGATAGGTTAAGTTTTCCAGATCAAGTTGACAACTCCAGCTAAGATTGGTAAGTGGTTTCTCTACTGGCAAATTTGTGCCCAGCTCAGCCGTAGAGGGTAATACAAAACAAAATAATGTGAGTCGCGCCACTGATTTTTCGGTATAAATCGGAAACTCCTGATGGTCCAGGCACTGACCTATCTTACTGGAGAGAAATAACTGATTCTTTTGAATCCTGATAATAAGCAAAATAAAATTAATTAAATAGTTAATTAGGTGAGTGGGTGATGATCTGAGTAAAAACACAAAGTTAGATCTATCAATTATATTAACGAAAATAACCCCCGCTATAATAAACCCAATAGTGAAGTTATACAATATATATATATATCTAATTAAGAAAACAAGAAAAGTAAATTAGCAAATAATATCAGCAAATTTAGACCAACAAATAATGCCAAAACCTTGGCAGATTTAATAATGAGTGATCACCCAGCGCAATATGATAAGATTCAAAATTAGTAACTCCTATAAATAAATAATATTTGACCAACAACTTAAACAATGGTTTGGTCAGTCTTATACAATGCCTTTATCTTAAAATTAAATTTTGGCTTATCTGATTAAAGGACGCCCCTGGCGCCGAAGATCTGGTAGTGAGGCTTTCGTTAATAGCCTGCTGCTCCGATGATGGTGAGGCTCGGTGTTGATTCCCCAGTAGTGAGCTGATCTTGCACTACTGCCTGCAATTGTCCACAAGGCTACCACAAGTTTAGCCAGATCCAAGGAAAAAGATAAATAACTGACCAGGTCCAAAATAAATTACTCGCCAGGTCCAAAAACCCTAGTTAAAAAGCACATTTAGCCAAAATTCCAACATGAATTAATATTTATGAAAGATACGTGAAATTTGCTAATACTGGCTCTACTTAATAAAAAAAAAACTATAGATTAAATTACAGATAAAACAATTTTAAGGTGTAAAAAAAAGATAGTAATATATACAATAACAGAATTATTAATGAAATTAATAAGTAAATGAACCAAGTATACCAGATGCACGTGTGTCATTATACAATTTACAATTTAGAAATCCAATTACCAAAAAAAAACTAAATAAAATAAAGCAACACAACGCAATATATTTAAATTCAAAATTTATAGATTAAATTATAGTTAAGACAGGTTAAGCGTATATAAAAAGAATTCACTGCACCTGGTTTCAAAATTATTTACAACAGTTTATATAAAAATTAATAATAACCATTAAAACTTAAAATTAGTAATTTAGCTGGGTTTATTTATGTCTGATAAATTAAGTTACACAATATAAATTTAATCGCAAAAGAAAACGATAGATCTTATATTAGCAAAACACCAAAATTTAACACAATTTTTAGGGTATGTACATGTAGCTATTATATAGATGATAATTTACGTGATTTTATCGAATAAACACAGGTAAACACTTACCCTTTTATATTATGATTAGGGTTTAAGCAGCCAATCTGCGATGTTATTTCGCTAACACCCTGTAGCAAATTTCGTGATTCTAAATCGGATGTCCACGCTTCTTCGTAACGAACTCTTAGTAATCGCTCTATAATCGAATGACGGTATCAAGGTAAAGCATTATATAATTATGCATAAGGTATAACTTACCGGAGAAAAGCACCATTTAATTAAATCACAAAATATGGAGAAATCTAATCGCCTACTCAAAAATACCACAATAGGAATAAACAAAAATGAGGCTTAGATTATAATACTGAAGTGACATTCAAAATCCCGTCAGGATGGCCATAATACTGCCAGATAAGAACGTAACCTTCACAAAATGGCGTTGCTTAATTCGGTAATAGCACTAAGTTGTTCGTTCAACTCTTGAAACGCAAAAGAGAGACAAAAATGACGATAATTCACGCATACGCTTTTCGCAATGACACCTGAGAGTAAAGAAGGGGAAATTGTTTGTTCTGTTGTGCAAAAACGGCTCGCTAGATGTTAAATTGATTTCCGAAATAATGTTAGAATTAAATCGAATTCTTTAAACTAAATGTATTGTCGTATTAATATCAAAAGAAATCAATGCACTTGTTTACTTAATTTAAAATTTTCGCTATTAGCTTAAACAGTTGAAGCACCGCCTCATTATCGATCTAAACAATCGAACTACTTTCCCTACGAGTCAAGGCAAAACAATGCATACTACAACGGTGACCAGAACCCGTTAAGAGGCTAGCAATCGCGCTAAAAACACTTAACTTTCCTTTTAAATATATTGACGCTGATTTATGCACGTGACAATGAAACAGCAGACAAGCTGGCAAAAAAAGGAGCTGAAACCCCATACCTGGGACCAGAACCATCCTGTGGAATCAGCAGTAGTACAACCTTAGAAAAACTAAGGAAAAAAAAGTGAGAGGTGTCAAGGGACACCCGGATGGAACGAAGTTCCTTTCGATTATTTAGTTAAGGAATTGTAATTTGTAAACACAACAGAGAGTTTGTACATACATAAGCATTTATTATCGTCTGTATAAAATCTCTACTTACCTAACTTTATCAGCAATATCCAGAACTTGTGCAGAAACACTGTCAGGACACATTATTGTTTTTATTTTCTATTATTTTAATATTAATTATCTACAAAAAACCTGTATAAACTTCGCGACACTACTACACTGTTCAAAGCAAAATAGAAAAAAAAATAGTAAATCCATTATTTTCAACAGTTCGTTTCTTTTAACAAAAGTGTCCATTTATACAATACCAGAGGTATTGTATATTCCACCTAGAATTACTTTTTATTTCAATTTAATTTAAAACAGGAATTAACAATTTAATACAAAATTTTAAAATTAAAATATTTGACAGTAACTGACAGTTAAGGTAATTTGACGTAGGTACCTAACTAGGCAAGATAAGAACTATTTTTAAAATGTTTATGAATTTATTAATTTATAAAAACAGGATGAAATAAAATATAATACTATTATAGTTAATTATTATTTTTTCTACAGTATTTTCTTTTTAATATACATTTTCTTTTAATTTAAAATGGTGTCTTTTTAATTGTAATATATCTATCTATGAGAGAGAGGGAGAGAGAGTTATTTAGTTTTTGGTCTGTGAGAGAGAGAAACATGCGGGTGTCGTGTCGTGACAAATTTTGGTATGAATTTTTTTTGGCTAGCTCCTAGCGTCAGTCGTAACTGTTCGTAACGCCCGAAAGGGAACTTCGTTCCAAAAATGGATAGCGAAAAATCCAAGTACTGGAATGATCTAGAATCTAGAAGGACTAAGACAATCGAAGACGCTCCGGGGAAACTATAACCAGAAGAGATCTCACAGTTGTCTTAACCTGAGTAAGAAAAACCTCCGAATTATAACAGGAATACTAACCGGTCACTGTCGATTAAGAGGACACATGAAGAAACTTGGATTAGTAGATGAAGCAAACTGCAGATTCTGTGAGGTAGAGGATGAAACCTCAATACACATACTTTCAGAAAGCATAGCATTAAGTACTTCTAGGGTAAAATACCTAGGGTCATACGAAATAGAAAGGGAAGTACTACCTAATTTAAAACCCAATGATATCCTAAACTTTCTAAGGAAGATAGGACTAGAAGAGCTGCTATAAGTCTGAGGAATCATCAGAAATATAGCAAGAAAAGAGGGACACAATAGATCTTATAGGTCGCAGGTGTATCTGTTACCCCTAACAACATAGATACATACACAAATCTAGATTTTGAATGTTAGTAACTCAAATCTTTTACAAAGATATAAACCCTTTTTAGATGAACAAAAGCTATGTTGGATTGTATAAAAGAGGTTGTTTATTTTTAATATTTTTCTCAAAGATTTTGGAGAATATAGGTATTTGAATTTGATCGATAATAAGTAACTTTTTTTCTACTTTTTTATTTCGATTATGATACTCATGTCTGAAATAATTTGTAGATGTCTGAAATATGAGTGCATATAATTGTGGAATTACTCTGACGCCAGCAAAAAGTACTTCGCAAACTAGTTTGACACTGTTATGTTCCGTCAAAACATCTTCTTGGAACTCGTATACTATTCTGAAGACCACCTTTTTGTATATATATCAATCAACTTAGATTCATAACACATTCCAAAATTGTGTATACCTCTGTCTAAAACACAGGTATGTTTTCAGTGGAACAAATATTTTCACATTTTTATCACTGCAGTCTTAGACCCATTTGTGAACCAGGTGTATCTGAAGCTTGGGTAGAGTGCTCCAAATTGTAATGGTTTTCAGGTTCATTTATATCTATTTGAAATGTTATTTTATGTGGGTATTTGAAAAATGTGTCGTTTGATTTTATCTCCTATATGTCATTTCTAATTTCCTATTTTATTTTCTTGTGTCCTGATATATCTAAAGTGTTGCAGAGATATTGTTATAACCCGTGGAAGCCCATCCTTGCCTCACCCTTCACAATTATTTAATAAAAGGAGAAAAGTGTAACAAAATTTCCTTGGCTGCTCTTCAGACCCTCTTTTATTAATTCCTTACTGGTCTCTATTTTTATGTATTGAATACATGTTTACAATTTTTATATGACTGGTACAGGCCTTGTGACTATTTGTAAAGAGAATATGTAAAAAAAAGGTGTGGCAGTCAGTGGGACTGCCGGCAGAAGTTATACTTCTATGCACTGTTAACTAATAAAACTTAATAACTACAAACACAGGCAAGTAGAAATAATTTTTTTTAAAAAATTAACTGTATTCAATTAAATAAATACTTAAAAAAATAAGACCAGTTGATGTGTGGTCCTTACTTCAAACACGAAAACTAAACAGTAAAACGATCAATGTACAAAAAAAGTGTTTACAAAACCCCATATAGTGCAAAATATAATGCAACCATGTGACGGTAGTATGGACTACAATACAATACTCATTACTGAATATTATGATTAATATTATTAATATAAAATACTAAACTTTATATGTTTACTTACGTGACAGAATTATAAAGTAATCTGTCAAACACAATGTAATACGCCACTCCGAAGCCAATAACTCTCCTACCACTTTGCAGTCTCCCACTCGTTACAACGCCAAAACAATAAATAATTTAAAAATATTTATAGTCCAGGAGAGCTGATCGCTGATCGAAATAAACGATGGAATCGTTACATATTCCAAAACATTAGCTCAGATTGTTTTTTGTATATCTATCTCTTTTCAATGTACTGATACCTTATATGTGTTTCTGTCTTTCTCTTACTCACACCATTACATATGTAATGATTTTTGCCATTTGACCCCACACAAATCAAGTCCATGATAAGAAGTATAACTTCAAAAAGTAATTGAGAAGTGTGTTTAAATTATATTTAACGATGTGATATCTAAAATATGATACAAACGTCTGTGATGCATTTTTTTAGCATCTGCCATGAGAGCGCGAGAGGGGACAGGTAACAAGGTTATCTCCCGTACACTGACATTTTTTTTAATTCACTCCTGTTGCTAGCCAACAAAGGTTTAAACAAGACAAATTTTAATACCTGATGCAAAAACTAAAATTCCAATACGTTTTTAATTTAAAAAATTTACTAATTGTTTAATTAAACTAAAGATTGTTGAATTTAAATAAATTGAAAAGTTTTTGATAAGTAGACAAAGTACTAAATAAAACAAGTAATTATAAAAATGCACTTAAATTCTTTGTCGGATCCAAGACATTCTTGTGAATTTCCGAAAATTATTAAATAGGTACTAAAATATTACAATAATAAATAATAATATAAATAAAATAGCCCCGATCCATATAATTAAAAGAATATATCTCAAAATTAATTTGACGAAAGAGTGTAACAGGCGTATTTTCGTTTAGTATTGTTATTGTTAGCTATTGAAATTATAAATTGTATAAAACTCACCTGCTGTCTGATAGTAAATTTTACAATGTTTATCTAAATATTATTCCGGAAATTAATGGGGTTACGTCTTTTATTTTTCCATAATTTCATTTTACCTAATTTTAACTAGCGTCAGAGCTTAGGATGTCTTCGTATATTTATATTATCATTTAAGTGTGAAATATTTCAATCATTAAAATTTATTTCTTGATAATAGACAACTATTTATTTACATCGATTCATCTTTTTTTCCCTGTTCCCGGCCTGTGGTTAAGTTTCCCTACGGTTAACGCAGTAATTAATTGAAGTACTGTAGTAGTAAAAGGCCTCTGTTTTTCGCAAGTTGCCATATGACAATTTGTGAATACTGTCAGTGTTGACTTTCATTTCAACCTGCTTTCGAAAAAGAGCTGATTAAGAAGATTTCTAACGGGTTGTTTCAATCGGAGTTCATCTCCGCCTTTTAATTTTGGATTTTGAAACAAACCTTTTATTTCCGACTGGGCCATCGAATCCATTTACGTTTTGGTTATATTTTTGACGAATTTTTGCATTGACACATATATGACAATGGATAAAATATAGCTCCAACACTACAGTCCAGAGTCTAATCGACAGTCAGCCGAGTGGAAAGCGTGAAAACCCGCATTAATTGGTAGGCAAGGTTATGGCATCAGTACACTAGATAACATATTCATCAATTTCCTAGAAAAAAATATACTATCAAAAGCGATTATTACATAGTGTTATTGGAGCGTTTGAAAGTTAAAACCACGAAAAAATAGTTAGAAAAAAGTAATTTTTCATTAAGACAAAGCACCGTAACACAAACAATGAATGGTTAAATCGCATAAATTATAAGCTATGAATTGCTCCAACATTAACTATATATAGCTCTCATTTTTTTCCTGTTTGCATACCTCAAAAATTGCAGCGCTGACAAATAGGTAATTGCCGAAACCGAAACTTATTTTGAGGTTTTTTTTGGGACTATAGATATATCGTAGTATAGAAATTGTATCAAAAAATTGTATGAATTGTATCGCCCTTGAAAGAAACTTTATTAAATAAAAACTAGTGGGACTGCCGGCAGAAGTTATACTTCTATGCACGCGCATGGATTCATAAATTTGTATGCGAATGATTTAGCAAACTCATTATATGATATTCGTGGAAGCGACCCCAAAAACCTCCTAGTGCACACTCTTTTTGTATCGAATTTGCATAAAATTCCTGGAGACGAGGTCCGTATTAAGCACCAGGTGTTTCGAACACGAGCTCCATTATTATAATCGTATTTAGCGACTCAAAAAACTACCGAGTACCAAGTGTGCACTGATTTCGTACAGAATTTACATAAAACCCCAGGAGAAGAGGTAAATACCCTAGACACCAAGTGCCGTGGAGACTTTCGGAATCGTGATATTCGTGTTCAGCGACTCCAAAAACCCCGAGTATATAAATTGAACCCATTTTCAGCAATACTTACCGAGTTATAAGTTTTCTCTCTATTGTCTGTTCGGAATGTACTTTTCGAATGCAGAAATGCAATTTCCATTTTTACATTATAAAATATAGCGACTAATTTCCTGATACTTTAACGAATCCAGTGCAAAAAAATGCATTCCGATCCATCTTACGTTACAAAATTTGGAGGTTTTGGTGCTTTATTTCCACGACTATTCGTAAAAACTCTTTTTATGTAGCCAACAACCTCAAAAGCATAGTGCAGGATATACTGCAACCATGTGACGGTATTTTAGACTGCACTACAATACTCATTACTAAATATTATTAATATAAAATACTAAACTTAATATGTTAACTTACGTGACAGAATTATAAAATAATCTGTCAAATAATCATGTGGTCCGTCACTATGATATTCATACATTAGGTCAGACTGTTTTTTGTATATCTATCCCTTTTCAATGTACTGAATGTTGAAACGGTATTCAAAGGACTTATAGTTATGACTAATAACATGTGATAAATATTTCATCTTTGTTTTTACCGACCAATATACCTTATAAGTGTGTCTGTCTCTCTCTTACTCACACCATTACATACCATTTAACTGTACACAAATCTTTTTCACCGAGTGCATGAATAGAAGTATAACTTCAATAACAAAGAATTTTACCAAAATTACTGATAGTAGTTGTAAAGAACTTATAATAAAAATAATTACTTTTCTATTTTAAGAACCAATAATCATACCAAAAATGCTTCTTCTCTTTTATTGGAATTTCTTGAGCTTTCCCTATAGACAACCGTGAAAAACCTGCTGCATAAATATTAGAAATAAGAGTTGGTTGAAAAGTTTTGAAAGAGACAACTATTAAACAGTAGAAGAGTCGAAATTTATACCCTATTTTAATATTTCATCTTCTATTTGAATACACAAAAAAATCTTTTTTGATTTGTCTATTAATTCTTTGTTTACAAACCTTTTTCGTCGACGTGTCAGTGTATTTTGCGAAAATGCAAAAAAACTGAATATCGATCAAATTCTTTGTTTTGGAAGGTATATCAGCAACAGAAATTCATACAAAAATGGTAAAAATGTTAAAAGAATCTGCTCCTTCATTTCCAACTGTGCATCGAAGTTAGAAATTAAACGTGGCCGTACAAGCGTCAAAAAAGAACGTAGTAGGCGTCCAAAAAGTGTAACATCAGGAATCATTGAGCAAGTCTATGATATTGTTTATAAACGTCCAATTTCACTACCATATGCATCCCAGATGAACGAGTACTCCATATTTTACACGAAGAATAACATATAAAAACGAGTGTGGCAGTCAGTGGGACTGCCGGCAAAAATTATACTTCTATGCACGCGCCCGGATTCATAAAGTATGCGAATGATTTAACAAAACCATTATACGATATTGGTGGTTAGCCTCCCCAATAAACTCCTAGTACCTAGTGCACAATCTTTGTGTATCGAATTTGCACAAAATTCCTGGAGACGAGGTCCGTCTTAAGCACCGGGTGTTTCGAAGACCATCCCCATTTTTATAATCGTATTTAGCGACTCAAAAAACCGCCGAGTACCAAGTGTGCACTGATTTCGTACAGAATTTACATAAAACCCCAGGAGAAGAGGTAAATACCCTAGGCACCAAGTGCCGCGGAGACTTTCAGCATCATGATATTTGTCTACAGCGACCCCAAAAACCCCGAGTATATAAATTGAACCCATTTTCAGCAATGCTTACCGAGTTGTAAGTTTTCTCTCTATTGTCTCTTTGGAATACACTTTTCGAATGCAGAAATGCAATTTCCCATTTTTACATTATAAAAAATAGCGACAAATTTCCTGATACTCTAACGAATCCAATGCAAAAAACGCATTTCGATCCATCTTACGTTACAAAATTCGGAGGTTTTAGTGCTTTATTTCCTCGACTATTCGTAAAAGCATAGAGCAGAATATACTGCAACATGTGACGGTACTTTAGACTACAATACAATACTCATTACTGAATATTATTATTAATACAAAATGCTAAACTTTATTTGTATACTTACGTGACAGAAGTATAAAATAATCTGTCAAATAATCATGTGGTCCATCACTATTATATTCAGTCATTAGTTCAGACTTTTTTTTTGTATATCTATCCCTTTTCAATGTACTGAATGTTGAAACGGTATTCAAAGGACTTATAGTTATGACTAGAAACATGTGGTAAATATTTCATCTTTGTTTTTACCGACCAATATCACTTATAAGTGTTTCTGTCTCTCTCTTACTCACACCATTACATATGTAATGATTTTTCCCATTTAACTCTACACAATTTTTTTCCGCCAAATGCACGAATAGAAGTATAACTTCAAAAATGTGTTCGGAAAATTAGTGCCGCAGTCGTTAACAATTCAACAAAAACTAGATCGAAAACAAAGTTCTCTGCGTAATTTGGAGCGTTTTATGCAGAATAAAACCGATTATATGCGTTGTTTTAAAAATGTGGATGAGACTTGGATCTACCATCATAATACTAAACTGAAACAAGAACATTTACAGTGGACTGAAGCGGATTCTTCAGCTCCAAAACGTTGAGTCAGAACGATCGTCAAAAAAGGTTAATGCATCAGTTTTTGGGATATAAAAGGGGTTTTGTTGATTGATTATCTTGAATAAGGTAAACAATTAACTCTGAATATTATTGCAACATTTGAATCAGTTCGATAAAAAAATTCGTGAAAAAAACTAAGTTTACAGAAGAAAACATTTTTCATCAATATAATGCACGTGTTCACACAAGTTTGTTGACGATGGTTAAATTCAACGAATTAAAGTAGGTATTGCTTAAACACCCACTGTATTTACCAGATTTGGTTCCCTTCGACTATTATGTAGTGTTTACATGATGTCACTAACTGACGCCAAGTCTTAGTGGCATGCCAGTGCTTGATTAGGACAACGCTGGACTGGTACGTCTACACGTATCCCGTATCCAGTAGCTAGCGACAGTCTCACTGGCACCCTAGTTCCTACTTGGTGAAGTTTACCCTTCACATGCACGCCAGTCACTGGAACGCTCTGTTTACACTGGCGCGGGGTTGGAGGGGACGCGGACGAGGGCCACTGGCATGAAAAATAGACCAACTTTCTATTCGAGACAGCGCTGGACTGGCACAAGAAAGTGTTTACATGATGCCAGTACCATGCCAGCGCTGGCATGCCAGTGAGACTGGCGCCAGTCACTGGCATCATGGTATAGTTTCGGGAAACTATTAGCCCCTTAAATAAAATATTTTTTTGGTAGTAGACTTTGAGTTCTTCCTTTGTATTACCATTGGATCACACGCCTCTTCGTGAAAAGCGTTTGTCGACGAAAGAATAGCTACTGCATCCGGAAAATGATTACAAAGATGATATAAAATTAAAAAATACATATTCTTTTTTTTTTTTGTTTTCATAACTTTTTAAGCAACCTGTAGAATAAAAAAGAAACGTTCAAAAGCTATTTCATACTAAGAAATAGTTTAGAATGTGATTTTCCTCAATGTGTATCGTCATCACAAATCCTGCGTATATAAACAAATTATTTGAATAAAGCCAGCATAATCCATTGTAATCGTTTTACATTCTTAAATGACTCTAGTTCTAACACAATCTAACCAAAATAAAATAACAATTTTTAATATTAGATAACAGCACACCTGGTCGATCATTATCAAAATGTGATAACATAGAACCGTATCAAACAAATTATTACAGTATAAATACTATTTTTATTTACAATTAGTGACTGTGTGTAAAAATAGACCACGTAATATATCAAACGTTAATCAGAAGTCTTCCAACCATTTTTAATACATTCTGATTACAGAATTCATTCAGAAATCGCATAAAAAAATTCCTATCATGCGAATTCAATGTGGTATCGTTTCGTATTTGTATTTCATTTCATAGAAATTAAATTAATAATGTAGCAAGAGCAAAGGTTGCGAATTTTTATTTATCGTGTCATGAAGTGGTTTAATAATTAGGTGCTAAAAATAGAAAAACGCGTTTATACCAGCAAGAGAAGCAGACTAGAGGACAGTCAGTAGCCAGTATCGTATTCACTTATCAGAAATCCGGTTAATATGAAAATAACATTTACGTAAAATTTTCTTTGTTTCTTTTAAGTTTTTTTAAAATTTATTATTATTTTTTTATTTGCCTAAACAGTTAGTTTTCAAACCGAATTAATTGTAATTTAAGTATGAATTCGGGAAAATACTTTTTTTTTGGACCAGTAGACAAAAAACTGTATTCGGACGTGTTGCGTACACTATTTTTTCGGCAATGAGACACATTTTTTTATTATAATTGTTTGTAGAATAAAATTTCGAATATTTTAATTCTTATTTATATTAAAATTCAAGTAATTGCCAATATTGAAAGGATTCAATTTGTTTGAAATGCCTTTTGCGGAAGTCAGGACAAGAATAGTTTTCGCAATTTTAATTTTGGCAAAAAAAAGGAGCAACATTCGAAAATGTGGAATTGAAGTCAACTATTCCCGTTTGCAGTTAGAGGGACAACATAACTTGTAGACCGGTTTCGGCCTATTGGGCCTCATCAGTACAAGGTGTATGTTGTCGTCAGCGAGCTTAAGGCATAATCGCTGACTGAAGAATGCACTAAAATCACGATCTATATATAACCATAGGGTAATGGATATATAAACGATGCGATAGTAGTGACATCTTCACCTCCAACTGCAAAACAGAAATCGATTTGACTGAAATCAGTTCACACACATTCGGTGTTCAAAAGAAATTACAAAAATGTTTCGGGAAACTATTAGTCCCTTAAATAAAATATTTTTGTGGTAGTAGACTTTGAGTTCTTCCTTTGTATGACCATTGGATCACATTTGAGATATGGATGATTTTCTCTTTCTAATTTTAATTTTGTTTGTTAGTGAATTGTCCATATATCCTAGCCCCTTAAATAAAATATTGTTTTGGTCCTCCGTCCAGAAACAATACTATTAGTTACTTCAAAATCGTCCGGAAAATGACATTTTTCGGCCTAGGCCGGCAAAGTAGTTTTTAGATTATCTAAAGAGATGGCGCTATGAGTTTAAATTTTAAGTCATCAAAAATACATAATGAATAATACAAATTTTAATTAAATTTATTTAAAAATAGCCTATAATATACTAAACTTACCTAACTTTTTCTAAAGGTAAGCAGGATTCTAATTTACATTTAATTTTTCTCACAACTTGTATTATAAAATTTGACATTTATGTCAATTTACAACTACTTATCATTCGATTATAAAAATAGGTCATTGTCTCTGCTATTTCTATATAAAATTATTAGATATTAATGTTAATATTTTCAATATAACAATGTTTACTGTGCTGCTTATTAGCACAGTATTTGTATGTATAAAAATTAAGGTTCTTGAAATCGATTATCAGAAAATCATTCCTTATTACTAATTCTTTTAATCGTGCAATAGATGTCAATAAACATCTAATCTTGTATGTCACAAAGTAAAAAGTTTTTGAACTTGTTGTGTTTGCAACATATGTTAATTAAAACACTAATAACTGCTGAACACGTATATTAAGTATCAAACAAGTTATTATATAACTATAACACCCGAAGATCACGTCATACCAGCTGACAGTCTGTCGGCGTCTTCTAGTCACTGGTCTTACTTTAGGTAGCACAAGCGGTCAACTCTTGAACATAACAGAACTTTTGAAAATATCAAAAATTTGTCGGACCAAAAAATAGTGTGTGTTACACGTCCGGAAAGTGTTTTGCAAGTGCTCGTATTGTTTCGCCTCGGTGCTACGCACCTCGGCTACACAACTATACTCGCTCTTGCAAAATGTCATTTTCCATCCTTGTGTCACAAATAACTATTGTGGTAAACTAGACTAGACTTTGAGTTTTTCCTTTGTATTACCATTGGACCACATTTGAGATATGGATGATTTTCTATTTCTAATTTTAATTTTGTTTGTTAGTGAGTTGTCCATATATCCTTCAGTGACATTGGTAACTTCCAGCCACCGTGTCTCTTTAAGTTCAACGTATGCTATGGCCTGTGTAGTTTTTAGGATTGGGTAAATTTAAATATTCTGCAATTCATAATCCGAGATTTCCAAAACCGTTGATCCAACGGGCTGAATCGAACATTTTCCTTTTTTGTAATCCACAAATAATCTGTTATGAGGAGTATGGGATGGCCGTAAAGATAAATACAACAGGAAATTTTCATGCCCAATTACAACAAATATTCTCTTAATAGGTGTTTTAGAATCTGGTATTTTCACAAGCAACATGTCTTCTCTGTCGTTTATTAGATCAATTGACATTTTTGTTAGTTCTTCCTGTCTACACGCACCGGCTAACCCAATAATTGTTGCTACCTGAAAATAAAGCAAATTAAGTTGATATTTTTAGATCCTACAATCGGAGTATTTTGTTAAAATTACGTTTAACATTAGATATGTTTCATTATCTGCTTCCCAATCCATGTTTTCCAATAGCTATCTGCTAAATATCATAGTCCCTGCCTACTCGTGCGTTGAAGCCCCCGAGCAGTAAATATATGTAAAATTGTATCTTTCAATCACTAGATTATTTCTGTGGCGAGTATCATAGTCATGTGTAATATCACAGTCATTAAAAAGATCTCTATTATCATAAATAAACAACATAGCATCCAATATATACATTCCTACAACTGTTAGGATATTTCGTTCTTTAAAAACGGGTTTACAATTCTCTTGTTGTTTCATTTTAAAAATGCCATGAATGCATCTCTTCTGCATGACCATGATTCTGTGTATATCAGATGAAATAGCCCAAAATATGACTCCGTATCTTATTCTGAAATGAACATATGCATGATAGGTAACAAGAGCAGCTTCAAGGCCTACATGATCCGTTTTTACTCGCAGCACAAAACAATATTTAGATATATATACCACACGCCAGAATCTCAATAGGTGATCTCCACTCCAGTCTTCCATCTATCGTCACACCCAGAAAACGCACACTCTCTTAACATTCCAACTCAATGCTATTACACAATAACCCAACAGTCAACTAGAAATTCTTAGCCAAAGTCTTCTTGCTACTTAATCCAAGTGTGTCATTCTGCATTTTCTAAGCACTTAAAAACCGGTAAAACTACAACAGAAACTGTGACTTTGACCGAGTATTTTCGGTTGACAGTGCTCATTTGCAGTTTGTTCTGCTGTTGAGTCTGTAACAGCACTTAAATCTCCGAGAAAAAGTTTTTTATAATAATCATCATTGTGACCGGCAACAAGTCTCAGCTCAGCGGTCCCAGTTAAAAAAATAATAAAAAAAATTATTCCATTTCGGACGAGAGAATTATTAAGTAAGAGAATTACAAGAAAATTTTAACGATCTTCATGTGCTAAAAAGGTGCAAATTGACACTCTTAGTTGAGACGCGAGACAACTATTTTCAGTCGAAATTGCTCATTAGCAGTTTATTTTGCTCGTGAAACTTTTGCACTTAATGAGCACTTAAATCTCTGACAAAAAGAATTTTATATTAATCATCATTTCTGGAAGTGACCGGTTGCAAGTCTTAGCCCAGCAGTGCCAGTTAAAAAAAATTATTTAATCTCGACCATCTTATCCATTAAAAAAGTTGCAGTACAAAAAAACTTGACCGATTTCTAACTGTTCTTAAATTGCCGATGTACATTTTCGTTTAAAGTGTAAGAGGAAATGTGACGTTTAGCCATATTAGCCATACACAATCAATATATTCAATTTTAATACGTTTAATTATAAACTTTTAATTTTATCTTTCGAGTGTTAGAAAGCACTTAATTTGAAGATTATACAATCCTAGTTTTTTTTATTAGGTCTGCTAGGTTTTCAAAGCCTTTGGTTTTTCGTGAATATTCCAAAAACGGTTAGTGCACCTAAATAGCACCCAAAAAGCTCCAATTGTGACCTAAATTTCGACAAACTTGTCCAATTTGGGTCTGCCATTTTTAGGGGGTCTAATTCGGTATATTTCTTAAAATATTTTACATTGTTTTGTATATTTTTTTCTCTTTTACTTAATCTAAAATTTTTTATATTAACACTTTTTCTATTAATAGAAACATGTATTTAATAATGTAAATAAGAATTTATCGTACATACCTATTTCAATGCAGCTAACGTTTATCTATAATATTAAAATTGTTATATTCATTTAAAATGACATAATAGAAAATTAGTTGTGCTTAAATAAATAAATTAAATATACAATACGTTAAAATAGAGTTGATTGTATTTTCATGTGATTAATGTTGTTATAATATTTAACATATTCGTGTTAATATATATAGGAATAATCGTTACTTATCATTTCTATTATAATTTTTTTTTGATTGATTTTTTAATATAATTAAAATTTAATACATTATTGTACGTTTTTGGGTTGTTTGTATTAGCTTTCTAAGTAAAGACATCTTATTTCTGACTCTAATTGTATCTGTGACTGAAAATATACAGGGTGATTCATTAAGAATCTTTAATCTGTGAATTCGGAACTCTTTTGTAATTTATATAATTCGATCGGTTATCAAGTTATTAATTTCTTAAAAGTTCTATGTATTAAAGTATTATTACAGAAAACTGTATCATTGTCGTATTTAATAAAGCGTGTTATCAATAGATATCAAAGATCAAAGAATATTATTAGTCTAACGCTTTAAAAGTTTTTGAAAAACATTTTCAAAGACAATGACCGTTCAACTAAGAAGAAACAACTACTTCCTGGGCTATATGCCCTATTCTGGTTTGCAGTTAGAAGGGACAACGAGGTGCAAATACACCGAAACCGGTCTACAAGTTATGTTGTCCGTTCTAAACCAGAATGGTTGGTTTAAATTATCTATTAGATATGCCAACCCCGTTTGACTTTAAAGTGTAATCCAATATCCGTTGGGGCATATAGCACAAGAAGTAGTTGTTTCTTCTTAGTTGAACGGAAAATGTTTTTTAAAAACTTGTAAAGTGTGTCACGGGTTAAAATCCGCTCTAGTTATAATCGTTTAGTAGTAAACAATTTATTACTCACCTCACTAAATTTTCCATTACTAAGGGTTAAATCGAGTCAGGAACGAGTTGATTTTAGTTCGACATTAAATAATCGCCAACTATTGTTTATTATTCTGGCCATAAATCATTCCTAATATTGCCAATATTGTTTTAAAAGTATATTTATTACATTCAGATGTGATTGCATTGTTTACCTCGATTTATTATTCACTGACGTCTGTAAACGGTTGTCAACTTCTTTTTCTGATAGTATAACTCGTCATATTGTGGTCTACAGCCAGGTGTTTCGTTATATGGTCATCTAGCATATTAAGATTGGATTTGAACGAGAAATTGAGTAATACTGAGATTTTTGGTGTTACTATGATAAGTAATAAGATTTGTCGTTATTAATTTATTTCCGTAGCTGTCTGTAAATTGTTGGCGGACAATCCTTCGGTTATTGTCCTTACAGTGGTAGAGGCCCTTTTCCGAGTCTGTCAAATTTTATCGAGAATAAGTGATCCCTCGTTCTTTTTCGTTTTCGGCTTTCAACTAAGAAGGTTGTTGTGTACAAGCCAGAAGATTTTTGGGTTTAAGTTTTAATCTCGGTACATCCGGGTCAATTAATTTTGGATTTATGAAACTAAACCTCATTTTTCCATTTTGAATCGTTGTGGAGTTGTCCCTGTTGTTAGTTTTTGGACAGATTCTTTGGAAAACCGCGTGGTCGGATTTTTGTTAAATCTTAGTGATAGTTCACGGAACAGACAGGGAATTATTGGTTAATTCAATACCGTTCAGGCAGCGAATTGCAGTTAGAATTCCCTATTGGTGCAGTTAGCAACGAGTATATTGTTTCACCCGTTTACCAGCTAGGTGTGTCCCGATTTTAAAGGAAAAAACCCTATTACAATAGGGTCCTAGTTACAGGTTTAAGTCCTAGATACAGGCTTAAATCCTAGATACAGGCTCTAATTTTGGTGCAGTCCTGATTCTTGGTACGAGCTTAAGTTATTTGTGGTTGGTGCAAGCCTATTTGTTTCTGGGAGCAGGCTTGATTTTTGGTACCGGCCGCGGCCTAAGTATTGGTGAAACCAAGGACTGCAAGGAATCGTATCTGGATTAACAGATAAGTCAATATTAGATTTAAGTCGTAACTAGATTTTAATTTAAATTTTCCTTATTTTTCTTCTTGTATTGCGTGTGATCACACTTAATAGATAATTTTATTTAGATTACTCTTAAATATTTTTTTTTATATTGATAACATTGTCAAGCGCGAGTTTGACAGTAGTGTAAATACTTTTTATTAAAGAAGGGTCTAGTTGATATCTTGTTTTATTTAGCTCACTTTATCGTTTTTGTTGTGCAATACAATTAATACTGATTAATATTCTAAATTTATTTAATTATCTCCAGTGGGAAAGGTCAGTGCCTGGAACAACAGGGGTTTCCGATTTTAACCGTTTAAATCGGTGGCGCACTCACTTTTATTTTGGTACTTACCCTTTACGGCTGAGCAGGGCACTAATTTGCCAGTAGAGAAACCACTTACCGATCTCAGCTGGAGTTGAACTTCAATTGGAAGTATTTGATTAATTTTTCAAAATTTATTTTTCTTATTTTTATTTTCAATTCATTTTTTTTATTACACTAAAAGTACGTGGCAAGTGTTAAAATAATAATATTTCTTGATCTTTGATATCTATTCTATGTATTATTTTTTCTATCAAATTCAGTGTAAATATGCTTTTTTAAATCGTTAATTGCATTTAATTATTTACCGTTTAAAGTCACCAACAACCCCGTTTCAATACAACAGGTTCACTAGGTTCAGTCGATTTTTTGTTCCGTCCACTAGGTTCAGCTAATTTTAATCTTTTCCAAATCTTACTTACCATCTCTATTTTTTAGCTACAAATTCCAACAGATTAGTCGTTTTTTTAACCCGGTTTCGCAATTTGACTGCTACTTGATTATGAAGATAGCAGTAACTCGACTTTTGGGGTCCCCATAAAGCTGGCGGACCCAAAGTGGACAATTTGTCGAAATTTAGGGGCGCAAAACCAAAATTAGGGCACTAACCGTATTCACGAAAAACCAAAGGACCGCCAGTCTTTGAAAACCTAGCGGACCTTCAATAAAAAAACACAAAAGACTAGGATTGTATAATCTTCAAATTACCTAAGTGCTTATTAAGAGCTTTCTAAAGCCCGTTAGATAAAATTAAAAATTAAATGTATTAAAATTGAGTATATTGATTGTGTATGGCAAGACGTCACATTTCCTCTTGCACTTTGAACCAAAATGGACATCGGCAGTTTAAGAACAGTTAGAAATCGGTAAAATTTTCTTGTCCCGTAATTTTTTTAATGGATAATTCTCAAGATCGCGACTAAATATTTTTTTTTCAAATCGGACCGTTGAGCTGACACTTGCAACCGGTCACTTCCGGAAATGATGATTAATATAATATTCTTTTTGTCAGAGATTTAAGTGCTCATTTAGTGCAATAGTTTCACGAGCAAAATAAACTGGCTAATGAGCCATTTAACTGAAAATAATAGGAGTACAAATAAGTTCCCGCCGTTTTAATTTAGATAGCGCGGCCCGGAGTGTCCGTTATCTTTCGCTTAAGCGGGCTCGCACACCGGAGCAATATGCAACTAGCAACTAGCAACAAGCAACAGGCAACATATTTTGTTGTACTTCGCACACCAAAGCAATAAAAAATCACTTGTTAAAAATGTCGTCTGATGAAGACGAAGTCCGTGTACTTTTGAAACGTTAGTTCAGCTGATAACACGTCATATTACTAAACAAGACACCAATTACAGATATGCGATCAGCTCACAGGAACAACTTTTAATCACATTAAATTAAATAAATACATAAAAAAGTATTTTATTGAAAAAACTAAAAAATATAAAAAAATTATATTATTGTTCTGTTAAAGACGAATTCCTATTGTCATCAACTGACATGTTGGGTGTAAAATTAAAACCCTTAATGATCTAACACTGCTTGATGAACGAAATATTGCCAAATTATGGGCAATATAGTTGCTTTTCAACCGGCACGTCGTGTCGCTAACAACATATGTTGCTCTAGAAAGGCGATAGCAATATCGTATTGCGTCGGTGTGCGAGATCCATAAAAATGTAATGGAAAAACACATTGGCGATAATATTGCTTATTGCATGTTGCTAGTTGCTAGTTGCTTATTGCTCCGGTGTGCGAGCCCGCTTAATAGTTTGGACATTCAAGAACAACATAACCTATTAATATCATTGATTTCATATTGGTAAAATATAGTTTTTATTAGTTGAAACTGTCGAAATTTGACCCAAGTAAGCGTCATTTGCGGGAAATATTAGTTTACTTCTTCAATTTAAAGAAATCTGCTGCTGACGCGCATAGATTGCTCGTTAAAGCATATGGTGAGGGTGCTTCGAGTGAGAGAACGTGTCGTGAGTGGTTCCAAAAGTTTAAAAACGGTGATTTCGACGTAGAAGACAAAGATCGCAGTGGAAGGCCAAAAATTTACGAGGATGCAGAATTGGAGGAATTATTGAAGGAAGATTCATCTCAAACACAAAAAGAACTTGCTCTAACATTAGAAGTCACTCAGAAAGCAGTCTCAGATCGTTTAAAATCATTAGGAATGATTCATAAACAAGGAAATTTCTGGTGATGAGAAGTGGATATATTATGACAATCCAAAAAGAAGAAAATCATGGGGATTACCTGGCCACGCGTCTACATCAACAGCAAAACCGAATATTCACGGAAAAAAACTTATGCTGTGTATTTGGTGGGATTAGCTATAGGTGTAGTGTATTATGAGTTGCTTAATCCGATCGAAACAATTACTGGAGCCCTCTATCGAACACAATTGATAAGATTGAGCCGAGCTCTGAAGGAAAAACGCCCTCAATACTATTCTAGACACGAAAAAATTTTTCTCCTGCATGACAATGCTCGTTCACATGTTGCGGCTCCCGTGAAAAAGTATTTTGAAACACTTGATTGGGAAGTGTTATCCCACCCACCGTATTCACCAGACATTGCACCGTCCGATTATCACCTGTTCCGGTCCATGGCACATGCTCTGTCAGCGCAGCGGTTCACATCTTATGAGAATACCAAAAATTAGGTTGATTCGTGGATAGCCTCAAAAGACAAGGAGTTCTTCAGACGTGGGATTCGAATGCTGCCTGAGAGATGGGAAAAAGTGGTTGCAACTGATGGGCAATATTTTGAATAAATTTATATTACCGTTCTTCTATAATAAATATTGAATTTTTGATAAAAAACGGCGGAAACTTATTTGTACTCCAATACTTGCCCAAAGTTTTCTTGCGTCTCAACTAAGAGTGTCAATCTGCACTTTTTAAGCACATGAAGATCGTTAAAATTTTATGGGTGTACTTTTGGGGACTATTTAGCTACAAATTCACATAAAAAGATTATTCATATTTGTTGGCTGTTCACTGTCAGCTTAATGGAGCTCTTTCTGTGAATCTCCTTTCAGTCTACCAAAAATTATTCTTTTGTAATTCAATCGGTTATCAAGTTATTAATTTCTTAAAAGTTCTATGTATCAATACATGTATGCTTAAATCTTTAAAACTACACAACGGATTTTGATGCGGTTTTTTTAATAGATAGAGTGTTTCAAGAGGAAGGTTTATGTGTATAAAAACATCCATTAAATAGTGGAGAACTACTGTTATTTTTGAGGTTTCTAATGTGATGTCGTTAATTATCAATTTTTTTCTGCTTACATTGCAAACGCAGGCTGAACCCTACGAGATTTATCAAAATAATGTACTAATTATTTGTACACATTGAAAAGGTCTACAGAAAACTCCGCGATGGTATATGTCTATCTCTTATAGATATCCCACAATAACATTTTTTTGTCATTTACTTTTTACGATAAATAATGGCTAATTTTCGAAGCGATTTTAACCAATACAACATTAATTCTTACACAATTAAATAGCTTAAATACATAGTTGATTTAATATAGATGTATATGGTCGTGTACAGCACAAGATTTAAATGAATATTTTCAAAGATATTACAGATGCCTGTAAATAGCGCATCGGAGGTCGCGATTTTCCTTATAGCACTTTAAATTTTGCAGCGATCGGACGCGTTTATTACGAAATTAATCATTATGACGCTACCCTAAGGTGGCGCAATTAAGATGCTATAAATTTACACCTGTAATTCTTACATAACTAAGTACTATGACGCCACCGTAAGGTGGCGCAGTTGATATCTTATATATTTAAAAGAGCAAAACTTACTTACCTAAGAACTATTACCGTTAGGTGGCGCAGTTAATATATAATATACCTAACCGATAAATTACAAAGTACCATAAATAATAGTAAAAACTGGTAACTAACGACAAAATATGATAAAAAATGCAAAAAATTAATCGTAAAAATAAAAATAAAAAATTGGAAAAAACATTAGCGTTAGGCGGTGCGAAGTTCGCCGGGTCCGCTAGTTTTACAATAAAAAAAAATATTCTCTAAATAATAATAATTTAAAAAACCCAAATAAAAAAAAAAGTGTGAGGTGTCAAGGGACACCCGGATGGAACGAAGTTCCTTTCGATTAATTAGTGAAGGAATTAGTAATTTGTAAACACAACAGAGTGTTTATACATACATAAGCATTTATTATTGTCTGTATAAAATCTCTACTTATTTAACGGAACTTGTGCAGAAACACTGTCAGGATACATTATTGTTATTATTTTCTATTATTTTAATATTTATTATCTACAAAAAACGTGTATAAACTTAACAAAGTCGCGACACTACACTGTTCAAAGCAAAATAGATTATCACTATTTTCACCTGAATATCTTCAACAGTTCGTTTCTTTTAACAAAAGTGTCCATTTATACAATACCAGAGCTTTAGATAATACATCTTTTTAGAATTACTTTTTATAATTTAAAACAGGAATTAACAATTCAATACAAAATTTTAAAATAAAAATATTTGACAGTAACTGACAGTTAAGGTAATTTGACGTAGGTACCTAAATAGTCAAGTTACGAACTATTTTTAAAATGTTTATGAATTTATTAATTTATAAAAACAGGATGAAATAAAATATAATACTATTATAGGTAATTATTTTTTTTTTCTACAGTATTTTCTTTTTAATGTACATTTTCTTTTAATTTAAAATAGTGTCTTTTTAATTGTAATATATCTATCTATGAGAGAGAGGAAGAGAGAGTTATTTATTTTTTGGTCTGTGAGAGAGAGAAACATGCGTGTGTCGTGTCATAGTGTCGTGACAACTTTTGGTATGAATTTTTTTTGGCTAGCTCCTAGCGTCAGTCGTAACTGTTCGTAACGCCCGAAGGGGAACTTCGTTCCAAAAACTTAATACCCACTATTTATTTTAATACTCTTTATGATCCGCTTTCGCAAAAATCTTTTACTATCAAATATTTGTCAAATTATTTTTAATCACAATCACGAATTTATCCGTGGTTTAATTTTTAGCTTTTTCTTTTTCAAGTAACCTTGTAAAACTTGCTGTGAAACACACGACATATATTTTATCGTATCCAATATTTATTAAGAAAATTTTCGTAATTAAAAAAATTAAAACTCCAAAAATATCAAAGAAATATCACACAATATTGAAAAAAATTCGAAAAGAGGTTGACCTTAAAGGCCATCCTTGCAACTTCCCGCTAATTTTTACCGCAAAGCTATAGTAACGTGACGTATTTTGACGATTTTGACTTTTTTTGAAATGTTTAAACAGCCATAACTTTTTACCGCGTTATTTGATTTTGATTTTCAAGATGGCATTCGACGCAGTTTTTTTAAATTTCTCGAAATCTAACAGTCCAAATCGGCTCAAACTTACAGGGAATCTAAGTTAGATGGAACTCTTTGGAACGCTCTTTAGTTCATTCCAAACGATTAAGCCGTTCAAAAGTTATAAGAGGTTTACATACATCCACAGACACATATCCACACATACATACAGACATACAGACACCCTCGTAAAAATAGTCAGGGGAGGTTCCAAATACCTCAAAACGTTGAGATCCGATGAAAACTCGGATTTTCGAAAAACGGGGTAAAAACAATAACTTCCCGATTTAAAAAAAAACGTGTGCGTCTCAGGACGAAGTGATAACTTCAACAGTTCAGTTTAGTTCCAAAAAGTAATGAATTGTATTTAGTGACAGATTAATACCGTATAACACGGTAAATTAAAATATACTTAAAACTTACATTGGGAAAAGCATAGAGAGAGAGAGAGAGAGAGAGAGAGAGAGAGAGAGAAATGATATTATTATGTATCACTGCGCCTGCGTGTAACAACGATAAACAACGCGTTATGATAAACGCTTTTTTCAACGCGTTACGCTAAAATTAGTTTACCCTCCCATAAGAAGTTATCACTTCAATAAATAAATAAATAAATAAAGATATTTGTATTAATATTAATATTTACCTATTTCTATTATTATTATGTTTCAGTGCTGCGTGTAACAACGATAAACAACGCGTTATGATAAACGCTTTTTTCAACGCGTTACCATAAAAATCAGTTACCTTCCCATAAGAAGTTATCACTTCAAAAATTTTTAATTTTTTTAGCGGGAAGTTAAAATGTTACAAATTTCTAAACATATCATTTTTTTAAGTATTATTTTTTAAATTTCAAATATTATTTAAAAAAAGAAATCTTAACGAAATTTAAATTATCAAAAAATCATAGATATGTAAAAGACTCAAATATTTGTGCGGATGTATACAAGGCCATGACGTAAGCATATAGAGCTGAATATTTTGGATTTTGAGAACATCTTAAAGGGTACATGTGTTAGATAAAGAAAAGCAGTTAGAATAGATTCTTGGGGTAGTTCTGTTTTTTTTTGCAAAGGTTTGGCAAGAATTGTTTGGAGATTAGAGTATTTCCGTTAATCTTAGACAAAAGGACGCATTGAAAAATTATAGAATAAGTGCTTTTACCCAGACAATACATATAAAACTTTAAGCCGGCTCACACACCGAAGCAATATGCAACTAGCAACATGCAATAAGCAATATTAACGCCAATGTGTTTTCCCATTACATTTTTGTTGATCTCGCACACCGACGCAATACACGATATCGCCTTTCTAGAGCAACATATGTATAATTTTTTTATGTTTTTTAGTTTTTTCAATAAAATACTTTTTATGTATGTTTTATTTAATTTATCTTACCTTAATGTGATTAAAAGTTGTTACTGTGGGCTGATCGCATATCTGTTATTGGTGTCTTGTTTAGTAATATGAGGTGCTATCAGCTGAACTAACGTTTTTAAAGTACTCGGACTCATTCGGTAACAGTTTTAAAACTGTCTGAGATGTGTCTTTAATTCTTGGGCACATATACTGGCTCCATGTTTACTCAGTGCTTCAGATGCTGGATGAATCCAATATCGTCTCCTTTTTCTTTTCTTTCTCCTTAAAATTTGCCACAACATTATCACTTCGTCTTCATCAGACGACATTTTCTACAAGTGATTTTTTATTGCTTTGGTATGCGAAGTACAACAAAACATGTTGCCTGTTGCTTATTGCATGTTGCTAGTTGCATATTGCTCTGGTGTGCGAGCCGCGTAAGTCATATTTACACAAAGTATTATTTTTTTTTCTTGATTAATATCCGATAAGTTGCGCTGTGAACAAGTTATTAATAGTTTACTTAATACCTACAGTAGTGATACGTAGGGTACGTTTTTTGGCATTCCTTTTATTACCAGAGGTTTGTGTATTAGTGTTTTTAAAAATGTTTTTGTTACCGCTGTTATTTGTGACATTAATACAAATATGTCGAATGATGGAGTTTTGTCTCTGTGTCACCACCAAATAACAAGAAAATAGTATATTCTACTAGCTGACCCGGCCACGCGTTGCTGTGGCTAAGGTTTTTGTTATACTTATTACATTGTAGTAATCTATTTAAGAGGAACAGTGGTAGAACATCAGTCATGGGGACCACCATGCTTGTTTACATAGATGCCATTTGTAAAAAATATGGCGACCTCCATGACAGATTTTCTACTACTGCAACCCCTTAATACAATGAAATTATTATTTACGAATGAAGACGGAAACGTTAAAGCTGGTATAAAAATTCACTGGATTGATATTAAGCAAAAATCAATACAAAAGAATTTTAAAATTTATTATTATTTTTATTGAAGTTTATAACAAATGAGTATATTACTGTCACGCCTGGAGAGATTTGAGAGAATGTGCCTTAGTGTTATAGGATAAGGAGTAGCTTACTAAAGGCACTCCCGGCCAGGTATCCTGTTGAAGGCAGAAAACTAACCAAGGGTAAGATGAGATAAACAATAGGAAACAAACAACAAATATATTAACGAATAAATAAGCAATAAGAATGAGTGATAAACATTAAGAATAGGGAGTCTTACCAAATAAACTACATGGTGTTATGTCACACTTACTCACGAAAATACTTTAAGAGTCACAATTGCCCAGACCCCAGGGTCTGTTTTAGGGACAGCCCAAAGGGTGTCTGACCTCAACAACCTGCTTTTAAAGTAAATTCATATTCTACGTGAGAATCAAAATTAAACTATTTAAACACATGCCAAGATCTAAAGTAATGACTTTGACCTGGTAAAATGTAATACATAACAATACAATAAAATATAAATTAATAAATTAATATGTAGGGCAAAACTACCCTATCACTTATGTGGCATTACAAAGTAAATAACATGTAACACTTTAACTTTTGCATGAATGAGGTAGGTAGGGCAGATAGTCTTAAATCTTTAACAATAATACTTATTATTTTCAATTTAATTTAGCACTAATCGGAACACAATATTTTTGGTTAACCTGTCTTTAGCTAACACAAACAGATTCGACGGTTTCCCTACACGTGAACATGCAACATATAGTTGCCCAGTTTATTAAACTATATAGTTTCAAAGCACATGCCACAACTTTTTATGTTAAAACTTTTCAATAATTAAAACTGAATTTAAGTGTCATCTCAACAATGAACAGCATCCTTGATATTGCAAAAATATTAAGTCATGCAACGCTGTGATTGATCGTAGAGAGGATTGTTTCCTTGTTAACTAAATCAAGGGTAGTTGTATCTAAAAACTTTCTAAAATAGTTTATTTTATTAACAGTTAAATTAAAATAATAATTACTGTTTTCACATGTAAAAACAAAAACAAAAAAAAAAATCCCTCTGGCGTAATCGATCCCATTACCATAAACCAACCGAAATGTCATAATCGCCGCTGATCCAAATTAGCTACCAAGACTTTACATAAAAACTTTCAAAATGATAATATCATATTTAATATAATAACAATTCAATAAACAAATAATTTACAATAAAATAATATTGCGACTATAAATGAAAGGTATCCTATTTTTTAAGTTGAATCAAACTGCACACGGTGTGCAAATTTGATTAAAATCGGTTAAGTAGTTTGGGAGTCCATTGCGGACAAACAACGTGACACGTAATTTATATATATTAAGATTAAAAGTACAGATTAGACTGTCGTGAAACTTTCCTAATCCCCAGAAATAAATCTTTTAAATGAGTCATAAAAAAAATATAGATGCTTGCATTTTACTCATGAGTAAAACTAACCAGATACTGTGGGTTTTCATTTTATTTGAACTGAAGTCAAAAAGTATCTCCTCTTTCATCACAGATCACAAAACACCAATATTTAAATTGAACCTTTTCACACTTATCAGTTTACGTATTTCTTAATCATATTAGTATATGTTTTTAGTATTTTCTTACAGTTAACTCTATAAAACATACTTTCTAAAGGAATTGTTTATTGTTTAAAACTATTTAACATCGTAACACAAATAAAGTCTTAGTGATGCTAAATTTACAGATAAATGATCGTGTTTGTTTTGATAAATAATTTGTTTCGGTTTATAATCGATGTGTGTTCGACGTTTGAGTATCTTCTGTTTTTAATTCTTAAAGTGCTTAATATAATCATATCGTTGTGGTCGTAAATTTACATGGGTTATACTTATATGTCAACAGTCTGCTAGTTTTCAAGATAAATAAAAATCATTTAAATTAATCGACTGATCAACATAATTTCGAGCCTTACATTAACGACTATTGAATGAGGATTAAATTCAGAATTTCTAAATCAGTAGAAAAAACAACATACAATATTAAACTATTTGTTACAAATCCTATCGTATTTTTAGGGATGAGCGCTCATATAAAGCGTAACCAAAATTTGCCTTTGACTAACGCTACGCAATATTAACTAACCAGCTACCTAGTAATTCTTAATGTAGTGGATGTATATACATGAATGGATCTAACACCAAACAAGGTGAGAGATGTGGTATATAATCCAGATCCTTAAACTACTAAAATATGTTATGGGCAGTATGACTAACATAACAGATAAGCAGAACCCTATCCGCGAAAGAACAGACCAAGAACATAACAGGCCTGAAAATACGTATTTAGACGTTTTCCGACACAATAGGGATGTGGACTATTTTTGGGAAGGTGTTTAAAACCATGCATAAGTACCAAATATAGCCCAAACTACTTATTATTATTTTTTTAATACAACTAAAATAATTTATTTAAAATTCCATTTCAAATTTCGCGCCAAAACGTGGATACCTGTGAAACGCGCGCTGTGACGTCACTTGTTCCTAAATATTGTCTAAGTCAGAGGTGAGCAACCTTTTTAACCCACGGGCCAATTTAATTTTGTGACGGGCCGCACTAATTAATAATTTACAAAGCTTTATATATACTAATAAACGTTATAATATAAAAATACAAAATTAAAAAAAGTAAATATTTCATACATAAATTTTAATGCAACAAGAAAAGAACAAAAATACAAAACAAAACGGATACTATATTAACATTACATTATAATTAATTTAATGATGGGAGAAAGTTGATAAAATAAATAAAATTCTATTTTAGAAATGCTTGGCGGGCCGCATAAAAATATTTAAAGGGCCGCATGCGGCCCGCGGGCCGCGGGTTGCTCATCCCTGGTCTAAGTTGTATGTAATAGAAAGTTATTTCGTAGTTTTGTGTTAATAAGATGGATTCTACATTTTATGTTGTGTAGTGCCGCAGTGTGAAAGTACTACTATTAAAACACCTGAAAAACTATTTATTCAAGTTCCACATACAAAAACGATGCGGAAAATTTGGCTTCAACTAGCCTGTCGGAATCCGGCACTTTATGTTCCGGGCAAATTTTGCACTTAACTGTGCACAATTTTGCATCTCGACGAAGTTGGAGATATCCCACAGCATCGTCTCCATATGAGTGCCTCGAGGAACTAAAACGAAATGAAACAATTTGTTAAAAAGATAAAACATAACCCCAAAATCATATTATTTTATTTTACTATATTCAATTTAACTTTTCGAGTTTATAATAAATACCTACAATTACTATTTTAATGTATCCTGAGTATATTACTTACATGGAGGTCTTCACATTTCTAAATTCAGAAGAGCAGAAGTTACTATTTGTTGTGAAGAAATTAGTCACCGTAACGCAATCAATTCTTGGCAAATTTGAACTATCTGCCTTAATATATCCACTTTCCATTATGGGAAAACCTTTAAAAATTGATTCAAAAAGATAATTGTTGAAATTTCACGGGAATCACAGTAATAATATTATCCAAATATCAACAAACACCATATTACTTGAAAGCGAAAATTCTTGTTTGGCAACAAGTGACGTCACAGATTTTGATTGGTGTTCATTGTCACGTGACTTGAGAGTAAAATATTTAACTACATTTTATTAAATAAAAAATTAATCCCTTGTTTATTGAAGAAAATATTGTGTTTTTTATTATTTTTATTATAGAAACTAAATTCATATACTTATTTGAGTACAGTCCACATCCCTATTGAATAGATAGCCATTCTTACCAAATCTGAACTGAGACCGCTCAGAGAAACACAATCACATATTAACTCGAAAGTTAACCTTTGCACATATTTTGGTTGAAAATCCCTTAAAATAGGATAAAATTAGAAATTGAAATCTCATTTCATTTTAGAAACCAAAAAAATACCGTAATGGTTATTACGTTAACTATTTTTTTTTTATTTCCATGTTGGTTATACATCAAAAAATTATAAAAAGTATTAGTTGATTCCTTTTAAGTGTGGTTGTGTGTATATTATTTATTTTTATAATATCACCACAATTTTTACGGTGAATCTGGGTACATTAACAATATACTTTTTTGTTCTTGCAAAGAATTCATTATGTGTTATTCATCAAATTTAACATTAAGTGTATGTGACACAAACCAACTGTGTACAATGTTGTAATTACAACAGTAATAGGTCATCCTAGTCTAAATTTAGTTTGAAGTAATTGCATTTTCCTATGTCTTTGTTTTATTCTATTGTTTCGGTGTAGATTAACTTCTGTGATTAATTTACTTTTTATTTTTAACGTTTTCCAAATTTACAAAGTTGTGATACATAAAAATGAATTACTTTAGGATTTTAATACTTCATGTATGCAGGTGGGTAAATAAATTAGATTAAAACAAAACTTTTTGTGTAAATTGCGTGTTTATGGATAAATATGTTTCATGATTAAATGTCAACATTCTAGAGGACGAATGTGTACATGCATTTCATTTTTGTTATTATTTTTTAATAAAGAAAATTTTACGCCACTATTCTTTAAAGTAATTTTTTATTAAAATGTAAAAAAAAATAATTATTTTATAATTCTACTGTAAAACCAAGAAGAAAATATAAACTAACCCTGTAATCATGTATTTCGTTATCGAATTACCTAATATTGCATTGCATTGCAAAGAGAGACAAAACTTTTATCATTTATCCAATAAATGGATTACAACCTGAAGTAAAGCCGATGCACAGTGCACCAAAATAAAAATAAAAAATGGGTTAAAGACTCTTTAAAGTCAGCCCTTACCTGGGAACAACAGGCGGTCTATAAATGAGACCGTTTTTCGACCCTATAGCCGAGATTCGGCATGTGGTTGTAGGCATTCATAATTTTACAATCTATTGTTAAAATTTAAAAATAAATGTGATTAATTTTGAAAGGCTCTTTAACCAAAAGTTGAAATGGGTTTGCTTATAAAAAAACACATTTTTTTGTGTGAGCTTGTGCTAGTTTTATGAAACCGTTCCTCCTGGTTGTCCTTACAGCTATTTTTTTAAGGGAAACATACAAAATTTGTAAAATGTTAAAAAGAAACGTAATATCAAAAAATTTTCGCAGTAAAAAAAACAAATTTAGTACAAAGTATGATCTCATCGCCGGTTTATTATGGCCCTACATCTATAGTCGAGGCAATGAAGTATTATGATAGGAAATCTTTTAGGATAGGACGGATCGGCATGCGGTTTTTTGCATTTGCTTTCAAAAATTATTTATACCATTCCTACCTACTTTTTACCTAGTACAAACCGGAAGTTGCATTGCTGCAGCCAAAAATGCTTTCAAAAAATGCATTATTTAAGAGTTTTTTTTGACAAATTTAATTACTTTGTAAATGAGAGTCAGAATTGGCCCAAGTTGGGTACCCAGGGGTTTTTAAGGTCGCTGATCACGATTATGATGTTCAAATTCACCCCCCGAACACCTGGAGCTCAGGAACGTCAACTAACGACATCTCCTTGGGACTATCCCGAACTTGATGCGAAGAAGAAGAGAAACTCGACACCCAATGATTTTTTGAGTCGCTGAATTCAAATATGGCACCGACGAACACCCCATGGACACCTGGTGCGCCCTAACCTGGAGGCGGACGTCATCTTCAAGAACTTTCCTGGAAATTGCGACAAAAACGCACCGAAAATCATTATAGGGGCATTTTGTGTACGCTAAATCCGAATTTCATGTGAAAAACCACCCCCCGAACACCTGGAGCGCGCTAACCTAGCTTTGAAAGTCATCCCCGAAGTTTTCCCAGACACAATTGGAAAAGACGAACCGACAATCGTAACTGGTGGTTTCTTGGGGCGCTGAAGTGAAATATGGCACCGGCGAACACCCCACGGTCACCTGGTGTGCCCTAACCTAGCTATGGACGTCATCCCCGAGTGTTTTACATTTACAGACACGTTCTACGCGTTGTTGGGTGGAGCCTGGAGTTAGGGGAAAGTATCTGTGTATACTTGTATACTTACACAAAAGCGTTTTGAGCGTTGGGAGAAAAGTGAAAGGCTACTCGGCAAAGTTCGGAGATCCAGCCGGAGATTATTTTCGTCATTTTAACAGGACTGGAAGACCCAGGGTAGAGTTACACATGAATGGATGTATGAAATTATGAGGTAATTTTCGGTTCGTATTGTCTCTGGGAAAACCGCGAGGACTATACAGCGCCAAGTTAGGGCCCACCAGGTTAGGGCGCACTAGGAGTCTGTGGCGTGTACGCCGATGTCATATTTGAATTCAGCGCCCCAAGAAACCCCCCGTAACGATTGTCGGTTCGTCTTTTCCAATTGTGTCTGGTAAATCCTCGGGGATGACGTTCATAGCCAGGTTGGGCGCACCAGGTGTCCGTGGGGTGTTCGCCGGTACCATATTTGAATTCAGCGAGCCAAAAAAAGCCCATGTCAATTTTCGGTTAGTCTTTTTCAATTGTGTCCGGAAAACCCTCGGGGATGACGTCCAGAGGCATTTCAGGGCGCACCAGGTGTTCGGGGGGTGGTTTCCACATAAAATTTGGATTCAGCGCACACAAAATGCCCCCATAATGATTTTCGGTTCGTTTTTGTCGGCATTTCCAGGAAAATTCTCGAAGATGACGTCCGCGTCCAGCTTAGGGCGCACCAGGTATCCGTGGGGTGTTCGACGGTGCCATATTTAAATTCAGCGACTCAAAAAATCCCCGGGGTCGAGTTTCTCTCCTTCCTCGCATGAAGTTCGGGATAGTCCCCCGGAGATGACGTTCGTCGACGTTCTTGAGGTCCGGGTGTTTGGGGGTCAATTTGAACATCATAATCGTGATCAACGACCTTAAAAATCCCTGGGTACCCAACTTGGGCCAATTCTGACTCTTATTTACAAAGTTATTGAATTTGTCCAAAAAAACTCTCAAAAAATGCATTTTTTGAAAGCATTTTTGGCTGCAGCAATACAACTTCCGGTTTGTACTAGGTAGAAAGTAGGTAGGAATGGTATAAATAATTTTTGAAAGCAAATGCAAAAAACCGCGTTCCGATCCGTCCTATCCTAAAAGATTTCCTATCTTTGGCATTTTTAGTGCTTCATTGCCTCGACTACTATCGTTCTTCGACAAAATGATATTGTCAATATCCTATTGAGGTACGTTTGTCCATTATGCTATGATAAGCGCTTGGGAACGAAAACACGTGTAAATGTTACCCATATGTACAGTAATTCTTTGTTGTAACATATCCCAGATATGTTTTAATTTATATAGGATTCAGATCTTGGGATTGTGTTGGCCATGGAAATACATTTATTCCTTCGGTGGTGAGCGATATGTGGTCAAGCATTATCATGCTTTAATTAAAAGTTCCATTAAAAGAACGAATGATAGGTTGAAAAATGGTATTGAGATACTACTGAGCAGTAAGAAAGCGATCTGAAAAAAACGAAGTTGGTTCCTCTACCGATTATTATTTTGCCCCATACTGTAGCACTGTACTGTATGTGTAAACTTGTCTTAAGCGTTCTACATTTTCAGATCGTCTTCACATTCTTACTCGACGACAATCTGGATGAAATTTAAATCTGGATTCGTTAGTAAATAAAAATATCATTTACATTTCAGTTTTGACATTTGTGATATCGCTCTAATTTTGCAGCGTGTTTCACTCTGGATATAGGTGAACATCTAAGTGGTCTTCGATTTTGGAGATAGGCTTCATAGAGTTGATTCCTTACCGTATCACGGCCTTCGTTTACCTGGTGCGCCGACTGAAAGTTGATAGCCCATTCCGGTGATGTAAATGTAGATTGTCGTAAGCCGGAATCTCACGATTTGTGAATTTAACAAGTACACCAATCCTGGTATATTTTGCAAGTAGTCCACCAATATATTTTGTCCATTATCAAGTAAAGCGTTCCAGAACGCCAGTGACAAATAATTGCGCAAATAAACGATTCTCATGATAAGACAAGTATCGGCAAGTGACAAAAAAATTGGCATAAGAGTATTGCTTGCGACTTAAAAATGTTGAAATAATTCCTCTATCGTTTTATTAAAGGGCATAAGAAAGATAGGAGTGTTTTATTTTAAGAAAAATTCGATTTTAGAAAAAATGCAATCAGGTTTAGTATCAAATTTTCCTTTTTTGCTCTCATATCATGTTAATTTTCAGTACACAAAAAGGCATGTGACGATCTAATACATTTGTAGTATTTTTTAAGGAATCATAAAAATAATCACTGTAAAAGTCTGTTTCCCTTGAAAAAATAGTTGTGAGGACAATCGGGGGAAACGGTTTCTAAAATGTAGTCCGATAAACTATCAAACTATTATATAAGAGAACTCAGTTCATCTCAGTATTTTTGCACTTTTTTGATTTTGATATATTGTGCGATGGGTGCCATACAACGAAGGATGATCGACTTTTGTCCCGAGTACCTAATGTAAACTAGTTTTCTTCCTATTTCGTTGAAAGTTTATAGCGAATGAGCAACAAACAAATCGTTATACTCTGAAAATAACTTCTTTTATCCACTCCTTTGATAGTAAATATCATTTATACTCATTGTCACCATGCAGGGTAAGTAAGCTATAACGCACAGTTGTGCGTTATGAAACGTCATGTTGGAACGCGTATTTATGCATGTAAAACAATATATTTTGCTGTTTTAAATAATTGTTACATTAAAAAATGGTTTTTCAGCAAATATCTAACCCATACAATATTATAAATTAAAAATATATAATAGTTTTTATTAAAAAATAAAACAGATTTAGGCAACATATATTACATTTTAAATGATTATTTAATCTAGTATGTTACTTAATGTCCCTACTTTGATAGATGTTATTTTAAACGTAAAATTTCGTCATATATTTTTTTAGAGATGTCAAATATTTAGAATTAAAATTAAAATATTGACTCGTAGATAAAGCATAGTACGTAACTCGAGTGGTAAGAGGTATTACGTACTCGTGTAATTACGCACTCGCCGCTACGCGGCTTCGTGCGTAACTTTTCCACTCGTACGTAATATCCTACTTACCACTCTTGTTTCTTGTTACGTAATATACTATTATTGAAACACATTTTTTTGGACAAAACTGAAATTAAAAAAAAAGCTATTAAATGCGAAAGTGCGTTTGTTTTGCAATTGTAATGTTCTTCGAAAAATTTGGCCTACATGTTTCTTTAAGCAGGCCAAAGATGATAAGAAAATCATAGTAATAAAAAAGTAGAACAGAAACGGTTTTTAAAAAATTGCAACGGGTTGTAAGAGAGACAGCGTAGATGATGACTACTTTTACGGCAAACAGTGCAATAGTTATATTCAGTATAGTCCATTTCACCGATTTTGGGCCGATGACAGAAATCATATTTGAAGTAAACTTAGAGTTACATCTCTCTCAGATACAGGCAAGTTAGAAACTTATATGAGGACGTTTGTTTTTTAATACAACACTTACGTAACTGCATCTTGTTTCACCGGTAGATAAAAAGTATTCAATACGGAAGTCTTGACTTAATTCACATTCCTAGTAACCGTCATGTATGGCTCGTTGTTGAAGGGTTGAATTTAATAATTATTAATGTCATATTTTTGTAGATGTCAAACCACACTGATAGTTTCAGAAACTTACGACCTAATTTAGAAAAAAAAACTCTGCGCCATTGGTAACTTGGATGACAGTTTAATCTTATTTCACTGGTTTCTAATATCAAATCGGCCAAAAACGATGAAATGGACTTATACCTATTTTATTCTCAGAGCAATATAATAGTGGAAAATATCGTTTATAATGGAAAACTAATTATTATACCGAATTTTAGTTGGTTAAAAAGGTCCAAAATCTTTTTGGCAGCTTATATTTTTTTGATTATGCAAATACTACGATTTCAAAATTTAAAGAAGTACTTAAAAACAACCTCTGACAATATCACATATTACGGTGTCTTTCTCATAACTGTGAAACTACTGGGAAATTTATTGATCTCGTTGTAATACTTAGAAAATTTTATTTTAAATCACTAAATTACGAAATTTGTTGAAAAGAGGGAATTTTGTTTTTCTTGATATTAAAAACGCAATTGATAATATGAATATGTTTATTTGCTTTTTTGAGATAAGAAATGTGGATAATGTATGTTTCTCGAACAAATACGGAACAAGATTTGTCGAAATGTTATCAATAATTGTTATTGTAATGAATCCTTTTTATGGATCGTCTTAAATAGTTCGATTCACTAAAAAAAGTTATATTTCCGAAAAGTTAAACTAGTATTTTATAATAAAATTGTGAAAAAAGAACACTAATAATAAAATCCCGCGAAACTAAGAAAAAATAATAATGTTTTTTACGGAGTTTTATAGTTAGGCGAGAAAACGTTGATGGTAAAACTTTACCTACAGTTAAGCTGTTTTTGAATGACGGACGGATTATAGAACCCCCGTAATTAGGGTAAATGGTAATTAATGAAATTGTCATTACATATTTGAGAAAGTAGGTATATAAAAGGGATTAATTATTCTCACAATATTTCGTAGTGCTCTTATTTCAGTTATTGGCATTCATTCGGCACAATATATGTGTCAATACTGTCAATAGAAGAAATAAACTTCCCAAACTGCCCAAAACACAAGAATAAGTTTTCCTCTATAGAAAGCTTGGACCTAAAAACAAATAAGGAAGAATCATTCTTATTAATAAATGACGCTGTAGAAAAACTGTAGGAAAACTATATGGAAAATCGAATTTTTGCAAGAGCTAAGTCACTAAAGCACTTAAAATGTTTTCTTAAATAGTAAAATTTTTTATTTCATATAAGGTAACAAATAATCAGGTAGCACAAAGAAAAAAAAATATCGCCTAAAAATAAAACACCCTAATGTAGGTATTTGCAATAATGTTCAGTAACCCCGTTATTCGTCAAAGAATAATCGGTGTTTGCGGAAAATACCGCATATATGTGGATACAGTATTTGTGTTCGTTGGCGAATATTCAGCATATTTCTACGAACACGAATGTTTTCGTCTTGAGTCGGTACACATGAAAGCACCCGAATATTTGTATTGTCTGTGTTCGCACTACCGTCCACACTTTCGTCTTGAATGTCAACACATTTTTTAGGTTAGATTAGTTTCGTATTGTGATAGAATTGCTAAAAGTAGTGTGAAAAAGTGATAGTTGACATTGAGTGGACAAATGAAGCAGTTATGAAGTTTTTGGAAGGCTATCAAGCTGAACCGTGCCTTTGGGATCCCCACCATCCTGACCCTAGGAATAAAAATATTGCAATATACCTTGTATGTTTAAAGTTGTTTCAATATAACAAAATAAATGTTTTTGCTTTTAAAGATAAAACGTCATCCAATTCATATAAACAAGTAGGGTCTCCGGATCCGAATATTTTCCGTATTTTTATTCGAATACAAATATTCGCTTTTTAAAGTAACATGTGTGGATGGTAAACAAAAGCAAATATTCACACACGATTATTTGTTACAAATATTGGCAATATTGGCAAGCAATAGTATATACTAGCTATACTCGCGACGCCATTTGCGTGATGCAATAAAAATGCTACACGACGCCAACATGGACGAGAAAGATATAAGAGTTATCCAGAATCTCTATTGGAATCAAAAAGCACGAGTAAGGCTAAACAATTCAATGAATACAGAGGAATTCGAAATTTTAAGAGGGGTGCGACAGGGGTTTATTTTGTCTCCGGTGCTATTCAACCTCTACCTCTACGTGGAGAATGTATTTGCAGAGGCACTTGAAGGCTCTGAGTGTGGTATAAAAGTCAACGGGTATTCGATAAACAACATTCGTTATGCCGACGACACCGCGATAATCTCAGACAACAAAAATGATATGCAGTTGATGCTAAATAAAATAAATGCCGTAGGAAAAATATATGGCTTAAAGATAAATGCTGGAAAGACTAAATGGGAATAAGAAAAAACGCACTTTTAAGAGTACAATTGCAAGTAGATAATGCTCCAATCGAGCAGTTGAAAACATTTAAATACTTAGGAATGATGGTAAATGACCAATGGGATTCTCAACAAGAAATAAAAAGCCGCACCGAGCAAGCTAGACAAGCTTTTTTTAAATTAAAACCGCTATTATGCAACCGCAATCTTTCCTTTGATCTACGCTACAGGATGGTTAAATGCTACGTGTGGTCCATATTGTTATATGGCATGGAGACATGGACGTTAAAGATATCCTCTGTTAACAAGTTGGAGGCCTTCGAAATGTGGACCTTGCGAAGAATGTTCCGCATACTTTGGACAGATAAGGTGAAAAACGAAGAAGTCTTGAGAAGGGCAAACACTGAGAGAGAATTACTCAATTTAATCAAAGCACGAAAAGTTGGATACCTCGGCCATATCCTGAGAGGAAGAAAATATGCAATCCCTCAACTAATTATCGAAGGAAAGATTGAGGGTAAGAGAGGTGTAGGGCGCAAACAAATGTCGTAGCTCCGGAATATTAAGGACTAGACAGGCATAAACAACACCGGCGAGCTTTTGCACGCCGCAAAAGAGAGACGTCTGACCTTAAGATAATTCGCCTACGCACTATAGGTGCACGGCACTATAAGAAGAAGAAGAAGAAGAAGAAGAAGAAGCAACTATTCGAGCTGCCTAAAAATTACTCTATCTGTATTCCGCCAATTGCAACATTTTAATTAAAATAACAATAGATCTGTAATATATATCGATATCAAAATTCTCTAATGTTAATACAATTAATCATCAATCCTCCTCATTTGATTTTTCAGATAGGATATATTATACCCTCCTCATTTCATATATCTTTTTCTACACTAAAACCAAATATTGGTAACGTATTTTTAAAGTTAAACGTATAAATATATTACGAGGATCGTTTAAAAAGTCAGTGTAAATTCAGAGATGGTACGACTGGCGCGTATCGAGATTATGTTTAGATAGTAGCATCTCTTGTAACGTTTACAACGTTATTTGTGGTCTGGCCTATGGACTATTAATTTTTATAATTTGTGGGCTATTGGAGTCGACGCGTAGACTTTATCTGTTTTGAGAAGGGGAATATTTAGTTCGTACATGAGAAGTGTTGCTATTTTAACCCTTTTCATTTTGTGCTTTTAAAGCCATCAGTTTCTTCTCATTACCTTCTCCCTTCGGGCCATTGCCAATTGGTGAAGGGTCCATAGTGAGGGCTTTTTGAGCCGAAATTTTCCATCTGGACAGTAGACACCAAATTCAGATGGTTGTTCACTACTAGAGTCACTCCTTCAAAAATTTTCAATTGGGAGAAAACACCATTAACCGGTGCTTATCAACTACCGGAGGTCTCAGTATTCCGTCCACCACATCGATTCCGAAGATAACATCAGAAAAGATAAGAAATTAGATAATCACTTTTTTTTACTAATATCTTAAAGTTTCTTTGAATAAACAATGTAACACTGATTCTCTTTTTTATTTGTATGTCTGTACTTGGCGCCCTTATTTATTTGTTTGGGGAGAGTTAAAAAAGAAAGCCAGAAGGAAGCCACGAACCCTGGAGCTAGCCAAGGGTATTTTTACGCTACAAATTTGGCGCCCAACTAAAGTCTTCTTGCTTTTTTTTGAAACTTTTTCCTAACATTCACGTTAAATTAAATTAAATTTAAATTTTTCCATCAATTTAGTACAGACATTCAAATATTTTATAAATTGCTTTTACTAACATCTAATTTTTTACCATTACTTTATTTTGTTGGATTTTATTATCTATTGATTCAAGGTTAACCACTATCGAATTGGTAAATTTCGGTTTTAATTTAACTGATTTTATTTATCGAAAAATATTATTATTCTTTAATCAATTTAATTGTTTTACCTTACAATAATGTTGCCTTCACATTTAGTAATTTTTCTATACCGATTGTCTCTTACGATGTTATCTCTACATTTAAAATATTTCTTTATCTTGAATTTATCTCTATTATTCCTGATTTATAGGCGGAATTTTCTAAACAGTTAGGGCCCTTCTTGGCAGATTTTAATGTGTTTGTACCGTTTTATCAATATGTCCTTTTTTTCGTTGCTATCTAAGCCTTTGTCTGTTTTTATTTGACTTTGTTTTGTGATTGTGATAGTTACAGTCAAAAATTTTTTTTGTGTATACCTTCAATTTCTGTATTTTGGTTTTTCTTTTTTCTCTCTATCTCATTTCTTTTAGTTAAAATTCGGAAGATGGTCATAGGGAATTTTGTTATATCTTGAGTGTGGGTACCTATCGTTGTTTGCCGTGGGCATTTTGGGTGTGGTCCTGGTTGACCACATTATTATCTTGTAGGGTTTGTGTGACCTTATTATCGTATCGTATCTTATCTTGTAGGGGTCTGTGAGACCTCTTTATCGTGTAGCAGTTTGTGTAACTGCTCTTTAGTTCTATTGGTGTTCCGTATGGATGGGACACAACAGGAATTTACCTTATCTTATCTTGTGTTGTGGGATTATGGTCTATTTTGTTTCTTTTTTTTTTTACCGTTAGGGTTTATCTTTGTGAAGCAAATAGATTTTCCATGTGTTTTTGTGTACCTACTCGGGATCTTTGTTTTCCACAAACCATTCTTTCATTTTTTATCTGTATTGATTTGTGATACACCAAATACAGAAATTCCTTTTAATATCTAGGACTGTTTCTTCACATACCGAGGACATCTTGATATATTTTGTGATTTTTTCGTATGTTTCGTTACCTTTGTATAATTTTGTAGTAACGTTATTGAAAAATTTTGAGATATCGTTTTATATTTTATCTTTTCTCGACATTTTTTTTAAATTCTCTAATTTCTTTACTTTTTCCTTACACTGGAGTCACTACACTAAAGCCATTAGTTTTGTTCACTAATCATTAACTTTTCAATTTCTATTTCTTAGATTTTTTTTTAATTCTTAAAACTTTTTCAAAATTCATTTCAACTTTTTAATTACTTCGATTGTCATTTAATTTTTTTTTTAATTTAAAAATTTTTATAAGGGTTGGTAAGTTCAGGTCAGTACTGTACCTTAGGGATAGCATTTATTTGCGAGTACAGGCTGTCGCTGTTCCTCTGTGCCGCACCACCACGTTAGTATAAATTTGTGTTTTTGATTAATTAGTTTTCACCAAATTAGTATAATTTGTATTTTTGAATATTTAGTTTGCCTTGTTCCTTTTTCAAAATTTTTTCTCTTTACTTATTGATTATTGCCTTTCAGTATTCTTGGCGTTTGAGTATTGGTTTTCTGTTCCTATGTGATTTCGTCGTTTTTACTTTTATTAATTATATTAATGTTTTCTTTGGGTTCTTATTATTTCTGCGATGTCTTGTCCTTTTACTGTTGAATAATTATCTTTTCATCGTTTATATGTGTCGTAATTGCACAGCGATAAGACTGTCAAGCTATATTTTTTTCTGAATATCAATCGATTTTTCTTTTAGTGTTTAGACACATTTTCGTTCAATTGATATTTGGTTTCAATTTTTTTTCTCGTTCATTGAATAGTTCCTTGGCCTTTGGCTTATTTTATTACTCTTTTGGAGTTTTTATTTGTATTCAATGATTCTGATTTTATGATCTTATCTTGTTTTGGTTGTTTTGGAGACACATTTTTGTTTTTCGCTTTGTTCACAATTGCTTTGTGAACAACTTATCTTTAGTTTCTTTTGACATCGCGGCAAAGTGTTGTTTTGCCTTAACGACATTGTTTAGGATAGTTAATATTATCTTTTTACCGATTATGGCTGTGGGACTAAAAATTTTATGTCGAGAATTTTTTTTTATTGTTTATGAAAATTACACCAATCCTTGTGGTTACTCTTTAATTTATTAAATGTTGTATATTTTATACCTATTCACCAGTTTTTGATTATTATTTTTTTTTTAATTTTTTTAATTTTAGTAGTTTCACTTTATAAAAAAAAAGAATCTTCAATTCTTTTTTTTTCGTCAGGTTACCGTTGTGTAACGTTTACAATGTTATTTGTGGTCTGGCCTATGGACTATTAATTTTTATAATTTGTGGGCTATTGGAGTCAACGCGTAGACTTTATCTGTTTTGAGAAGGGGAATATTTAGTTCGTACATGAGAAGTGTTGCTATTTTAACCCTTTTCATTTTGTGCTTTTAAAGCCATCAGTTTCTTCTCATTACCTTCTCCCTTCGGGCCATTGCCAATTTGTGAAGGGTCCATAGTGAGGGCTTTTTGAGCCGAAATTTTCCATCTGGACAGTAGACACCAAATTCAGATGGTTGTTCACTACTAGAGTCACTCCTTCAAAAATTTTCAATTGGGAGAAAACACCATTAACCGGTGCTTATCAACTACCGGAGGTCTCAGTATTCCGTCCACCACATCGATTCCGAAGATAACATCAGAAAAAATAAGAAATTAGATAATCACTTTTTTTTTACTAATATCTTAAAGTTTCTTTGAATAAACAATTTAACACTGATTCTCTTTTTTATTTGTATGTCTGTACTTGGCGCCCTTATTTATTTGTTTGGGGAGAGTTAAAAAAGAAACCCAGAAGGAAGCCACGAACCCTGGAGCTAGCCAAGGGTATTTTTACGCTACACTCTTCGAAAAACACACATCAACTTTAAGCCAGATCGGTCTATTTGTGTTTGGTATTTGTTTGAATAGAGGGAAATGAGTCTTTTACAAAAAATGGTCGAAAAAATATTTCGTGTGTTAATTAAACATTTGTTTGTGAAAGCCAAAAAGCTTTAGGAGACTAAAAAGAAGTTTAATTAACATTGTGATGACCATGCACGCTCTGTTCAGGTTACTCTCCAAAAATCATTAATAACATTCTTAATATGTGATGGATGATAGATGAGTGAAGGTGAGTAGGATTTCGATTTTAGTGCTGTGGGCATCTGGAATAAACGGTTACATAATATTTTGTATCCAAATTTGATCATGACAATCTTAACTGCAAGATAGGTGCTGCGATGGCTCACATTTGTCTAAAACCGAAATCGTGTGAACTGTTGTATGGATGGTTTGCATCTATTCCAGAGAAATTCGCAGAATTTTGAACGTCATTTTGTCAGTGTGAATGGAACGTGGATACAGCAGTACACTCCTGAGACCAAAAAACAATGTAAACAATGATTTACCAAGGGGGAATCTACGCCAAACGAGGCGAAGACCGTGGCAACTGTCTTTTGATATTCGAAACGAGCATGCTTTATTGACTATCTGGAAAAGGTTGAAATTATTAAAGATGCATAGTATTCATCGTTTTTAGACAGTTTGAATACCAACCTGTATACATATTGGCCAACAAAAAAATTCTTGTCCATCACTATAACGCACCAGCTTAGGCATCAGCAGTTGTGGCCGAAAAATTAAAAAAAAAATAGGAATCCAACTCGTTTCGCAACTCCACTATTCTCCCTTGTAATATTGACGTCGTTCATTTTTTCTCTACTTAGTAAATTTTTAAGATAGCCAAACAGCAACAATTACTTGTAAGTTTTTGTCACCTCTTGAAGTATTGTGAAAGGGTAAGTGAACTGCAATACTCAAACGTTTTTTTGTGAACAATTACATATATCTTTTATTAAAGACACATATATTAGTTACATTTATTTTGATTTTAAAATAAAGGTTAAAGAGTCTTTCGCGTTACCCCTTACCTGAGCCCAGTAGGGTGCTAATAAAAGAGCAATAAAAGAGACCTTTTCGCCTACCCTCACCGCATGTGGTTGTATGCATTCACGATTTTACAATCTATTGTTTATATTTAACAAATATATGTGTTTAATTTTTTATAAATAAAAATAAATAAATATCAGAAACGTAAAGATAATTTTTTTCTGATTTCAACCATATATAATACTTACGCAAAATTTTGTAGTTTACAAATATGACACCAAAATATTCTAAATTACACTGAGAAAAAAAATAAAAAAAAAATACCTGTAGCACCTGTATTTAACAGGACTTGTCAATAAATATTAATACTATTAATAGTCACAAATATACCCATCACCAACATGCAAAAAGAAATCAAAATAGAAAAGAACCTTAAAAAGCCCAAAAACATTTTCTTGAATAACACGCTGTAATGTGATAGCGTTTCTGTTAGGCACAAACGTAAGAAAAATTCTCTTTGTTTGTCGGTCTATTCCTCCAACCACCCACCGTGTCCTTTGCAGACGTCCGCGATGATACTTTCGTTTTCCGTAAGCACTTTCATCAATTTCCACTATGTCTCCAGGACCGCCTATTTGCTCATCGATTTCCAGCATCCAGTGAAATAGAAGGTTTCTGAAATGTTGAAGGCAGCGACCCACAACTTTCCTGGAAACTCCAGTTTCCGCTACTAGTACTGTGACTGGATACTCCTTAATCCACATTACTAAAATAATGAGCAACTGAACTATAGGAAGTGTCGAAAAATCTAGAAACGAATTTGTCCTGCAGGACGTTTCAGTACAACAGTTCCGTCTGCGACACCGATAACTTGGTTCTATTCCTTGTCTTTTTTGTTGGCCAAGTTGGATTCTATTCCCACACACACATGTCCTGGAACGTGAAACAAATCCATGTACCATCAAAATATTTACCAAACCCAATGACTTAAAAAGAAAAAACTGTCTGAAAACTCACTTCAGAAAAATGAGATATTGAGCAAAGTAAATACAATGAAAACTGTGTGCTTTTTTCCGTACCTTCCAATCCAGATTTACATAGTAAAGTTGCCACGAAAAGAGCAGACTTTACCAAGAATAAATAATTAACTCGACTACGAACTTTAGAAACATAATCGTTAAAAAGAGTATATAAATATTAAGTATTGTATTTCAATATAATAAATTCCATTTATTGTTTTCCAAAAGGGTGGCATAAAAGTTTGCTTCTGGCTCCACATTAGCACGGGTTGGCCCCTGAGCATACACAAGAAAATATAATAAGAACACTCGAGCGGATTGATTTCTTTACAGTGATTTTCTTTTTTATTATGTTAAAATTATGAGTAATATTTGGCTTTTTTCAGTTAATTAACTTATTATTAGAATACAATACTTAAATATTCCTTTGTTGTATTCCTTCTATATTTTTATTCATTTTTAATTTAACTAACATTAAAGCTCTTTAGAATTGAATAAATTGTAATAGTATCTTGGAAAAGGAAGTCTTAGAAGTATATCGTATAATTGAAAATACATATTTATTTGAAAAGCCCTTATTTCTTATACAACCTTGGATAAAATTAATACTCTTTTCAGCGTGGGATATATTTTTTAATAAAAAAAATAATTAAACTTTCCTGTCCTTTTAGGACATCCAATATCGTTTGCAGGTATTATTATTATTTGGAATACAGCTCCATTCACCACTTGTTTTTGTTTTGTTGCTTTTGCAGCAACTCCCATGAGGGTTTCCGATGCTATTTTTGTAAATGTAAGGTGGTCGCTTTATACTTTATCGATTTAGAGCTATTTTTAGAAAAAACGTGACAAGGACAAACAGCCGGGAGAAACGCCGACGCGTGAGAAAGTCGGTTATAGCGGAATAATAGAGACAGAACAAGTTAAATATCTAAAAAATTTGCTTATTGACAAATACAAGGATTTTAATAAGTTAACTTTAATCTACCGTATCACAGTAAAGGTTATTTATAAATTCCTTACTTTTTTTAAAATAACCTTTTTAAATTTCAAATATGTATTTTAACATTGCTTTAAATAATAAATGCATCCTGAAGCAGGTGATTTATTACATTAGCTAAGTTCTTGGGAAATTTTACAATTTTAAAGTTGTAATGTAAATAAATGTTAATCCGCTGTATGAATAAAAAAATATTTATATTTTCACAAAAATATGTTGGGGAAATCAATTGAATAGTTTTTTTTACTTTCCGCCACTGCTATTCGTACTTTACTCAAACAGTCCATAAGTTTTTTTTGCTTTGGATATCACGACCCATTTAGCCACACTCATTCATTCACTTCCCTATCTACGTCAACCGGAACAAAAGAAGGCAGCAAAGGTATAGACAGGGACACTCTCTTCACGCTAAAGGTGCCCTTCATAGCGACTTTATTATTAAACAAACAAGACAGGCAACGGGTAGGAGGTATGTAATACAGAGGAAAAAACAATAGGAACAACAAAACTATATCATATACACTGACACTGCCATTCACACTTAAACGATAATAAATAAGATTTTTTTTTAATTTTACGTTTAGCACGTTTAAGAAATTCCCATAAAATACATCTTACGGTAGGTCTGCGAGAGCTTATATAAAGTAAGGAAACTGTGTTTTGCAGAAGATCTAACTTTTTATCAGATATTGACCTGAATAAATATTTGGTGGCCTCTTCATTATATCGACAATTAAACATCCAGTGGTTAAGATCGTCGTAACTGCCGTCACAGTCACATAAGTTTGTAATAGACAGTTTCATTTTATATAGGTGTGATCTGACGGTAGCATGTCCAAAGAGACATCTGGTGTACATAGTATATCTTTGCCTAGAAGGAAGACTTCGATCAGCAAGAGGAGTAAACGGAAGGGAAGGGTATATCTTGCAGTAGGAGTTACTGCTATTGTTTGCAAAGACTGTCCATTCTATTTCCCAGTTTTCCTTAAGATTTTCTTTCTTAAGAGATACTACATCCCACTTACATATTTCATTATGTAAACTATTAGAAAATATAGCCTCTTTGGCAAGCTTATCTACCTTTTCGTTACCTGGAATTTGGGAGTGTCCTTTAACCCATATAAACTCGACAGATTTTTTCAAGCTGTTCTGTAGCGTTAAAATACCCTTTGCTAGCTCCAGAGGGTCGTGAATTTCCTGCTGAAATTTTGCTTAGTTTTTCCCCAATCAAGTTTTTTAATAGGGCGCCAGTACAGATATACAAATAAAAGATTAGATCAGTTTAAAAATGGTTTATTTCTATAAATTTGGTTAATTACTGTTGACAGTTAATGAAAAATTAATTTAATCTCTTATCTTTGTTTTAATGATGGCTTGATAAACGGTGTTTTCTTAAGCACTTGTTGTGAAGTTTGATTTCTACTTAATGACTTCTAAGACAATAGCGGCCGATAGGAATTTCCCTTCGGTTTTCCTGTCCGGAAAATCAGAACTGCAACGGACTTTCTCCGATGATACCTCTTGACGAAATAATAATGTTGTTTTTGGTAAACCAAATAATAGGGCCCTTCTTTTAGTTGGCAATAACCCTGTCAATAAAGTTGGAATCAAAACTCCGAATTTCAAATACTTTTATTCGAACACAATAGCTATAAGTCTCTCCAAATTTCGAGAAAAAATTAATTATCTTTTATGTATAAATAAAAAATACCACAAAAACTGACCTAGAATTGAATTCAGCCATTGTATTCGAATATTTAAAATATTAGTAAAATAAATAAAATATTATATTCACCGCATTTTGGATTATTAAACTATTAAATTTAAAACCAAGGTAATAAGTAACTTACCAGAGACAGAAGGGCAAAGTTGGTCGGAAAACTTTGAATTAAATAAAATTCAACGTTAAAATGAACGGAATAAAATCACAAATTAACTACGAAGCCAATAACTCTCCTTCCACTTTGCAGTCTCCCACTCGTTACAACGCCAAAACAATAAATAATTTAAAAATATTTATAGTCCAGGAAAATTGTTCGAAAATTAACGATACAATCGTTACAGTTCAAATGAGATATTTTTTCAAAAATAATGAAAATAATTTTATTATGTGTCTAGTAACATTTTTAAAGGCCAACAAAGCTGATTGGGAGACAGACAAGATTGTGTACTCTTGAAATTGCAAATTGCTGTTTATGATCCATTCTAACGCTTTATTTATGGCTACCAGTTCCGCTGTAAAAATGGAAGAATTGGAATTTAATTTGTACTGTAAGGATTCTTGCAAGTTTTGTATGTAAACAGCACTGCCAACCCCTGCACTTGATTTAGATCCATCTGTATATATTTTGCTTGTATTACGTATACTAAGTTGTTCTTGCAAAATAAACTTACCAGGTACTACAGGATCGTAAGATGGAACTGTAATTTTAGGTTTCAAATAAAAAATGTTGAAGCTAGCTTTGAAGAATGGGATTCCTTCTCCTTTGAAACGATAGTGAGATAGGTTGGGAAAGGCAATTGCTAGAGTAGCAGAATTTTTATTCTGCCACCACTTTGATGTCAAATTTAGAATGGAAAGTTGAGATATTTTTTCTAATAAGGAATTTTGATTATTAGCTTGACATTTAGTGACAAATTTTTCCGCTAAAAATAGTCGCCTTAAGTGGAGAGGTGGTTCATTACATTCAGCCAAGAGAGCTGGAGTGGGTGTATACATTAAAGCTCCTAAGACTAATCTTAACCCTCTGTACTGTATCTTATCAAGTTTGTTTAAGCGGGATTTGGTGGCTGAGCCATACAGAAAACAACCATAGTCCAAGATAGATCTTGTATATGCTTTATAAAACAATAAATTTATTTTTGGATCGGCTCCCTATACGTAACGATTGATTACCTTTAGGATGTTAAGGCTCTTTTCACATTTAGTTACGCAGTTATTTATTTGTTCATTCCAAGTCCATAGGTTATATAATTAGTTTTATATATTTCTTCACCATCCACCTTCATCACCAGTCAATGATAACTTCCATTCTATGCATTATTTACTTATATTTTGACACTTATCATCAAATTGCAAAATATCATTTTTATTTTTTAATTATTACCATTATTGTAGTTCACATGGTAGCCGCCATGTACTGTTTAAATATCGAAAAATTGGCAGTGATATTTGATTCAAAATGACCCTCAGTTGACTTATTAAATGGCGTATGTATAGTTAGATATCACCTTATATATAAGAAATAAACTAATATGTATATATAACTTATATAACAGCAGTAGAAAGCCAGGATCAGGCCATGGATAGGCAATATCTAACATCTAAACTAGATAAAAATTTGGAGAAGGCGAGGAGAGCGAGTTAACCAATGCAGTATTACGGAAAGAAAAAGCTACCGAACATGCTGATATAAGTACTCGTACTAATTTGGTTATTGTGGATAAAGGTTTTTTGACGGCTGAAAAATACATAACCATTTTAGATCAACATGTATGTAGTACCTTTTGCTGAAACCCAATTCAATGGGTATGGATCATAATGCGGATCATCAGTGAATGTTTAGAAGATGTGAGAATTGTCCATATAAACTGGCCAGCTGACAATCTCGATCTAAATCCAATTGAATATCTATGGTACACAATGAGAAGACGTATTCGAGCAGAGGCTCCTGGTTCAAACAACTTAGATGAGCAGCTCTTCATGCTACATAAGACCAATTAATATCCTAAGGTTATTAACCCCGATGTCGAAACGTATTCAGACTAAATATTAATTATTTGTTCAAAGTAAAAATTACTGTCAGCATACCTGATACCTTCAATAACGAAGATAAAAAAAACCAAGTGCAGCAGTCAGTGGGACTGCCGGCAGAAGTTATACTTCTATGCACGCGCATGGATTCATAAATTTGTATGCGAATGATTTAGCAAACTCATTATATGATATTCGTGGTAAGCGACTCCAAAAACCTCCTAGTACCGTGTGCACACTCTTTTTGTATCGAATTTGTATAAAATTCCTGGAGTGGAGGTCCGTCTTAAGCACCAGGTGTTTCGAACACCATCGCTATTATTATAATCGTATTTAGCGACTCAAAAAAAACACCGAGTACCAAGTGTGCACTGATTTCGTACAGAATTTACATAAAACCCCAGGAGAAGAGGTAAATACCCTAGACACCAAGTGCCGCGGAGACTTTTGGAATCGTGATATTAGTGTTCAGCGACTCCAAAAACCCCGAATATATAAATTGAACCCATTTTCAGCAATACTTACAGAGTTGTAAGTTTTCTCTCTATTGTCTAAATGTACCTACTTTTCGAATGCAGAACTGCAATTTCCATTTTTACATTATAAAATATAGCGACAAATTTCCTGATACTTTAACGAACCCAATGCAAAAAAAAACGCATTCCGATCCATCTTACGTTACAAAATTCGGAGGTTTTGGTGCTTTATTTCCTCCACTATTGGTAAAAACTCTGTTTATGTATCCAACAACCTTAAAAGCATGGAGCAAAATATACTGCAACGATGTGACGGTATTTTAGACTACAATACAATACTCATTAGTGAATATTATTATTAACATAAAATGCTAAACTTTATATGTAGATATACTTACTTGACAGAATTATAAAATAATCTGTCAAATAATCATGTGGTCCGCCACTATAATATTCATACATTAGTTCAGACTGTTTTTTGTATATTTATCCCTTTTCAATGTACTGAATTTTTAAACGGTATTCAAAGGACTTATAGTTATGACTTATAACATGTGGTATATATTTTATCTTTGTTTTTACCGACCAATATACCTTATAAGTGTTTCTGTCTCTCTCTTACTCACACCATTACATATGTAATGATTTTTCCCATTTAACTCTACACAATCTTTTTCTACAGAGTGTACGAATAGAAGTATAACTTCAATAATTGTTTATTTTAGATAAACTTACTGAAAACGAGAAGAAAATATAATTATCATTTTGCATTAGATTAGTGATAGTTTAAAATATGTATTTTTTAAGTTTACTTGTAACCGAGTCAACTGTGCCTTTAATATTTTTATCCACCGAACGAATAATGAATTTTATTACCCTCAAAATCGTTGATTAATGACCCCCTATTAATGATTTTCTATTAATCAACGATTTCATTATAGGCAACACAACATAAATTGTTCATATACATTAACTGTCATTGTATATCATTATTTACAGTACAACCAGAATTATAGTACGATTATTGCTTTGATTCGTTGATTACTTTATGACTGGGTTAATCTAATCTATTATATATATATAAAAAAAGGTGTGTTTTTATGTATGAAATCGATGAACTCAAAAACTACTGGACCGAATATTATGAAAATTGGTATATATATATATTTATATATATATATATATATATATATATATATATATATATGTATTTTTCCACGGAGAAGGTTTATATGATATGCTCATTGATGCCACTCGCCACCAGGTGGCGCTGCAAAGTAGCAACTTCTGCCCCGTTCAACCGATTGTCATAAAAATTGGTATGTATATGTATTTTTCCACGGAAAAGGTTTATATGCTATGCTCATTGATGCCACTCGCCACCAGGTGGCAACTTCTGTCCCGTTCAACCGATTGTCATGAAAATTGGTATGTATATGTATTTTTCCACGGAAAAGGTTTATATGCTATGCTCATTGATGCCACTCACCACCAGGTGGTGCTGCAGAGTAGCAACTCCTGCTCCGTTCAACCGATTGTCATGAAAATCAGTATGATAATGTATTTTTAATGGGTAAGATAAATATGATATTCGTCTTAATGGAAGTTGCCACCAGATGGCGCTTCCATGTATCAAAGTCAATACGAATACGTATAAATATAAGTTCGAAAAATATATTTTTGGTGCGATAAGTAAAACAAAACTATATACTTTCTTTTCTTCTCTATCTCTTCTCTTTTATTTTTCTTAAATTTATTTTAGTTGTTGGCGTAGCAACGTGCGCCCTGTACATCTATATACAATAAAGAAACAAAACAACAATCGTAAAAATTTGAAAAAATGAGAACAAGACATCAGTGTTAGGCGGTACGAAGTCCGCCCGGTCAGCTAGTCCTGCTAGTCCCTAATAAAAGTACCCCGACCGCTTGTTTGAATTGCGTTTTGCACGTATTTGTGAAGATGATCCGTAATGAATTTAAATTTTTTATTGTCGAGATAATTCAGTAAATTTGAAAAATGCGATTTTTGGAAAACTGGAAGGGTTTCAAAGTTATTTCTACCGTTATAATATATTTTTATTTTTAACTGATGAGACCCAATAGGTCGAAACCGGTCTACAAGTTATGTTGTCCCTCTAACTGCAAACGGGAATTGTTGACTTCAATTCCATAATTTTATTGCTTCGTTTTGTTCACTTTTGAGGGCTTGTTGATGGAAATATTTATTCCCGAAACTTGTACCCCCTTAAGTTAAAATATTTTTGTGGTACTACACTTTGAGTTTATTCCTTTGTTTACCATTGGACCGCATTTGGGATATGGATGATTTTCTCTTTTTTCATTTTTATTTTTGTCACTATTTTTTCATGCTTATAGTATTTTTTTGTCATAAAGTAATTAAATTATCATCTTTCCACAATCGCAAATAAATTTTAAGTATGGCCCTTTGCTATGGTTCTAACAGGTACAGATCGGGGTTACTTTTATTGGGGATTAAGTTAACCCAGTCATAAAGTAATCAACGAATCAAAGCAATAATCGTACTATAATTCTGGTTGTACTGTACTTTACTATTAAAAATTTGTGTGTATTTGAAAAATTAATAATCACAATTTATAAAAAGAACTTTTTATAGTAGAAAGTTTTTTACTGATTTATAGATCACGATCACATTACAATTATATAAATTATTTTGTTACTTGAATTTGTATATTATGTGACTCACATCAACCCCAAATTGTGTCAAAATCTCTATTTATATGCCTAAACACACTTGAAACATACATTGTCATCCAGTTCTTAGCTATCCTGACAATTTCAGAGGTCTAGGTGCCGGGAAATGACTTTAAATTCGATTACAAAATTTCACCCGGAATGACAAAGAGAGACAAAGAACACGACGAAAATAAAAAATCGGTTGACGGAAAATACACTTGTTGGTTAAATAACTATTAAAGTTGTATTTCAGAAAGCATATAAAATTTAATTTTTAAGATATCTAATGCAAAGATATTTGTAAAAATATTGTTGGTACTCTATCTTCTTCTTTATTTAGTTCAAGAATACGTCTAATTTTGAAAGATTTAGCAAACTTAATATGTTTGTAAGAATTTTAGCAGTATGAATAATAAAAGTGTGGTTTATAGCTCGTATGGAATATACTTTTGTGCACATTTAGATTATATTTATTAAGTCAGATAATCCAGATCGTATATACGCATAACTCTTAAGTTCTACCTACTACATATTTTAACTTAATATTTAATAATGCTTTACATAAGCGTTTTTAGCATAAATGTCAGTAATCATAAGGTAAATATTTATGAATTTATATTTAATAAATACTTTTATTTTTAGTATACGGCCACTGTCAAGAGCGCTAAGTTCGCCTGTAGTACACTTAGGACCACCTGGTGAAGGACCTCCACTATCGAGACGGAGAGCTTCTTCAGCGCCGACTACAGGACTTGCCTACGATAACCAAATGCTCAAGCACGCATGTATATGCGGAAATAACGCTCTGCACCCGGAACATGCTGGAAGGCTTCAAAGCATTTGGTCCAGGTTGCTTGAAACGGGATTAGTTTCCAGGTAATAATTCTATTTTATAGTCCTTTATTGTGTACACATATCTAGTTAGTCAGGGCTAATAAAATAAACAGATTATATTATAAATATAAACAGATTAAAAATGGTTTTATCACACGTCATCTGTCGATATCCGTCTGCATTTTTAACGATACTTTGTCGTCTTAATATTCTTCATTCTAAAAAAATGCATTAGAGTGACTGACTATAAAGATTTAGACAATAATCCTTGTAATCCTAATTTTCCCTAGGCTAGCTCCTGGGTTCGTGGCTTCCTTCTGAGTTTTATCAATTCTCTCCAAAACATATATTCAGGGCGCCAAAGTACAGACAAACAAATAAAATGCAAAAATCAGTTTCAGGATGATTTATTAAATCAAGTTTAAAGTTAGAAAAAATTGTTTAAAAAAAATAATAATTAATTCTCTTGTCTTGTATTCCAGAATTCTATTACGGTGGAGCTTGACTAATTCTTCTCAGCTTTTCTTTCATTCATCAATTCAGGGATGGTACGGCCTTTTCTTAAAAAAATCTTCCTAATAAACTATCCCGGGATGGTTGGTTTTTCTTTTTGCGTCGACTTCTTTAGGTCTGCTACTAAATGGCTGACGGCTTGTCAGCGTTTCTTTAATCGTTCGCTAGATATTTCTCCTACTAGGGCCCTTCTGGATTTGGCAATAACATTATTATCGAAGGGGACAAATATTAGATATTGTTTCTGTTTAGTTGAAGAAACTGTGAGAAAGTGAACGAACGGAAATAATTTGCTGTCGAAGAAAACAAATCGCCCGTCCCCACTACGGCGGCGCAACAAAACTTAAAATAAATACCAACCTATAGTCAGGTGGATTTCGTCACAAAAACGAAGGTTACATCCTATAGACGCTATATTCTGATTCTGCAAACTTCAAATATATAAAAATTTTTCAATAATCTAGCAAAACTATAAAAAAAGTAAAACAAGGAAATACAATAAGAAAATTTAATATTATGAAAAAAAAAGAGTGTGCGTGTAACCTTTACGCGCGATTGAAGTAAAACTTGTTGACGTACGTATCGGAAAATAAATATTTAATTACAATTCAATCATATTTATTGCCTATATACTTTACAAAAAAAATGAGATGTTATATTTATATTATTCATTAGAAATAGGAATTTGAAAGTTATCATTATTTTTTTTATATATTATGAAATAATAGGTTTATGATAACTAAAATGTGAAACATAGATTTTAGTCTATAAATACCATTAATGTATTTGAAACCGTTTGAAAATTTCATAAATAAATTTCGGAAATTTAAACTCCTCCCATAGCTGAAATTATACAGTTACTTCCATCAGAATCTTCCGTTAGAATCTACCCCTAGTCCTGCCTAAAGAAGTTTTGCTTCAATAATAGGTAAACAATATTAAAAATATACACACATTACGTTTAGAATGTGTGATTTTGTAGCTGTATCTACCTTATTGTAATACATCACAACACAAGAGCCTTCGATAGTTAGATAACCATTTCATTTTGTAGCATTTTATAGCATATTCCATAAAATTTAAAATCCTGAGTTAAGTTTGTTTCCTTCACGTCTACGAAGGATCTGTTATTGGTGGTAAAAGATCAGCCATCTTGACTAGTGGTTTTATGGCCTTTATGGCTACCTAACCAAACCTAAAATAAGTATAAGAAAGTGTTAAAATATTTTGAATATTATTATTTTATGAACAAAAACGTGCAACATGCTTCTTTACTCAACGTAAAGATTCCGTATAAACAATTATTTACTATCATAATATGTATGTATGTATATAAACTTACTTAATCAAATCATAATGAATGTGGCTGTCTCGTCATTTTTTCATTTTTGTCATTTTTCTTCAAATCTTTCTGGCGCTTATAATATCCCCTTTGACGTTTACAATTTCTTTTTCTTTTTAGCTCTTTAAGTCTATAAAACGAAAATAGCTAGGTATAAATAATAGGTATATAGAATATTTGAAAACAAATTGTAAATATTTTTATGCACGATCGTAAAGTACAGATTATTATATATAGGGGAGACCGGGGCTACAATTAACAGGGGTAAGTTTTAACAAGCGAATGTCTTTAAAACTAAAAACACTAAATCTCCAGCACGTGTTTTAATTCGTTGGCTTGATCACACCACACATGATAAGATTTACATTTTTTAAATGGATCATAACCGTTTAAAAACCGAAGAAAATTATTGCAGGAAAAGGCATAAAGCAGGTCGGTGCTGTGACATCTGCTGAAAGAGGCGTGCTGGTGACACTTGCAGGCGCAACTCCATACCCTGTACGTTTGTCTTTCTTCGTATTCGATATAATGACATGTTTGTTAGAAACGGACCACTAGAATGCATAGGCGTTGGAAACAAATCAGTATGGATGACTCAAAAAGAATTTGTGAAATGGCTTGATCACTTTATTCATCACGTAAAACCAACAAAAGATGACCCCATTTTACACTTATTGGATAACCATATCTCACATGTAAATGTAGAAGGGGTTAAACAAGGCCAAAACAACAATACTGTTTGTTGTCATTTCCGCCACATTGTTCACATCGCTTACAACCCCTCAACGTCGGAGTTTATGGCCCATTAAAAAATTACATGGACAGAGCACAAACTTTTTCGATGGCTAGGAATCCGGGAAAAACCATGTCTATTTATGACCTTCCTAGAATAGTCAAGGAAGCGCTACTCTTGGCATTAAACCCAGTGAATATTTCAACGCTTTCAAAAAAATCTGGCATCTGGCCGTGCAATGAAGATGTTTTTCAAGAATCGGACTTTGCCCCTTCTTTTGTCACAGATCGCCAAGACCCCACAGATCAAAACCAGTCAGTTGTCTCAAAACCACCTGTTGAGGATGAAATTAATGCTGATGATTTGTCACTTACCCTGGAAAATCCGGAATTATGAAATGATATTCCCAATTTAGATATAGTGATTTCACAAATGACAAATGAATCAGTAGTTGGACCATCGGGTGTGCAAAAAGATGCAAGTGATTTCATGGTTGAAAACATAAGACCTTTTCCGAAAGCTTCACCACGGGCTTCTTCTAATCGTAAACGAACCAAAAAATCTGCCATTTTTACCGATACTCCAGAAAAGTATGCTTTAGAAGAGGAACATAATATTAGAGAATTGAAAAAGAAGAAAATGTCAGCAAAAGATCAGAACATAAAAAATAAGGAAGAAGGTAAAGGAAAGGGTAAAGGCAAGAGTAAAGGAAATGAAAAACTAAAAAAGAACGAGAAAGTAAAGAAAGTAAAGAAAAAGATATTAAATGAAAGTAACGACTCTCATGATGAAGATGAATACTTACATTTAATAAAAAATATGTCATAAATATATTTGTTTTTATTTTTATCCGCGAGCATAACATAATGTTAATTGTTGCCCCTTTTGTTAATACTTACCCCAGGGCTGTTAATTCTAGCCCCAAAAGGAAGGTAAGTATTAACAACTACAATTTTTGAGAAAAGGAGTTCTATCCACAACATAATGTCTTTTATGTTTGATTTGTTATAATTATAATGATCCTAGATAAATAAAGCATCATATAACATTAAAATCTAGTCTAAATGTTGAATAATTAATAAACTACAACCAAAAACATGTTTTTTGTTAATTGTAGCACCGGTCTACCCTATTTAGCGGGCGTAAAGTTCCACTTTAGCGCCCGTGGACTACTTTATCGCCCGCTGGGTGGTAAAGTGTAAATCGCGGGCGGTAATTTTTTTTTTATCTTAAATATTGAAATAATTGCAATCATCTAAACTGACAATGAGTCTAAATAAAAATGGCTATTTTGACTTTGTTGCTAGGGTAACGAGAACATAGGTATATAGATTATTGTTTTAAAATTTTATATCTAGACTCTGTGCATATTAGTTTCAACCAAATTATTTATTTTAAATAACGAATACGAGGTATAAAATTCATGCAACTTGAAATGACATTTATATTAAATTGTTCACAAAAAAAAATATCCTTTATAAGTTTTATTATTAAAAAAATTGTGCAATTCTTTTAAAAAATGATCGTGCATAAAAGTTTGTATGTATTTCGGGCGTAAACAGCGTTTATGGACCTTATGTCCTCGGGCTCTTATTTACACGTTGCGGTCCATAAACGCCTATTTTACGCCTTTGATACATAAATAACTATTCTGATAGCATAAAATATATTTAAAAATGGTTCTTGTTTATTAGAAAGTTTTTATATTTTCGCCGTGTTCTGTGTCTCTGTGTCATTCCGTGGAATTTGTAATCGAATTTAAACCTATTTCCCGACCACCTAGAGCTCTGAAATTTTCAGGATAGCTAAGAACTGGATGACAATGCATGTTTCAAGTGTGTTTAGGCCTATACATAGATTTCGAAATTTATACCGAATTGATATTAAACATGATCTAAGTTGTGTATAGATAATATTATTTTGAAAGTTATTAAATAAATCGTTCGTAGCGTAGTTGGTTAGTCCACTTGTGACAGTTCTGTTATGTTATCATAATGGGATCGATTACGCGACAGAGAAGTTTTTTTTTCTTTTTTTTTTGTTCTTACATGTGAAAACAGTAATTATTATTTTAACTGGTAATAAAATAAACTGTTTTAGAAAGTTTTTAGATACAACTACCCTTGATTTTGTTAACAAGGAAACAATCTTCTCTATGATTAATCACAGCGTTGTATGACTTAATATTTTTGCAAAATCAGGGATGCTGTGCATTGTTGAGATGACATAAAATATGACCTATAAATCAGTAAAAAACTTTCTATTATAAAAAGTTTTTTTTTTGTAAATTGTGCTTATTTTATTAGTATTGATAGATTTTTCACATTTTCAAAGGCCGTCTTTTTAAATCGAAAAATGTCATACAATATGAAATTAGTTGTAATTTTTTTCTGATTTGACTCAAAGATTTCGACAGCCATCCGGTTGTTATTTTCAAAAGTGAATAATAAATAAATAATAAACAAAAAGTTCTTTAATGTTACAATCTTGTTTGAATTATTTAAATTTTAGATATTTGTTTTTGATGTTTCTTTGTGTTTCTATAGACAAATAAATTGCCAACTTACTCTTCTTTTAACATAGTTAGGCAATAACTAGCCAATATATTATCTAAAGTGAAATTAGAAATACATTCAATCTGTTTTAACAGTACAACCATACATCTACAATTTTATCGTGAAGAAGTTAATGAAATTATACAAGGTCATTATTTCATATGCATATTTGTATTTTCACCAAACTGTTAATCCAACTTTCGAAATCAGAACTTTTTTTAAGTTTCTTAAAATATTCCCTCGAATTCTACCCAAACAAGATGAAAATAAACAATAAGAAGGACATCAACGCAACTAGCTTTTTCTGCACGCAATTAAGTTTTGATGCAAAGGTGTTACCATTGACAGCAATTTGACTTCTAAACTAGAGTGACGTATCACATTGTGTTTGACAGATTATTTTATGAATAATGCTGTAGCACTAGAGAACAAACCTGAGTCTATACAACAGTATTATGATATTTACAAGATAATCATATGGCTCATGTCATCCTTAAAATTCACCAAAAAAATAGACTCAGGTCAAAACACAGCATACTTTTTGTACCTAAGAAGCACACTTGGATTTGCAAATCCTAATAATCCTAATATATTTAGAATATTATACACGAATGCACGATTGGGTTCAAAACAAGATGTGGAAAATGATAGGGATTAAAGAGTATGGCAACTCTAACGGAAACCGTATGGGGTAAGGAGAGCAGCAGGCCATAATTATTTTGTCCTGGTCCAGCTAACTAACTAACAAAGTTCTCGGTTGTAAACTCTCACCAGAATCTTAAAAGGGTGGTCAACCCGCTTTTCGTCTAACAATTCGATGGAACGCTATCAGAAAAAAGATCTTGAATAAATTTGGTATAATATTAACAACAATATAATTTTATATTTATTTATTTGTTTGTAAACGTGTTCATTCCTATAACTTGAAATTGTTTTCCCTTTTTTAATGTCAAACCCTAGCTTCTCAACAGTATACATATTTGGAGTTTATAAAGTTTTTCATATTCAGATTAAGTTACCACATTTCTTTGCCAGGAGAACTGTTGCAAACGAGAAATAAAACTAAATATCCACAAATACAACTCACGATATAGCTTCGCGCATGCACCACTAAGCAGCGACGATCCCTGTTGTACTGGCCTAAGACAATTCTAAGACAATTTTTTGAAGTTATACTTCTATTCGTGCGCCCAGCGTTGGAAATTTGTATAAGTTCAAATTACATTACATTACATATGTAATGGCGTGAGTAAAAGAGAGACAGAAACACATATAGGTATATTGGTCGGTAAAAACAAAGATGAAATATTTACCACATGTTATTAGTCGTAACTATAAATCCTTTGAATACGTTTTAAACATTCAGTACATTGAAAAGAGATACAAAAAACAGTCTGAGCTAATGTCTTAATATCATAGTGACGTATCACATTGTGTTTGACAGATTATTTTATAATTCTGTCACGCAAGTATACATATTAAGTATTTTATATTAGTAATATTAATAATAATATTCAGTAATGAGTATTGTATTGTAGTCCACAGTACCTTCACATGGTTGCATTTGCATTATATCCTGCACTATTCTTTTGAGGTTGTTCGCTACATAAACAGAGTTTTTAAGAAATGTATTTCAGTTAATTATAATGTATATTATAAATATTCTTTCATTATTTCCACAAAAGTATTATAAATATTCTTTATAATCAGCTACTTAAGTCCCTTGTATCGTAATGTACTTATTCAATCACCGCATTATATACGAGCCCAAAATAATAATAGTTCATATTTTTGTGATTAGGAAAACAGTATTAAATATTTTAATTTTACCAAAAAATATACAAATTTAAGTTAAATTAACAAACAACAGAACACAGTTTTGATGTAAATTGGGTATTAAACATCATAAAACTTCAGATGAGGACAAAATCATAATAGTTCGTTCTCTTTTTAAAATTGCGTTGCCCCCCCCATATATTGGCGATTACAGCTTTAATTCTATTAGGCATTCAATTAACCTATTATGCACATTCAACAGGTGTAGTATTATCCCACACTTGTTATAATTTTAAATCATTTACTGTGCAGGCAGAATTTTTGCGTAGTTCTTTTTTCATTCTATGCCACAGGGACTCAATTGGAAACAATTTCAGGCTATTAGCTGTCCACTTTGGGGTAGGAATATTATAATTTTCAAACCAGATTTTAACAGTTTTAGCGATATGGCTCGGTGCACCATCCTGATGGAAAACCTAGCTGCCATCAACTGACTGACATAAAGGAATCGATGGTAGAAAATCAGCTTCAAGTATGTCAATATATTTATTAGCGTTTATTGTGCCAATTATGAAATATAGCTTTCCTACCCTTCTTTCAGACATGCAACCCCAAACCATGACGCTTGCGGGGGGATTTCACTTTTTTTACCAAACAATCTGGGCGATATGTCTCGGTAGAAGTACGATACCCGTTTTCAGCAATCCCCAACACAAACGTAAAATTTGGATTCATCACTCCAAATAAGACTGTGCCACTCTTCTTGTGTCCAATTTTTATGCTCCTTTGCTCATTTCAATCGATTCCGTTCTTGTAATTTCGTAAGCAAGGGCATTTCCTTAGCCTAGTAAATAAAATCAAATACCTTCTAAATCACTACATAGTATAAAACAAAGTCGCTTTCTCTGTCCCTATGTCCCTTTGTATGCTTAAATCTATAAAACTACGCAACGAACTTTGATGCGTTTTTTTTAATAGATAGAGTGATTCAAGAGGAAGGTTTATATGTATAATAACATTCATTAAATACTGTTATTTTTGAGGTTTCTAATGTGATGTCGTTAATTATCAATTTTTTTCCGCTTTAATTACAAACGCAGGCTGGACTTTACGAGATTTATCAAAATAATGTACTAATTATTTATTTCTACACATTAAAAATGTCTAAAGAAAACTCCGCGATGGTAATGTCTATCTCTTATGGATATCCCACAATAACATTTTTTTGTCATTTACTTTTTACGACAAATAATGGCTAATTTTCGAAGCGATTTTAACCAATACAGCATTAATCCTTATCCAATTAAATAGCTTAAATACATTGTTGATTTAATACAGATCTATATGGTCCTTTACAGCACAAGATTTGAAAGAATATTTTCGAAGATATTACAGATTTAAAATTGCAGGACGTAGCGCTTGCGGTAGTACTGGCCGGCCGGGGCGGCGGCGGCAGCGGCAGCGTGCCCATAAATAGCGCGTCGGAGACCGCGATTTTTCCTATAGCACTTTGAATTTTGCAGCGATAGGACGCGTTTATTACGAAATTAATCATTATGACGCTACCCTAAGGTCACTCGCAGTGGCGGATTCAACTCCTGCGGGGCCCGGGACCCGGGACTAAATCGAGCGGGGGCCCACTTACGGACGGAGAAAAACCTCAAATAAGAAAAAGTAATACAAAAACTTTACCAACGAGCTTTATTAAAAATAGAAAATATCTTATTTTAATGAACACCTAATAAAATCTGATATCACGTTATCAAAATTCAAGGATCGCAATGCACAGTACTCTCCCAAGGAAGATAACCTATCATCTAACATAGTAGACCTATGCATATTTTTTATCTTTTTTAGGACAGAGAAAGACCTTTCTGTCTCACAATTATCTATTGGTATTGTAACAATTTAAAGATAAAATTTTAAGGACTCGTGGTATTACCTTTAATAAATATTTTGCATAAGAAATACGAATTGATAAAAATCTAATAAATGAGCTTTTTATCATAATTGAAAATAAAAAATATTGCAACAGTTTTCAAAAAATTACTTCAGTCTGGTGGAATAAATTTCTTGATTTCTTCTCTCTAGTTTATTTTTACCATAACATTTTTTTTTGTATCAATGGGCCCAACGAAACTTCGCGGGGACCGGGGCTTAAGCCCCGGCTAGCCCCTACGTAAATCCGCTACTGGGTGGCGCAGTTGAGATGTTATAAATTTACACCTGTAATTCTTACATAACTAAGTACTATGACGGCACCGTAAGTTGGCGCAGTTGCTTTCTCATATATTTAAAAGAGCAAAACTTACTTACCTAAGAACTATGACGCCACCGTTAGGTGGCGCAGTTAATATATAATATAACTAAGCGATAAATTACAAAGTACTATAAATAATAGTAAAAACTGGTAACTAACGAGAAAATATGATTTAAAATACAAAAAATTAATTGTAAAAATTAAAAAACAAAATTGGAAAAAACATTAGTGAACATTGAATAAAAAAAAAATAAAAAAATTACCTTATAAAAACTGTAACCAATTTTTTCGTTTTTTTTTTTTACAGTAGTAGATACCAAAATATTTTTTTAAATTATTTTCCTCCATTGTACGGTAATATATCGAGCATTTTATCTACGATTTTGTTTCACAATTTTCCTTAATCACTCAAAAGTCAGCATTAGAAGTTGATGCTGGACGACCGAATTCAAAATTTTTCTTGTTGAAATGCCTTTCTTGTGGGCATTAATAATGGAATTTCTTAAATCTTCGCTTAAAGGTTTACCACGAGCCATTTTAGTTTCAAACCTTGTCACGTACAATAAATGTCAATCTTTTTATTAATTTCAACAATGTATCAATTGTTTTGTCATCGTATGGATTAACCACTGCCACCTTTGTTAAGATTTAAAAGCGGCTGAACTATTTTGATTTGTTGGTTATACTAAATATAAATTAGGGTAAAACTCAACTAACATTGTAATTAATTTTGGTTTGTCATTAATAGGTACCTGAAATAAAGTATTTAATAGGGTTTTAAAAATTAGTAAATTCGGATCAGGGTAAATTATTCCACTGGTCGAACTATTATGATTTTGGGCTCGTATAGGTTATGTTTTCGGGAATTTTCGAGTTTAACTTTTTAATGACTTTGCATGAATACTTGGTGCAAGAGGTCAAGAGGTATGCTATCTACGTGACTTCTTTTTGAAGTTTCGCAATTTAAGGCTAGTTTTTATATCACTCATTCTTCGATCTTTCTCTATTAAAGAGGCTCCCTCACCTTGTTGCCAACCTATATGCGGTACTGATTAACCTTATACTTTATACAGTTTTTAGTTGATATTATGTACACGCGATATCTATTTTCGCAACAAATATTTTTAGATTTTGATCGATAAGCGATATTTTGTAACATGCTATTGCATAGATTAAGAGTTTTATTATACGATGTGAATTTTTTTTTTTGACTATACATTGCATTTTAACCTTTAAAATAGACATAGAAGTTCGGATTTATAATATAGTAGGTCCATGCTTTATGCATATAATGATTCCGATATAAATTTTTAAACCCGGGCGCGTGCATAGAAGTATAACTTCTACCGGCAGTCCCAATAACTGCCATACCCGTTTTTTTTTCTGTGCTTTTACCGGTATTGCAATTTTAATTAAAGCAAATTCTGTCAATTGTTAGCAATAGTATATATAATATTGTCATAAACGTTACATCATCGCGTTGATGTTTAAAGTCATTTAATTCTTGATACTGTTTTGGTGCATGTAGAGTAGTCGATATGGAAGTAATTATCGCGTAGCAGCAGCAACAACATCTTGCATTCATTTAGAATATTGTTTTTTTGCAGTCGAAAATTGTTGACGTCGATTCTCCTGATATAAAACTTCATCAAATGTAGATCCTACTGGAGATACATGTTTGACGTTAAAATCAGCTGCTCACATGGCATTACATTCAATATATAAACATAAATAAATTTACAAGTTTTGCATATAAATACTGAAAGAACTTTTTTTGTAGATGTGATAGGTTACGACCAAGGAAAGCTACACCCCAAGAGCTACAGACGTGTCATTCAGAATCTCATGTTTTGTTGTATGGAACCAGTTCGTTAAATAGACATAAAACAGATATGAGTAAATTAAGCAACTTGCCAGTTAATGCCTTTGTCAGACTATCTTGTGGTGGAATTGGGGTATGTATAAAATTAATAAACTAGAATGCATTACCTTTTACTAGTAATTAATTATTTATCATTCAATATTGGTTTAAAAAGTACATCAACAGTTGTCGGTGGCCAACAAATTTTATAGTAATTTAAATTTCTATTAGAGATAATATGTAGTAATTAAAAGTTTTATACATAAGACTGTAACATTAAATTTTAACAAGAACATCAAAACGTACCAGCTGACAAAGGTCATAGTGCACAACCATTAAAAAATTCACGAAGTTTTTGTAATAAAAACTGGATTTTTGAGGGTAGAGACAAATAGAAGTGTCTTCAGTATGAAAAACCCTTCATCAAAATGCGTTAAATTAGGATCGGAAAATGTACCCTTTGAGATAGTTCTCCTTTCTTTGACTCCCCATAGAATGAATTACAAGTGGTCTTACTGTGCTACACCATTTACACATATTTTTATGACTCTGAGACAAGCGAAATCACTCCATCTGGTAGTTGTCATCTAAATTATGTTATATTTAAAATACGGACATCTACTTTGGCTTCATATTGTAACAATTACGTAATAAAGATAATTATCAGGAATATTCCATGAGGTTCTATATGTGTATTTCCAGTGTATTCGATAACCTTCTATACCTGGATTTGCACTCGCATGTCACTGACGTCAACCAATAAGAGAGCCACTGAAAGAACACTGGATAACATAATGAATATACGCTAACGCCGCTTGTCATTTTTCTTATAAGTACCTCTTTCTATTGCGCGTTAATAAGACAAAGATAGTAAGTCTTTCTAAGTTAAACCTGGCAACTACGCTTCATTCAAACCCCGCATTCGACCTATTTATTCATCGGACAATAGGCGAAGAGCAGTTTTGATTTTGGCTGTATCGTGATTGTCAAGTTGACGAGTCTAGAACTAAGAGATTAGTTTGTTATTTAATTTCTGGAATATTGTTACTTCGTTGAATAATTTGTTTAATTTACAGTATTGTAATATCTTCTCGAAACAGGTTTCGTTCTGATTGACCAAAATATCACGGAGCCGGTTATATGTATTTGTTCTTGACCAAAATAAAAATATAATACTAGTATTCACAACCTTAAGGGCTTTCTATGATTTCATGTGGTGTTTGGGAAGAGTGTGGGGAGTATCCTCTACTTTAGCATTAGAAGCTACTTGTAATACCAACTTAAAAAAAAGATATGGCATTAAAAATAGTTAATACGCAAGAATTATTAATATATTCTAATACAAAATATTAAAATAGATTTTAAATCCATTAAAATTTTTGTATATCTTATATTAAAATATATCAAAAAGTTTGGCAGCGTCGAATAAAGTTATACTCTTGAAAACATCAGTTTATTGTTTCATTTTATATTCTTCAACATGTGTGTGTGTCCAGTAGATGAGAATTAGTTCCACTACTGGCATTTTCCACTCAGAGCGTGGTAAGCTTATCACCTGGTTGGTATCCTGCTAACTTAACTAAATGGAAGATGAGAAAAACAATAGGACAGCAACCAACAATTATATTAACAAAAAAAGTCAATGTAAGAAGTAAGAAAGTACCATTGAATTTATACATATTTATTATATACGAGCTCCGGAAAACCGTTAAAATTTTACCGTTAAGATTATCCGATCTGGGCCAAAATCATTTGATGTCTTCTTCATGACATGATGATGATATATGCTATATAGTTCATGACCTTGTGATCTTCCATTCAAGATATATAGCGCACAAAAACGGAGGAAAATATGAATAATATACACGAGAGTTTCGGAAACCGCATAAAATTTTACCGTTAGAGTTATCAGATCTGGATCAAAATCAGTAGTGTTTTTTTATAACACCAAATTTTATGGCCGTGTGATTTAAACTTAGAATTTTACAAGTTTGCCACGTACTTTTAGTGTAATAAATAATAAACAAATAATAGTGAGTCGCGCCACCGATTTCGAACGGTTAAAATCGGAAACCCCTGTTGTTCCAGGCACTGACCTTTCTCACTGGAGATAATTAATTAAATTTAGAATATCAATCAATATTAATTGAATTGCACAATAAGAACGATAAAGTAAGCTAAATAAAACAAAAATATCAACTAGACCCTTCTTTAATATAGAAAAAAAATTTAGAGTTCAGACTACTGTCAACCCTCGCGCTTGACAATGTTATTAACATGAAAGTTAAGAGTAAAACTAAATAAAATTATCTAATAAGTGTGATCACACGCAATACAAGAAAAAGAAATTTAAATTAAGATCTATAGTCGCGACTTAAATCTAAGTTATAGTGCTATTGGCTTATCTGATAATCCAGATAACGAATCCTTCTAGTCCTTGGCTTCAAAGGCTTTTCCAATATTTAGGCCTGTACCAAAAATCAAGCTTGCTCCAAAAACCAATAGGCTTGCTCCAAACAAATAGGCCCGTAACGAAAACTTAAGCCCGTAACAATAACTTGGTCCTGTATCAAGGACTTAAACCTGTACCAAGGACTTAAGCCCATACCAAGAACCCTAAAATCGTAATTTAGAATTAACAATAAGCTTAAACAAATTTTTATGACTCCTCGAATTAATTGATTTAATATCGTTATACTAATTTACTGACTTTAATACAATTCACAAAAAAAACTTATTCTGCTTAACAAACAAAAAAAAATAATGAATTTAGATGAATTATACAAATTACCGAAGTTAGAAGTTAATTTTACTGAATTTTACAATTTCTAATCAACACTACTGACTTAAAGGAACTCAACAAACTTACATATGACTTACTAGCCATAACTGAATTATAACAATAAAGGTTTATCATAAAATTAATTAATAACAGCGCAAAGGAGCTGAAAGGAGTCTAGTTTCTTAAAATAACACACACATACGATACACAAAGAAAAAAAAATACATGTAAAACCAAGATATTAAATTAAAAATTGCGACTATATGGCGTTATTAATCATAGTAAAATATAACATTATAACTCACCTATTGTAATAGGGTTTTTTTCTTTAAAATCGTGACACACCTGGCTGGTAAACGGGTGAAATAATATACTCGTTGCTAACTGCACCAACAGGGGATTCTAACCGCAATTAGCTGCCTGAATGGTATTGAGTTAACCAAATAATTCCCTGACTGTTCCGTGATCTATCTACATTTCGTCGGAAATAAAAGGAAAGAGAAAACCATAAGGATTGAACAAACCACATGAATAAAAGACGTGTTACTTACCAACAGAAGATCTAACAAAAATCCCTCTACGAGGTTTTTTCCAATGAATCTGTCCAAAAATAACAACAGAAACTAACTCCAACACGATTCAAATGAAAAAATAAGGTTTAGTTTCATAAATCCAAAATTAATTGACCCGGATGTACCGAGATTGAAACTTAAACCGAAAATCTTCTCTTGTCTTCGAACAACCACTTTGGTCAAAAGCAGATAACGGAAAGAAGGAGAAATCGCTCACTTTCGATAAAACTTGACAGACTCGAAAATGGCCTCTACTACTGTAAGGACAATAACCGAAGAGTCGACAGCCAACAATTTACAAACAAACGGTAATCGTTTGATAACAACAAATCTTACTACTTATCAAGATAACACCAAAAATCTCAGTATTACTCAATTTCTCGTTCGTAACCAATCTTTAAAGGCTATACTTCATTTAAAAACTAGGAGGAGTGATTTGAAAAGCCAGACTTACAGCCAAATAAGTTACTAGAAAATTTACAAGGCGGCAAATTTAAATACATTTCTTTCATTTAAATAAAATTGAAAATAAATGTTTATGGACACTTTATATATGGTCTAAGATGGTCACAAAGTAAACTTACAATAATTATATTAAAAAAAGAAATCAATTAACATTATAAATATTTCACACTTTGAAAACATAACCTATAAATGTCACAAATTACTTGATAAATGTAAGTGGCAAATTTTTATAGTGTAAACTTGCCTCCAAATTAACCAATAAACAAACGCGAGTGTTGCCAACTTAAATTCAAATCGCTCCTCCTAGTTTTTAAATAAGGTATAGATGACAATATAACGAAACACCTGACTGCGGACAACAATATGACGAGTTATACAAACAGAAAGAGAAGTGACAATCACCTGTTCGCAAAGTAAACAATACAATAATTTGTGACCTGCATATAATAAATAGACAATAATTTAAAGCAATATTAATAACAATTTGTGGTCAGAATAATAAATAATAGTTGGCGATTATCTACAACTGAACTAAAACCAACCTGTTCCTAATTTGACTGACTCGATTTAACCCTTAATTTGTGACCTGCATATAATAAATAGACAATAATTTAAAGCAATATTAATAACAATTTGTGGTCAGAATAATAAATAATAGTTGGCGATTATCTACAACTGAACTAAAACCAACCTGTTCCTAATTTGACTGACTCGATTTAACCCTTAGTAATCGAAAATTTATAAGGTAAGAAATTAATTAACTAGAGCGGATTTTAACCCGTGACAAGTTATCCGATCTTTCCAAAATCATTAGGGTTCTTCTTTATGACATGAGGATTGTATATACTAAATTTCATGACCCTGTTGTCTTCCGTATAAGACTTACAACGCACACGGACGAAAGGACACATAAGCCTATCTCATAAAGTACCTCGATGGTACTTAGCAATGAACAATAACAATAAGAACTCGAATTCTACGTGAAAATCAAAATTAAACTATTCAAGGTCGCTTCTATATACTGACTTTGACTTTGCTGGTTACAACACAAAATGGTACAATCAAATATCAAAACTAATAAATCTAAGTCTAAATTTCCTATTAATCTACGGGAGAATATCAAGTTTTATTTTTTAGAAAGTTTTTTATTTGCCATTCCGGGTGGATTTTGTAATCGAATTTAAACCTATTTTCCAACTACCTAGATCTCTGAAATTTGGAAGATAGCTAATAACTGGATGACAATATATGTTTCAACTGTATTGAGGCATATACATAGAGATTTTAACACACTTTCAAGACATTTTAAAATTTATTTGGGAAAATAGAAAGTTTTTGGAACTAAGTTCATTACGGTAGGCTTGGAGGAGGTAGGGATTTTGCTGCGTGACCGAACTGAAAAAAATGTAGAGGAGAGGTGGCATGAAAGGGACATTTTTAGGGTAAATCTGTATATAAGCAATATCACTAAATTTTACATTTATTGAACCTGATATTATTAATGGTACAACATTTGAAAAAGGATTTTGAGTATAAAAAACTTAAAAAAATTAGTTGTTATTAAAAAAATTAAAAAAATATGAATCACTGTATTTGTCCCTTTCAACACATTTCACTGGATTGAAAGGGACACATTTGGGGCTGAAAGGGACACATACAAAAACATTTAAAGTAGGTGTGATAAATCAATATTAAATGAAAAAAAAAGCTTTCACTCTTGCAGTCCCGGCATTATCAAGAGGTGGAGGTAGTTTGAGTACTATATCCCCTTTTTTGACATCAGCCACGTCATCAATCTCAGGAAAAACAAAGTGGTAGGAACCGGCACTAACTTTTTTTAAAAACTTAACACTGACTTCACCATCTTACATGACTTCATTTATCTGCCCTATAAAATGTTTAATTATTTTCTTTTTTACAAATTTAACGACGACAAAATCATCCACGTTAAAAGAATAATTTTCGGCGAACCTCGTTTCTTCCTCAACCTCCCAATCCATAGAATTGTCACTTTCGGCATAGACAACATCCTCTTCGTTGCTACTTTCACTGCTACTACTTTGCAACACTTTCCTTTTTATTGCTTTTTTTTATCATCTGTGTTGATTTTGTTTAGTTTATTTTTTTTTTAATGCACAGGCTTCCTCTATTTCATTTTTCTCTGGAGTGGCAGTGATTATGCGACTAGTTCCTTTTTTTCTTCCTCTTCGATTAAGTTGTCTCGGAGGTGCCTTTGGAAATGGTTTTACAGAAGCAGGTGATATAATTATAGATGGGTCAGTGGAGCAGGACGGACTCGGTTCAGCAGAGGGTACACATTCTAGATTGGGCCTTTCTGGTACAACTTGTTTATTTGGATCTTCGTGGTCTGTTACAGATGCGTAAAGAAAATCTTGTTCCGCAAATATATTTTTATCAAACGGATAAATACCAGCCTTTAAAAATCCGGAGCAAATATTCGTGGGCGTAAAAACACTGATAAAAGCAGAGTTGGCTAATTTTGGTAAATGATAGATTGATATGGTTTTACCCGGATTTGATACCATCCAATCATTTTGGGCAACTTTAAAATAATTTTTGAATGGCCCGAATACCGAGATGTCTAAGGGCTGCAGCCTATGACTGCAGTGTGGCGGAAATGTTAATATGATGACGCCATTTTCACGGGCATGATAAATGACATCAATATTAATGTGACTCTCGTGATTGTCAATTAGTAGTAACACCGGGTTTTCTTTAGATGGACGTACTTTTTCCACAAAATGTTTAAATGCCAAATAAAAGTTATCAGAAGTAATCCATCCACTTTTGTGACATAAGCCTAGGCTTCCGGTAGGACAATCTTCCAACATAAAGTCCTTAAACCGAACCCTAGGAAATATGAATACTGGAGGAACGTGGTTACCTGAAGCGGAAACAAATGCCAACATTGTTACAAGCTGTCCCCGTTCAGCAGAGGTAACCTGACCGACTTGCTTGGCTCCACGTTCAGCGATGATGGAAGGAAGCTCAGTAACAGTGGTTAAGCCTGTTTCGTCGGCATTATAAATTTTATCTCCTGTAAATGAGTACTTTTTTAACACTTTCTCCAAGTTTTCGAAAAATGTCTTCACTGTTGTTGGATTAAAAGCAGTAGCCCGCGACAAGCTTGTTTTCTCCTGGACGGCGCAGAGACAGCTCGGGATGTCTCTTCATAAACAGTTTCATCCAATCTACTCCTGCTTTTTTGTCAGATCTCCAATTTTTTGGCATCTCCTTATTTAATTTCTCAGCGTATTGGTATGCAAGTTCTCGAGTTTGTGAATAAGTGAGACCATGTGCCATTTTTGAGGACATTTTTAAATATTGGCTTAAGCTTATCTCTTCTTCAAGTGAAAATACTCTTCTGTTCCCAATTTGTGGCTTATAAACAAATTTATTTTCAGGAGTACACGCTTTTGCCTGTGCCACTAGTCGAGCTAGCATTGATTTAGCTATAACAAATTCAGATGCTGCCGATCTAATAGACATTCTGCCATCTAACACCATGTCTATAGCCTCCTGTATAGTTTCTTTGGTTTTTCTTAGCCTCTTTTTGGGTTTAACATCCATATTACACAATATTTGAACTCTGTAATTAAATAAAGCTACTTCAGTTAGCCGAAAAACAATATAAATAAAGACATAGTATTGAAAGGGACATGTCCCTTTCAATGCCTTATTGTATGTCCCTTTCAACACAACGGAACAAAGATAAGAAATTTAGAAATTTATGAAAAACTTACCAAGCCTTTAGCCAAATAGCATATAATACAATAATCCACAAGGTATCTACTTCAACTCAACGCACTTTCACTAGTTTTAACGCTCAAATAACTATGAATTAACATTAATGACTGAACACAGCTTTTTAATAATTTGACAGCTCCAAACGCACAACAGGTATCAGCTTGTGAACAGTACTCACTGACGCCACGAGGTTTCGTGGTAAAATTGTGTACCACAAGAGACATCTATTGGTTAGTAGCATAAGTTTATATTATTAGTTGATTAAAAGTTTAAGCAACTGTCCCTTTCAACACTTGTCCCTTTCATGCCACCTCTCCCCTAATAGTAAAAAACCGTAACAATAAAACCGTAACGCTTGTAACAGTGCCACTATATCTAGTAGGCAGGTTACCGCTAGCCTCCTCACAACGCTAGCCTCTACTCAGTGTTCAGTATACGATAGACATAATGTTGACAGTTATGATATAATTTTTAATTGTCACCGAAAATTTCTTGAAAGTGTTTACAAAAAATATAATAGGTATAATGAATCAAGCAAAATATGATCTTCTCATTACAGAATCTCCTATCGAAAGGTAAGTAATAATAAAATATAAACATTGTAAACAATATAGATTAAAAACATCTTTAAATCTTTAAATTTATTTTCAAAACAAAAAATCGCAACGGCTCTATAGAGCTCTACGTTCAATATTTATATAGAAATCGAAATAACAATTAAAAATGATAAATAAGCCAGAAGAAGCCACAACAAGTCATGAAACTGTACTTTATGCAGTCTTTGCAAGATTTTTAGATGACACAATGTAAAAATTTCGTTGCTTATTATACCTACCATAAGCCAATTGTTACTTTTATAGGATTAAATAATGTACATACACAAAATTCTAATGTACCTACATATTCAAGAGTTGTAACTTTTTTTTTGCAAATTGTGTCGATTCTACATTAGACGAAGGATCTTCGTTCCTACCTGGTGTCCCACGACACCATTATTCCTACCCGGTGTCCCACGACACCATTATATTTTGTTTTTTTTATTTTCGTCGTGTTCTTTGTCTTTCTCTTTGTCAGTCCGGGTGGAATTTTGTAACCAAATTTAAACCTATTTCCCGACCACCTAGAGCTCTGAAATATTCAGGGTTTTAAGTGTATTTAGACATACAAATAGAGATTTTGAAACAATTTCTAGAAATTTTAAATTTTATATGGGAAATAGTATATTGTGAAACAAGTGGGTGTTACACACTATACTTTTTCTACGGCTGCAACTAAAAATTAAAATAATGTGGTAATACTTTATTCTAAATTATAAATAGTGAATGTAAAAAAAATCCTAAAAATTAATTAATTTTATAGTTAATTGTAATGTTTGAACAATTTTTTAATACAATTCCAGGAGTACCACTAGACCCAGACGAGGTGGATGGTTCAACAATTGTATAACTAGTATTAGTAGTATTATTAGTCTCATCGGTGATCTCTGTACTACCACTTGTGTGTGAATAAAATTGGTAATTTTATTGGCAACATCTAATTTGTTGTTGATTGATTGGTCTATGTAACCCTCCGCCACTGTGCTAGACCGCCAACCGCCGTGTCGCTTAAGGGTTAAAAGATCACCACCGGCGTTTACTAATATTGTTGCTGAGGAGCGTCTGAAGCAATGCCCAGTGTAAAGATTCGGATTAGGCAACTTTGCCTGTTGCTATTTCTTTGACCATGCCTCCAAATTTATTAATGCCAACCGGTTGCTTCGTGCACTTGCGCTTTTGATAGTATAAAAACAAACGATTTAGGGTTGGATCGTAAGGACGAAGTGCTGCATATTTTTTATAAATTTTATAAAATTCTCCGGTTAGAGTGAAGGAACGTAGGACTTTATTTTTGGAGTTTTTAATTCTGACGAGTAAAGCAGAATTCAAATCTTCAATGTCATTTACCGTGAGTTTAACCAACTCGTCTCGGCGGCATGCTCCTGTGAGGCCAAATACTAGGGCAACCTAAAAATACAAAATGTATTATGTATCAATTATATAATATTAGGTATAGTTATATGTATATTATATAACTGAAACTTACCTTTACTAATAAGTATATTTCATCGGGAGCATCGTTTAAAAATTTTTGGAGCTCTTCCGCTGATAAAATTTTAGATTTTTTAGGTATATACTGTTTTCTTTTTAACAAAGATCGCAATTTCGCATATTTCTAGATATCTATGTTATTTTTTACATTCATTGTACTTCTTAACATCGAGTACTGGGACCACATTGTAAAAGCCTTTAAAGTTTTTGATAAATGTTCCAAATAAACTAAAAGAACGTTTTCAGAAAAGGATTTCACTTTACAAGTTTTTCTCCAATCCATAAACTTATCGTACGCTATTTCATATTTCTTTCTGGAAGTTACTGGTAATAAGTCCAGAGTGACATTTGCCGCTTTTTCCAGAATTTCTGGCGGTGTATTATCAAAATCACTTTCATCTATATCCATAATAACAAATTTTATGAATTTTATAAATTTATAATCTATTTTCTGCAGCTTAATCAAAAGCAAATTACAATTTATAAAAACTTTGACGTTTATGACAGTTAAACAGAAATCTCAAGAACCTAGACTGCAAGCCACCTATGTTATGACTAAAAAAATGTAAATAAAGTCGTGGGATAGATTCATTTATCCCACGGCTTTGGAAAAGTCTAACATTGTCGCATCGAAAAATGTGAGAATAGAGCTATATTGTACAGGGTGTCTCATTATATTCTGACTGTTTTTAAGAGCTTATATCTTCGTAAAGGTTCTAGATCATACGATGCGGTTTAAAATTACCGTAAGTTTTGTTGTGACACATTTATATAAATGGCCTACTTCCGGTTTACCCGCTAGAAAAGTGGCGTTTTTTCAGAAAACAGTAGTTGTAATTTTTTAAATGGGAGTCCCTGTATATTTAGCAATTTCCTAAAAGATGCATATTTTTACTTTATAACAATACCTTAAAGTTTAAAATCGGTGCACAGAAACGGAAGTTAAAATTAAAAAAATACATCTACTGTATTCTGAAAATACGCCATTTTTCTATCAGGTAAACAGGAATTATGCCATTTTATATAAACGTGTCACAACAAAACTTAAGATAATTATAAACCTAACTGTGAAAACCGCATTTTATTATTTACAACAGTTTCGAAGATATAAGCTTTTAAAAACAGTCAGAATATAATGAGACACCCTGTATAGCAGTCGTAGAAAAAAATAGTTCATGCAAAAATTCAAGAGATGGCGATAGTTACTAAATCACAAAAAAATCAAACGGCCTGCTGTGACTTAAAATAGTCCCAAGTAACAAAATCATGTATAGTCGATTCAGATAGAAGTGTCATCAAGTGGGCTGGGTACGTGTGAGATCATCTTTAACTTTATTACTAGATTCAATGAAAAACTTTAGTTAGGAAATTATATGTCATCGCGATGTGTCAAAATGTTTATAGTTATATTGAGCATATGTAGCAATCTGATCACAAGCTGGGTAATATTGCGATTCAAATTTTACTAAACGTGGGTGCTACCACTACAAATTTGAATTTTCCAGAGACTACTTGATGACACTTCTATTTGAATCAACTATATGTAATAGTAATGTGATCTATAAATCACTAAAAAAAACTTTCTACTGTAAAAAGTTCTTTTTATAAATTGTGATTATATATTTTCCTGTCATATTTCTAAAGTGTTTTATTATCATATTATATTTATTGAAATTTAGAAATGAGATAATCATAAATTATATTAAGGACAATAAAAATATAAGACAGAGCACAAAAAATGTAATTTAGTGTTTGATGTTTCAACTTCAATTTCGCAATATTAAATCTAATTACCTTCCATAAATTATACGTACGAAATGTATTTTATAGGAATTGATCAATTGATTTGTTATTTATACTTAGGTACCCCTGTTTATTGTAAATAATGTAAAAATTTAACATTTTCATTTTATTTAAAACCCAAACTTATATAAGTTTTTCAATAGCTTTATTATATTTGCATGAATTGTAATGTATTAATAATTTTATGTAAACCACAATGTTTATTTTACTCATACTCAACGACTCAACAAAGTGCCAGTTTTAAAATTGATCGAACTAATAAAAAGTCCTTGAAGTTAATGTGCTCATGCAAAAAGAAACTTATTTTATTACAGACCTTGGTGAGCTTGAAGTTATTTTTGATAACGTACAAGGTCTGGTATACGAGGTAATTTTTAAATAAACTTATCATTGTTATTATCCAGAATTATAAAACCTTTGAATATTGTTAAATTTTCATGTAATAGGATAGAGTTTTGGTCCACTCGCTGAAAACAGCCTTTTTCAATTTCAACTATCTGGTGAATTTTCTAAACATTGATCTAATGGAAAATTTAATTAGATTGGTTTCTCGTAAATTTGACTGCTATTGTTTCATTAAAATGGAATGAGGAACAACTGCATGTATCCATTGCTTCAAAGCAGCTTTTAACAATTTCATTCCATTTTTTAAGTTATACTTCTATTCGTGCACCCGGCGGTAAAACTTTGGATGGGATTAAATCGGCAAAATCATTACATATGTAATGACATGAGTAAGAGAGAGACATAAGGTATATTGGTCGGCAAAAACAAAGAAAAAATATTTACCACATGTTATTAGTCGTAACTATAAGTCCTTTGAATACGGTTTAAACATTCAGTACATTGAAAAGATATACAAAAAACAGTCTGACTGCTATTGTTTCATTAAAATGGAATGAGGAACAACTGCATGTATCCATTGCTTCAAAGCAGCTTTTAACACTTTCATTACATTTTTTAAGTTATACTTCTATTCGTGCACCCGGCGGTAAAACTTTGGATGGGATTAAATCGGTAAAACCATTACATATGTAATGACATGAGTAAGAGAGAGACATAAGGTATATTGGTCGGCAAAAACAAAGAAAAAATATTTACCACATATTATTAGTCGTAACTATAAGTCCTTTGAATACGGTTTAAACATTCAGTACATTGAAAAGAGATAGATATAAAAAAACAGTCTGAGCTAATGTCTTATATCATAGTGACGTATCACATTGTGTTTGACAGATTATTTTATAATTCTGTCACGTAAGTATACATATTAAGTTTAGTATTTTATATTAGTAATATTAATAATATTCAGTAATGAGTATTGTATCGTAGTCTATAGTACCATGACATGGTTGCAGTATAGGTTCTATTATATCCTGCACTATGCTTTTAAGTTTGTTGACTACATAAACAGAGTTTTTAAGAGTAGTTGAGGAAATAAAGCAAAATCATCAAAACCTTCGAAATTTTTAAAGTAAGATGGATCGGAATGAGGTTTTTTGCATTCGATTCGTTAGAGCGCCAGGAGATTTTGTCGCTATTTTTCAAAATGTAAAAATGGGAAATTTTATTAGACAATAGATAGAAAAATTACCACCCGGTAAGTATTGTTGGAAATGGGTTTCATTATTTGTATTCGGGAGTTTTTGGGATCGCTGAACATGAATATCATGATGCCGAAACTCTCCGTGGGACCTGGTGCCCAAGGTGTATGGTATTCACCTATTTCACTCATTTTGTAACGAATTCTCAAAGACGAGATCCGTCCTGAGCACCAAGTGCTCGAAGGCAGTCGATACCATGATATTCGTGTTTAGTGACCCCAAAAACCCCTGGATACAAAAATTGAACCCATTTCCAGCAATACTTACCGAGTTGTAATTTTTCTACCTATTGTCTGTTCAAAATGCAATTATCTAATGCAAAAATGCAATTTCCAATTGTTACATTATGAAAAATAGCGACAAATTTTTCTGACGCTCTGACGAATCGAATGCAAAATAACGCATTTTGATCCATCTTACTTTACAAATTTCGGAGGTCCCAATGCTTTATTTCCTGGACTAGAAATAGTTAACTTTTTGGGAAATTATTATAAATATTCTTTTATTCATCGCATTATATATGCGCATAGGTAACTTCTTCGGGAATTTTCGAGTTTAATTTTTTATGACTTGGCATGAATACTTGGTGCAAGGGGTCAACAAATACCCGTGACTTCTTAAAATTTTGCAATTTAAGGCTAGTTTTTATATCACTCTTTTTCTTCGATCTTTCTCTATTAAAGAGGCTCCCTCACCTTGTTTTCAACCTATACATAGTCAAAATATTTAATACTGCACACGTTGGCGGCACTGGTTGACCTCATACTTTATACAGTTTTTAGTTGATATTATGTAAACAAGATATATATTTTCGAAAAGAATATTTTTAGATTTCTCTCGATAAGCGATATTTTGTAACATGCTATGGCAAAGATGGAGAGGTTTATTATACGATGTGAATTTTTTTTACTGTACATTGCATTTTAATCTATGAAATGGACACGGAAGTTCGGATTTAAAGTATAGTAGGTCCATGCTTCAAGCATATAATGATTTTGCTAAATCATTCCCATACAAATATCTAAACTCGTTCGCGTGTATAGAAGTATAACTTCAACCGGCAGTCCCAGTGACTGCCGCACCCGTTTTTTTTTTTATTTTTTAGAAAACCAATTTACTCAGTTTTTTTAGAATCTATAATTACAACAAAACTCAAAATGGCTTATGAATTATGATAATTCCATTTTACCTAATTTATGAATACCTATTTGCCGGATTTTTTTACTAGGCACTCCCTCTATACTCGGGAGGTCGTTTTTTGGACAAAATAGAAATTTTATTAATTATTCTTTTTTTTCTTAATTTTTGAATATAAAATATTTGTTTCAAAGGTCGATTCAGACACAACCTGGAATGACATTTATACTGCTCCAGCTGCTCGAATGGCAGTTGGCTGTATGGTAGATTTGGCTGTACGTACCTGGACTGGGGATATCAGGAACGGTTTTGCAATAGTTAGACCTCCAGGTCACCATGCAGAGCCGCAACAAGCTATGGGATTTTGTTATTTTAATTCTGTAAGTGTATTTGTACTATTGAATTTAAAGAAATATTTAAAATGTTCTTCTCTTACAGGTAGCAATTGCTGCACGTATTCTTCAAAGGGAGCACCGTGTTCACAAGATACTCATTTTTGATTGGGACGTTCACCATGGTAATGGTACCCAAGAAATTTTTTACGATGATCCCAGAGTTTTAGTCATATCAATGCATCGACATGATGATGGTAATTTTTTCCCAGGAACTGGTGGAGTTACAGAATGTGGAACTGGAGCTGGAGTAGGGTAAGTATACGGTGAATAATTTAACTATTTTTTTACATTGTATTCATTTCAAAACGATGTTTTTTGTTAGATGTTCCTTATTTAGTTTCGTTAATTTCTTTACAGATTTAATGTGAATATTGCATGGTCTGGGGGTCTAAATCCTCCTCTTGGAGATGCCGAATATTTGGCAGCATTTAGAAGTATTGTTATGCCCATTGCTAGGGAATTTGACCCCGATATGGTTCTCGTCTCTTCGGGTTTTGATCTCACTGAAGGACATCCAGATCCTCTTGGCGGATATAAAGTGTCACCAGCTTGTTTTGGGTAAGTTTGGTGTTTATGCTGACATGTTTGTAAGAGAAAGTTTATCACTTAGATATCAATCTGATGCTTAATTTATTATTATGTTTCTAAAAATTATTTATACAAAATCCATCAGAAGAAACAAAATAGGATGATATAAACGCTAGAAACAGATACAACACCACTATTTCCAATTCCAAAAGTCTCTTTGACGCTCGAATGAAAGAGAAAGTAATGTCAAACCCTAATGGAAGCCGGTCCTGTTGGACTCTCGCCAAACATATCAACAACAATTTTACAAATAGTTCGTTCCCTCCACACACATCAGAAGACGGCTCAATAGTTACGTCCTCCACAGAAAAGGCAGAACTCTTTGCCAAAATATTCTCTTCGAACTCGATACTTAACCCAGCGGGAAACATGGAACTATCTTCTATTCCCAGGGCTCCCCACACAATGAAAAATTTCATATTTAGGCTTAAGCGTGTGCAGAGAGTCCTTGCTACTCTAAATACCAACAAAGCAAGCAGTCTTGATGAAATACCTGCTTTACTCTTAAAAGCTTGTGCTCCTGAACTAGCGCCAGTTTTCACTAAGCTATTTCAACTATCATATGATACTGGTATTTATCTAGAATCCTGGAAAACTGCTCAAGTACAACCAGTCCCCAAGAAAGGCTGTAAAACCCAGCTTTCTAACTACAGACGCATAGCTCTTCTATCTGTTATTAGCAAAACTATGGAGAAATGCGTCAATCACGAGATCCTGAGCTACCTTGAGACACACAACCTTTTAAGTGACAGACAATATGGTTTTCACCAACAAAGGTCAACAGCCGATCTGCTAGCATATGTAACTCATGTCTGGAGTGATGCCATCCACCGCTATGGGGAGACTCAAATAGTATCACTAGACATCTCAAAAGCATTTAATCAAGTGTGGCATGCAGCTCTTTTGAACAAACTGCCTTCATACGGACTCTCGCGAAACCTTTGCAGATGGATATCCAACTTTCTCTTCGATAGGCACATCCAAGTTGCCGTAAATGGACATTCTTCCTACCTCTACAAGATCAACGCTGGAGTTCCCCAAGGATCGGCTCTAGCTCCTTTTACACATTAATGATTTACTAGAAGCCACTAATAACCCGATACATGGTTTTGCAGATGATAGCAATCTACACTGTAGCAAGGCGCACAACCGTCCCATACCTCTAGATATTCTGGAAGAGGACGGAAGATCCACAACGGCTTCTCTCAATCAAGATTTGAGAATTGTAGACGAGTGGGGAAGAAAGAATCTTGTTAATTTCAACGCCTCCAAGACAAAGACATGTTGCCTATCCAACAAGAGCCAAACATGCGACTTATCCATTACAATGAACGATCAGACACTGGTAGCGGGCGACTCCATTACGCTGCTTGGTATAACGATCTTCCAGGTCTTACTATGGAACGAACATATTGCATCCATAGTAACTGCAGCAGGAAAGAAATTAGGCTTTCTGTTTAGAGCACAGAAAAATTTTTCTCCATACAACTTAGCTATTTTTTACAAAGCCCAAATACGACCTAATCTTGAATACTGCTCGCATGTATGGGGTTCGGCGGCTCCGTCAAGGCTGAGAGTTTTTGATGAAATACAGCGAAGAGCAGTTCGACTAATAAACGACACCAGTATCACCAATAACCTAGCCCCATTGTCCCACCGAAGAGCAGTGTCTGATCTTTTCTTGTTTTACCGATACATAAACGGATTTTGCTTAGAAGAACTCCGCTCTATAATGCCTCCACTTGTCAGACCAGCCAGAGCAACGCGACGTACCAACTCCATGCACCCTTATACTGTTCAGAGCCAGACATCGAGAACGGATCGATTTGATCGTTCCTTCATCCCCAGGGTCTCCAGATTGTGGGACTCCTTACCTTCCCACGTCTTCCCCACTCGGCCTAACTTGCAGGCCTTTAAATCCCAAATTAATAAATTGTCTCTTCTGTCCAAATAGATGTTCTCGGTATATTTGTATTTAGGTCTATACCTACGAGGACATCCTTAATAAATAAAATATATATGGCGTTCCTGTAAAAACTTATATGTTTAGTTGGTTGGATTTCACAGTAGAGCAAACCGATTTGAAAGTACTTATATATGGTCACGTGGTCATCAAAACTTGGCACCAAGTGCACAGGGGGTTTTGGAATCCAGATTTTTATTACTTTTGTACTATGACCGGAAAAATTATAAATCGTGTTTTATTGTTTCGTTGTGACTGACATCATTCATTTCCGTTTACTTCTCGTTTAGGTGAGACTAATACTAAAATTTAGATCGGGATTGCGAACAATGCGCTAATAATTTGAATATTTGGGCAATAACAATAAATGCAGTAGAATCTAAAGGATGCTAAAAGAAACAAGCGAGTAGACCGGGGAGGGCTTTACTTTTGGTTTGTCCATCGAGAAAGTGTGACCATATTTTTATTTAAAAAATTCTTTGTCGGAGTTTAGTGTCGTCTTGTCAATGGTTTAATTTGTATAACTATACATATAAATTTCTTGGTGGATATTAGACGGAAAGTTTGGACAAACTGCGAACGATCACTCACGTTGTTGAGGGAGAGCGAGTCGTGATACCCGAGTAGTGTAACGGCAGAAGAACTGAAGTATATGAGGTTATAATTAAATCAGAGCGCCACTTTACTTATTGAAAGGAGACTAAAAAGTTTAACCGAAATTAAAGAAAGAGATATCAATAAAGTTACTAAAGGTCCAAAAAAAATTTTACTAATATATACTTCCCGTGTTATTTTACAACTCTTTGACTTTTGTTCTTATTGATTCTTGTTCGAACGAAATTTAAAAAATGAAAATTTTGATAATTTTAAGTTTTCACAAATGCTACTGATCGGTGAGTTAAAGAAGGTTCAGAAAACGTTTTTTGCACTGTTTTGATTTTTAAATATATTTTTTTTTGTAGATTTATGACACGTCAATTGATGTCATTGGCGAGAGGCCGAATTGTGCTGGCGCTAGAAGGTGGATATGATCTCCCATCGATTTGCGATTCTGCTGAGGAATGTGTAAGAGTTCTTCTCGGTGATCAGCCGTTACCGATAAATGCTTTAGAACTTTCAAGAATTCCTTGTCATAATGCAATTTTAACTATACAAAAAGTGATCGCTATCCATAGTCCACGTTGGCCCTGTTTGCAAGAAGCTGCTAAGAGTGCCATGTGCTCTTTCAACGACGCCATTCGTAATGAAAAGGATGACAAAGATACAATTAATGCGATGGCCAGTTTATCCATGCAACAACCTGTGACTAGTATGTCGGTGTCACCTATTGGATTCCTTCCTACTAGCAGTCCTCAAAATGTAATACGCCCTAGCGCCTGAATGTGTTGATAGAAAATACATGAAATTTGTTACATGTCTCAGCCAAAATATGAATGTTTTAAGGCACTGATGTTTACTAAACGTGAAAAATGAATGCAATTGAGAATTTATAGGAAATCTGTTTCGAGAATTTCTGGGAAAACTGTTTAGGAAATGGGGGATGTTGATGTTAAACGTACAAAAATTGGTGTTCTAAGATTATCTTGTCAAACTGTAGTAAATTTGATGCCACTGGGCAAAACTTATATATAAAAAAATTGGCCTAATTACATGATTTATTGGAGTAATATTGTCACACTAAATCATATTTACCACCAGAATACTTATTTTTTTAAGATTAATTAATATTAGGTTGTATTATGTGTATATGGGGTTTGTTGTCGAGATGACGCTGAAAATAGTCGTTTAATCCTGTTAATAAAATCTTGAATACAAAAACTAACGTCTTAAATATAATTCTTGTTTCAAACAGATTAACTCTATTAGTAAATATGGCAAATGCAGTTTTTTATTAAAAATAATGCAACAACTAATGCCAAATTGTATAACGAATGCAGGAAGTTGCCAATAGCGCACGAGGACGGCCAATTGCAATATTGGCAACACTGCACAATTGTATATTATTTTTCTAGTAACAGCTATTCCTTCAAATATTACAATTTTTTTAGCTTTATAAAGGTTTCGATAGTTTTGCTTCCCTCTTTTGCTCCGGAGGAAGTAAACTGAACACCAAGCATTTTTTAGAAAGTTTTTTATTTTCGTGTTCCTTGTCTCTTTGTCTTTCTCATTGTTTTTCTCTTTGTCATTCCGGGTGGAATTTTGAAATCAATTACATAATTCCCACATAATATACAAATTCAAGTAACCAAATAATTTATATAATAATAACGTGACTTATAAATCAGTAAAAAAACTTTCTAATATAAAAAGTTCATTTTATAAATTACAAACTTCATACTGGTAAACTAAGCATCAAACAAAAAGATCAGAATCAAATAGAAGATTAGAGTACAGATATATGCCGAATGCGTAACCCATATTCGCCGATGGCACCTCCCCAATCATATTTCTGACCGTCTTTACTATACTTCTTATACAGTAAAACCTCGAATTTGATTTAGTGTTTCTTCGCTTGAGTTTGGAAGCGTTGACAAAACTTTTCTTTTCGCTTTATAGATCATTTTCTGTATGTATACCAAATCCTTTGGAGGTTCTTTACTACTTTAGGCTTTTTTCCATTTCTAAATAAATAATTTTAATTGCTTTACCAGCTACTCTTCTCTAGCTTTTCGCTTTCTAAAATACGAATATATGTTCATACTGATCACGTTATTACTCATATTCTGTGAATGTGAGCAAAACCCGAACGATAAATATTATTGCAATACCAGATGATTGATGGTCATTTTTGGAACACTTCTAATACACCTCTTCTTACTTTTTTAAGTCTTTGTAACTAAAATCATCCACTACCAATAATTGCTTTTTGATCAAATTCTTTCCATATTTCACCCAATCTCCAAAAAATCTAAACTCAAAACTTGGCAAAAAAAATGAACAAATATAATATAAGTCGATTACCTTGTTTCAGGCCTATCATATTTTCAATGTTTTCTTCCGCAGGGTGAAAAGCGGATGTGGTTACCGGTACGCGAAAATTTTTCTTCATTTCACCTCATTTTACAATTTTATATATCTCTGATTCATTTGACCTAATCCGCTACTCGATTTTATCCTTTTTGTTTGTTGCTCATTTTACCCACGTATTTTTGCTCAGTTGTTTCAAATAATAAATAATGGTCAAATAATAGATAATGAAGAATATGTGTAAACGGTAATAATGGGTAATGCTCTCTAAAGCAAAGCATTCGTTTATTAAATCGATGTTTTCATATAATTTATAATTTATCCAATAACTTTTAAGGATTTATTTTTATAATAATTAAAAATTTAATAGTCACAACTGGAGTAAATAAATTGCAAGGTGTGGGCTATGAAGTAGATTACTGTGAATAAATCTGTTAAAATCTTATATTAAATTAAAAAAAAAACGAATTTGAAGGAAAAACTCTCTGGAATGCTACCATTTTTCTATCACCGGTTTTAAATTATTGTACTGTTTAATTGTTACAACTGTTATATATAAGTTTTTTCTAAACTTTTTAAACTTTATTTTCACAAACAGTGCCCAGTAAGTATTTCTTAACGGTACACCATACATACATACAAGTGTTTCTTAAGGTTTCTTGTTCAAGATATTTTGCAAATTTAATGGTTATAGCGAAAATTAGAATTGGTGAAAATATAATTTTTTTTTAAGAAGATGTACAAAATTACGAACACGGATTTGTATGTATATTGGAGTTAAATGCTGTATCCTATCAAAATTCTGAACAACTCTCTTGGAGCGAATATAAAAACATATAAACAAGAGATATACAACTGAAATACATTTAATTGTAATTTTCTGATTAAACCATACTGGCATAAAATTTAAAAAAATGACGTTAAATTAACTAAACATTAAAGTAACCCTTTTTATGTACACACGCGTGGGTATTATTAATTTATTTTTAAATATTTTATTTACTATACCAACCGTTAAATTATGGATATATTTAATTAAAATAATATAAATAAGACTTTGCCCGGTGGCTCAGTTTGACCATTGTCCAATTTAAAAAAATGATACATTTTAAAAATTGTTGAATTTGTTGTTGTAGATAATTATTTAAAATCAACTTTTTTACATTATTAGGTTTTTGAATAAAATATATTTTATTATATATCATATATTTATAAATTTTATAACCAAATTGTCATTTTTATTTTGGTACCAGTAACGTACTAATGGATCTCTACCAGGTGGTGACATCATAATGTGTTTTATATAAATATCTTAACTGGATAGACTAGACCGGAATGAAAAGTGAAAATATATTTAAAAGTATTACCATTGTTTGAACTGACAATACAATTTTAATGGTGCGTTTACAACATGCACAGATTGATTCCCTAATTGTATATATTGCCTTAGTGACTTAATTGTTCCTTAACTTAAAATAATAACTTTTGTATAATAAATATCTTATCTGATCTAACTTGATAAGTGTAATAATTTAAAAAATGAAATGAAACAGGAAACATAAATCTTAGATTGAATAATACATGTATTTCAAACAATCTCTAAGATTCCACACTTCTGATTAAACCCAACTTTATAACATGTGCATTAGAAATATTTTTATTACAATTTATTACAATAATTAATGTTACAGAATTAGGAGATAGAATAGCAATTGTTAAGGGTTCATATCGATTGCTTATTATTGTCTAAAAAATCTAAGAAATACTTATATAGTGTGCGGCAGCATAACTCCATTTTTCAAAACCTAATAAAACCCGTTGTATGAATCAGAACATTTTTATATGTTCTTTATAATGTAGCGCATAAAAATTTTTGTCTTACATAGATCAAATCAGTTGGGTTACATCCCTTATTCCCCCATACACTGAGTAAACCAATTTCAATTTAATAATTTTCACTAACTTTGAAAGGTTTAATAAATCAACTTAAAACTGATTTTATCGTTTTTTATTTGTTTGTCTGTACTTTGGCGCCCTAAATTAATGTTCGGGGAGTATTGATAAAGTCTCAGAAGGAAGCCACGATCCCAGGAACTAGCCTAGGGTAATTTAAGGGTTACAAATTGGCGCCCAACGTGCCAATTTAACTTTTAAGGGATAATTAAGCTACAAATTAGTTGAGTTTTTAAGTTAGCTTAAGAATAGTGACAATATACTACATTACCTTTGCTATAAAACGTTGACAAAGACCTGTTCATCCGATTTTGAGTTTCAGAGGATTTGAAATATGGATACTAGCAATGAACATTGCGAAAGTGAACAAAACTATGAAATTCTATTACAAAAATTGCATAACTGCCAAACGAAACTGAAAACTAAGAAAAATATGCTTCATGATTACCAATGTGTTACTTCAAAAGAAATAAAAGAGAAAGAAGAAAAAATTCAAGAATTAAAAAATGAACTGGTAAGAGTGGTAAGTCACAAAACTTCCCTTCGACAAGAAATTAATATCAAAGATGACATCATTGCTGAATTGGAACAAAGGAATTCAATATTAATGAAATATGTAGAAGATTTGAAAAGTGTCAAAGAAACTACCGAGGCATCTACCAATTCAATTAATGATTCAGTTTGCTCTATGAATAATACTGAATTTAACGAAGAAAGAATTGAAATTACTAATCAGTTAGTTGTTGCCGAATTAACTAATAAGGAGAACCAAGAAAAAATAAAGGAACTTGAAAAGGAGAATAAGAATTTATCGGAAGCTTTAAAAACTATAAAATTAGACTTATGTGAACTCAAAGACGAAAGAGACTATTTGAAGACTGAAAATTTTACTTCAAGTTCTGAACTAAATGGCTTAAAAAATAATCCATTACAACAAGGCTCCCAAGGGAATTCTTTGTTCGCAGAAGTGAATGATCATCGACTTCGCTTAGAAAAACAAATTATTGTAATGCAAAAAGTCATAAATAAACATTCCGATGAAAAGGCTCAGTTACAGGAAACCATTGATCGGCTACGTCTTAAAAATGCACAATTTACTGAAGAGTACTATACAATTGTACAGAAAATGGATAATGATGAATATTCATTAAATGTGTCAATGAGGAAGAGAATAGATGAATTAGAACATTACAACAAAATGGCTGAAACTAAGCCTCTTGTGATATCGACAAATGATATGGTAGAACTGGAATTTTTTTGAACTCTCTTTACGGGCTAAACAAGATCAAATATTGGCCTTAACAGATAAAAATAATAATCAATCCATGTCCCGTTTGATGTTAGTACATAAAGTAAAAGCAGCTAATGATGAGAAACATAAACTCCAACTTGAAGCAATAGCAAAACAAAAACAAATTGATTTATTGCGTGCTGAGATTGACTCATTGAAAGGAGACTCTTTACAAAATAGTGTGGTAATAGTAGAAGTAAGCGATCACAAAAATGATGAGATTTTTGTAGACCCAGAAAAAAATGTCTCTAAAGAAGTTAGTACAGATCAGATTTTTACTGAAAAATAACCGGTCATCAAAAACATCAAAGGATGGAAATTTTCATCGTGTATCTCCTTGCGAAGTTGTTCATGTTGTTGATTAATTATTATTTATAAAGTAAAGATTGTTAATAAACTTTTTGAATCTCACTAAAAAAAAACAAAAATATGTAGCTGAATTATCCCTCTGGATCTGGAAACCCTTAAATTACCCTAGGCTAGCGCCTGGGTCCGTGGCTTCCTTCTGAGCCTTTATCAATCCTCCCCAAACATTAATTTAGGGCGCCAAAGTTCTAATTCATCTATTCTCTTTCTCATTGACACATTTAATGAATATTCATCATTATCCATTTTTATCTGTTAAGGCCAATATTTGATCTTGTTTAGCCCGTAAAGAGAGTTCAAAAAATTCCAGTTCTACCATATCATTTGTCGATATCACAAGAGGCTTAGTTTCAGCCATTTTGTTGTAATGTTCTAATTCATCTATTCTCTTCCTCATTGACACATTTAATGAATATTCATCATTATCCATTTTCTGTACAATTGTATAGTACTCTTCTGTACATTGTGCATTTTTAAGACGTAGCCGATCAATGGTTTCCTGTAACTGAGCCTTTTCCTCGGAATGTTTATTTATGACTTTTTGCATTACAATAATTTGTTTTTCTAAGTGAAGTCGATGATCATTCACTTCTGCGAACAAAGAATTCCCTTGGGAGCCTTGTTGTAATGGTTTATTTTTAAGCCATTTAGTTCAGAACTTGAAGTAAAGTATTCAGTCTTCAAATAGTCTCTTTCGTCTTTGAGTTCACATAAGTCTAATTTTATAGTTTTTAAAGCTTCCGATAAATTCTTATTCTCCTTTTCAAGTTCCTTTATTTTTTCTTGGTTCTCCTTATTAGTTAATTCGGCAACAACTAACTGATTAGTAAAGTCAATTCTTTCTTCGTTAAATTCAGTATTATTCATAGAGCAAACTGAATCATTAATTGAATTGGTAGATGCCTCGGTAGTTTCTTTGACACTTTTCAAATCTTCTACATATTTCATTAATATTGAATTCCTTTGTTCCAATTCAGCAATGATGTCATCTTTGGTATTAATTTCTTGTCGAAGGGAAGTTTTGTGACTTACCACTCTTACCAGTTCATTTTGTAATTCTTGAATTTTTTCTTCTTTCTCTTTTATTTTTTTTGAACTAACATATTGGTAATTATGAAGCATATTTTTCTTAGTTTTCAGTTTCGTTTGGCAGTCATGCAATTTTTGTAATAAAATTTCATAGTTTTGTTCACTTTCGCAATGTTCATTGCTAGTATCCATGTTCCAAATCCTATGAAACTCAAAATCGGATGAACAGGTCTTTGTCAACGTTTTCTAGCAAAGGTAATGTAGTATATTGTCACTATTCTTAAGCTAACTTAAAAACTCAACTAATTTGTAGCTTAATTATCCCTTAAAAGTTCAATTGGCACGCTGGGCGTCAATTTGTAACCCTTAAATTACCCTAGGCTAGCTCCTGGATTCGTGGATTCCTTCTGAGTCTTTATTAATCCTCCCCAAACATTAATTTAGGGCGCAAAAGTACAGACAAACAAATAAAAAACGATAAAATCAGTTTTAAGTTGATTTATTAAATCTTTCAAAGTTAGTGAAAATTATTAAAAAAATTAATTAATTTAATCTCTTATCTTTTAAGTCCTTTGGCTTCTTCCAGTTGGAGATTGAATATTGTGGGTAGGAACTCCTATTGTTCCAAACATGGATGGACGGATTTTTTCTTAAAAGAAACTTCTTTAGTGCCCAATCCCGGGATGGCCTCACCATGTGTCGACTTCTATGGAACAAAAGGCTGTCGGCTGTCAGCGATTCTTTTCAGCTAATAAGATAATCCTTAATAGGGCCCTTCTTGATTTGGTAATAACCCTAATAATAAAATGTATAATCAAAACTCCAACCTTTAAGTAATTTACTATCAAATACATTCGCTATCTGGTTTTCCATATTTCGACAAAAAATTATATATTTTTATGACCACAAAAAACTGACTTTCACAATAGCAATGTATTTGATATTAAGTGTTAGTAAAATTCTTCAAATAATAAATTCACCGCAATTTGGATAATTTAATACAAATAAAAATTTATTCTAAAGCAAAAATGTACTTACTACTTTGACGGGCCAAGGTAAACAAGAAATGATTCTGATTATTTTAAGAATCGAAGTTAAAATGAAAGAATAGAACTCATTTTCTAACGAAGTAAAATAATTTTGTCCATTATCCTACCACATCGACGCGATCAAACCTTCCGCACCGACGCGATAAAATTGAAATAAATAAAAATATAGTCAGGTGGGTATCGGCCCAAAAACGAAAGTTACAACCTTTAATGTATTTGAAACCGAAAAAAGATTATAATACAACACCATTTTTACTCAAACAGAATAGTATCTAATAGTTAAAGAATACATAATTAATTAGAAGATTACGATAATAAAATTTATAAACTTCTAAACAAAACATAACCTCAATTCCACTAAAATGTCAATGCAAATTTGTTTTGTTTGGAAATGTTTTTAAGCTCCTTCCATACCTGACGTCACACCGTTACTTCCGTCAGAATTACTTCGTTCCGTCAGAATTACTTCCGTCAGAAAAAAATCTGAGTTACCCCTAGTCGCGCCTAAAGAAGTTTTACTTCAAAAAACAAACAAAATCACAAGGCGTAAAATCCGGAGAGAGAGTCGGCTACTTGGAATCGCTCCTAATTGAGATGGAACAACTATCAATGCTCTTGAACTAAGTGCCGTTGAACCGTCTTGTTGGAACTAAAGGTTTTTTAAGCCCTTCTGTCTAGCTTCATTTTTCACAAAGAACCAGGGACCAATATTCTAGCCGCGGAAAATTGCTCACCACACAGTTAGGTGAATGCAAAGGTCTTTGTTGCAATTGTCGAGGATTGATGTCAGTACAATAACACATTTTTTGTTTGTTGACAGATACATCCAAATTAAAATCACTAAAAAAACGAAGAAGAATCTTCACGTAATAATTCTTATTCGGTCCTGGACAGGTATCAATGGGGCTAAATTAAAACTATTCCGAAACAATAGTAGTCAGTTTACATAAGTCTTAACCACAAAAGCTCGTTTCTCACTGTTTAACAGCATAATTGCGGTTAAACAACATAGAGACAAAACTTTACAATCGTGCCTCTCGAACGAGACAACTAGCGATGCGCTGCGACATCAACCAACTGAATGGCGCGCAATAAAAAAATCGAAAGGAGGTTGACCTTAAAGGCCATCCTTGCAACTTCCCGCTAATGTTAACCGCAAAGCTATAGTAACGTGGCATATTTTGACGTTTTTGACTTTTTTTGAAATGTTTAAAAAGCCATAACTTTTTAACGCGTTATTCGATTTTGAAGTTCAAGACAGCATTCGGCGCAGTTTTTTGAGACCTTAAAATGTTATTGGAAGTGCAAAATCAATTAGTCGAAAAATCTCTTTTTTTGACATTTTTCGACAACGATATCTCACGAACGAATCAACTGATTTTAATTTGCAAAATGGTATTCGACGTGGTTTTTTAAGCGTAAGAGCTGATTAGGTTATGAAATTGATCGATGTAATAGCCAAAAAGATATGCTCACAAAACATGATTTTTAATTTTTTTTTTTCGGTTTTTTTGAAATTTAGCGAAATCTACCCCGAATCGGCTCAAACTTACACTAAGTTAGATGGAACTCTTTGGAACGCTTTTTAGTTTATTCCGATCGGTCAAGCCGTTCAAAAGTTATAAGAGGTTTACATACATCCACACACATACATACATCTTCGTAAAAATAGTCAGGGTAGGTTCCAAAGACCTCGAAACGTTGAGATCTGATGAAAACTCGATTTTCGAAAAACGGGATAAAAACAATAAATTACCGATTTAAAAAAAAAAAATTTTTTTTAGCGGAAAGTTAAAAAGAAATTTATGCTACCGCACACTGTACTTATACAAAACAATATATAAATTTTGTAAGCACATCCTCTTTTTCATCCAGCCTAATATGGTATTTGGCATTGTTGCTTTTTTTATTGTTATAAGCGACGGGGACCTTTTGGTGTAATAAATAATTTAAATCACTATATTTTTGGAAGAACTCTAATTGTCTCTAGCATTACCGGTCTATTCTATATTAGTTTTGACAATATTTATAGATATAACATCCTGACTTCACAAATATTCCTGGTGGCGTTTGGTAATTTTTAGAATTTTGTAAATATTTTTAGTTTATAAAATGCATCATTATGTTATTAATATTACTGGTGATGTAGTAATGAATTATTTTTTGACTATCGAAAGTGGAAGCTGTGTTAATTATTTTTTATTCAAAAACCTTTGCAGGGTGCTTTTTAAAAACATGTGCGTTCCATTTAAAATATTATTTATTGTGGTTGATTTAGCTTAATTTAGATAAGGTTCTAATTTTAATTTAAATAAAATAAAATGATCAATAATCATAGAATATTAAAATAAATAAATCATTCGTAATTATTAGTTATAAATTTATTCTTTTATTAAATTCAGCAGCTTTCTTTTTGGTGTGTTCTTGTAGTAGCTACGAATTAGGCATAATTACTGCCAATAATACAATAAATACTAAATTTTACACAATAAAATGTTTTATTTTATACTTTAAATTGGAACCGAATTTGAGCATTAAAAAAATGCATTTAAAGCACCTTGCAATACAGATCTATTTTAATAGTGCCAGCAATCCCTAGTCATGTTCAAGGGTTTAACCCTTTTATATTTTTTAATCCAGTTGTAATGAAAAATTAGAGGATTGTTGAAGCACATTATTTTAAACAAATTTGTCATTTTTGTTGTAAATATAAGAAGTGCAATTGTGTTTCTCTCCTCTGAATTTTTCTCTAAAATTTATTAAAAAAAAAACGGAACATTCCTGCAATCACTTGAAAGTGATAGCTAGATTAAATAAGATCAAATTTATCGTGTGTTTTATTTTTGTTAATATATTGAAAGTTTTTAATAAAATCATTTATTTACTTTTATATTGTAGTTTAATATTTATTATTGTGGAACATGATTCTTAGACCTCAATCTACCTCTCATTAAATAATCATATAATCATATAATCATAAGAAAATAATGATTTGAACCAGGAATTAACTCGCGAATCATTTTACACTCTACAAAATTCACCTACAAAGGTCACACGCACAGCTACAATAGCCCTTGGTAGGTGTAGACAATTGGGTGGCAAGAAATGGGGCCTGAACAACAAAATGAACCTTTGGTTGTATACACAAGTCATTAGGCCAATGTTAACCTATGGCTCGATGGTGTGGTGGAGTAGAACGCAGCAGTCCGGGGCGATCAGGCAGCTGGAAACCATTCAAAGGCAGGCATGCCTGAATGTTACAGGTGCCATGGGGACCGCCCCAACGGACGCAGTACAGTTTCTACTCAACCTACCTCCATTGCACATATACATACAGGCTGTTAGAAGGCCAGGCTCCCATTACCTTATTAAAAGGAAAAAAGCAGGCAGAGTTATATGATAGGGTTAAGGCGGATCAGGTATAACTTTGCGAGAAACTTTCGAGTAGAAATACTGGAAAGGGACTCATGGAAGAATGGCCCTCCAATCCAAGGGGAGTTAATCTGGTATAACGATGGCTCAAAGACTCAGAAGGGCACAGGGTCAGGTATATATAGTAGAGGACACAGGACAAAAGTCCAACTAAATCTAGGTGCGTATGCCACAGTGTTTCAGGCTGAAGTAATGGCCATACAACACTGTGCAACGGAGATCGTAAGTCAGGGTATAACGGGTAAAACCATAGTCATATACTCGGACAGCCAAGCAGCTCTAAAGGCGATAGTCTCAGCACAAATAAGCTCACAGCTGGTGTGGACTGCGTTGGGGCCCTGACACATGCCGCAAGTCAAAATTCTCTGACACTGGCATGGATACCAAGACACTCAGCGTTTCGGGGCAATGGGAAGGCTGATGAATTGGCCCGTGCGGGAGCTAATACTCCAATGATTGGCCCGGAACCATTCGGCGGAGTTGCTAATACATTCAGAAAGGCAGCCACTGAGAAATGGAGGCTAGAGAAGGCCCAGGAGTGGTGGGAAAAATCACCGGGCAAGCGACAAGCCAAAGTCTTCATAAAGGGACACAAAGGCTAAATGATGTCAGAATGATTGTCAGTCTCTGACATGAGTCAGCTGAACTTAGCAGATGAAGACATTTATCGATACTGCCAAGAGGAAGAGGAAACCGCATTTCATGTCCTATGCCAATGTAAAGGCCTTGCAAGGACGCGGTATCTAGTACTGGGAGAGGAGAAACCGGCTGCTCCAAGTAATGCGAAGTGGCCACTGTCAAGGCTATTAAGTCTCATTAAGAGGGCAGAGCTGGACAAGGTGCTTTAATCCTATTCCACAGATAATGTGTTCACAATAGATCTGCAAATGTCGCAGTGAAATAGGCTAACAGCCAACCCAAAAATATCTATCTACCTATCTACAAAATTTAAGGAACTGAACAAAATTCTATGATAAAAGAGTAAAGAACGAATTTTAAGTTTTTAACTAATTTAGCAAATATTTAAATATTCTCTATAACTTTTTGTTGCATCAACTATATATATTTTCTTCTTTTATTGGGGGAACTAAAATCAAAATAATAAATCAATATTCTAAAAATGACCCTTGCTTATTTATCTTGATAGATATGTCAAGGGCCGTCTATTAAAACTGAAAATGCCTAACAAAATTAAAAATAATGTTTGAAGTTTTTCTAAACTTTCGACAACAAGGCTGTCGTTTTCAAAGATGAAAAATTATATATTTCTTCTTGATGCAATGTTTTTATTTTTTTGAAGGTTTCATTTATTTACAATTTTTGTGATATTGTTCGTTTTTTTCCATTTTATTCTTTTTGCATATTTATTTATTTTTTTGTTTATTTGTGTTTTTTTCAATTTTGATAGTTTTTTTACGATTTTCAATAATTGGTTCATCATTTTTTAACATTTTCAGAATATTCAATAATGTCTTACGGTTTTACATGTTTTTTAGGATTTCCAACTATTTTTCACAATTGTCAACATTTTTGTACGAATTTTGACATTTTTTCACCATTTTCAATAATTTTTAAAGATATCAACAATTTTTTCACCATTATTATTAACTTTTTACGAATTTCAACGTTTCAACATTATATCAGGATTTTCAAATATTTTTCATAATTTTGAGAATTAACGACTCTGATCATTTTCCACATTTTTTTCACCATTTCCAACAATCTCTCTGGATTTTTAACATTATTTTAGAATTTTCGTAAATTTTTTATGATTGTCTTTTTTTACAATTTTCAGCATTTTTTATGATTTTTAATAGTTTTTTAACCATTTTTATCAATTCTTCAAGATTGTTAGGAATTTCTTATAGTTATTCACGTTTTTTAAGACTTTATAACAGTTTTTTACGATTTTCAACAATTTTTCGCGATTTTCAACATTTTTCACAAAATTTTACCAGTACAAGTCCGCATACTAATTTTTATAGAAGACTGAGTAATTTTTAAATAATATCCCCTTAGGGGTGAATTCTAATAAATCATAAAACACGTATTTAATGAAATATTTTTAAGAGTCTGTATTTCAATTTTGATCAAATTCGATGCCGATTTAAAGATTTTTCATACAAACTTTCTACATCTGTTTCGCCCCTACAGGGTTCAAATTTTTCATAATCCCTGCTTAGTGGCTGTTCATATCAAAATAAACATCTGTATAAATTTCACGTTTCTACCATCATCGGTTACGGCTGTGGGTACGTCTATACATCAGTCAGTGGGAACTTCTCCTTTTATATTATAGTACCTGGATGACCGAACTTTGCTCGTGTAATGTCAGTCAAATTTTCCAAGCATCTTACTTTAGCAGCACGTGTGAGACGAGAAGAAACCTGATTATTTTCATGACGGTGACCTTGAAATGAGTCTTCACTGTGAGAAGTTTGAGAATCCTGATCAGTTTGATGACGATGCTCTTCTAGGTGTTCTTGAAACGAGTTGCGGCTTCGTTTATAAGCGTTTTTTTCCAAGATCGTTTAGGCATTTTTAAGTGAACACGTGCATTAAGAAGACACAAATAATATAAATAAACAATTGATTTTCTTAGTCTAACCTTAAAGCAAACACTCATTGACTTCGTGTTACTTAACAACGCCAACGTCATTAAAGCAATAAGTTGCGCACAATTTTAAAAGAATAGTATTATTATTCGCCAATAGATGTCAGGAAGAGTCATATTTTTTAGTTTAAGTTGATTATCGATAAAACACGAATAAAATGACATTTTCTAAAAATGATTTCTAGCTAGATCGATTTATCGCCCCCGAAACCCCCTATATACTAAATTTCATGAAAATCGTTGCAGCCGATTCCGAGATTCCAATTATATATATACAAGAATTGCTCAGTTAAATATATAGATAGATAGATAACAAGTATAGAATTTACTATAAGTGGAATAGCTATTTTAGTAGAAGAGATCAAGGAGGAAAACACTATAAAGGAAGAAAGTTTATTCCTGTTACGAACCTTAAATATAGGAGTGGTGCGTCTAAGGCAGCCGATTGGATTAGTAAAAAAAATGGATCCGTAAAGTAATTTGAGCTCATCAGATTAAGACAAGGTAAGTTAATTAAATGCAGAAAACTGTATATTTCAATATTTTTATCACTTTAGCCTGACATATGAAAATGAGATGAGCAACTAACAAAACTTGCAAAAAACCTTGTCGGATTATTCGAGCGCCATTATTTTTTTTATGAAAATCGTGTAAGAAACAACGAAATAATATAATCTGGTGACTTTATCAACCCGAAATAGCTAAATTCATTAATTAAGTAGGTATAATACGTGTAGGTACTAAGAATAATGTACTCCATTACAATGTAATTTAGGATATGACGCATCTAATATTGTCTAATATTGAAGAATTACATCACCGCCCTTATTAACGTGCGAAATTGTAATGTAACTTGCTTCCATGACAAATTGTGGATGAACGGTTGAAGATAACTTGATTCGTTGGAAACAAACTTTTAGAAGCATATGAGGTTATCGTCATATTTCAGATCTTTTTTTTGTTCTAGTGATATTATGAAATCAATCAAATATTCGGTTAAAGAATCTTTGAACTCACCCCTTACCTGGGAACAGCAGGCGTCTATAAATGAGACCCTTTTCTCTACCCTCGATCCAGCAGATGGCTGTATGTACTCATAATTTTGCAATCTATTGCAATCTGATTTTTGCGGGTATAGTTATTTCTGTAGCTAGCTTCCAGACATCAGTTGAGGGCCTTACCGGCCTTAGACTGTTGCCTGCGCTATCCGATTCCGCAACCATAATCCGTGAGCCAGGAAAGTGTGCCAGTGATAGCATTCTTAAACTTTCCTACAACGTTTTATTGTATTATCCGTGCGTGTATTAAGGAAACCGACCTCTTTTGCTGTACTATCCTTAGCCAGGACCTTGTGGATCTCTTTCTTTTCTTCTGTCTTTTCGGATTTCTTTATTGTACATTTGTCTGTAATCTTCCCAGTTATAAACGATTTTGGCCTTGTTAATCAGCCTTCTCATCTAAACCCTAAGCTTTTGTAGGTGTTCGTTCCACCAGGGATTGTTTCGATAAGCGGATCCTATAGCCTCGCTCACCCTCTCTACCTCCCGGTCCAGACTGGATACATCTCTTATTGACACCGCTCTGTCCTCGAGATTTCATTGAGTAAATTCCCAATTCGTTCTCCGTGGATTTCTGGACTTGGTTTCAATAATTTTAGGGGTGACAATATTGAACCTTACATGATTGTGATCCGACCCAGATATGTGCTATAGGCTTTGGTTTCTCCTTCTTCTCCCCCTTGTTTTCAGTCTAATCCTTTTCTAGAGACTTCCTGAAGTTGTCTCTGATCACCTGGCGTTTTGCCTTGGCGAACTCGAGACCTTTCTTTTCGAGTCTCCGTACCTTGTTCTTTGAGCTGATAGTTGGCCTGATAGTTGGGCCTGGATGACTTCCTCGGTCGACATTAGGTCAATATTTTCCTCCGAATTATCCTTAAAACTGCCTTTTCCCACTTGCCGTTCGGCTTGTGGTTTCTGGGCCTCTGCCATTGCCACCTGCCTGGCGGTAATTTTATTAACTTTGTCAAGGTTATACATAAAATACAAAGCGTCTACCAGAGTGTCATTTTTGGACTGGAATGAGTTTAACTTTTGCACGTAAAACTAGCAAGTATCAGTCGGGGATGTCTCTTCATTAGTGACTGGAGAGTCATAACCTGTACTGTACTGATAAACTCTAATAGACCGAAACGAAGTTTCTGTAGTTTGGTTTTGCCCTTGATTGATAATTATATTTATCTACTCCTTTGACAGTAAATGTCATTTATACTAATTATCACCATGCAGGGTAAGTAAGCTATAACGCACAGTTGTGCGTAATGAAACGTAATGTTGGAATGACCTTTCATTACGCACATTTGTGCGTTATAGATTACTTACCCTGCATGGTGACAATGAGTATAAATGACATTTATCTACTCCTTTGACAGTAAATGTCATTTATACTCATTGTCACCATGCAGGGTAAGTAGGCTATAACGCACAGTTGTGCGTAATGATATGTCATGTTGGAATGACGTTTCATTTCGCACGACTCTGTGCGTTATAGCTTACTTACCCTGCATGGTGACAATGAGTATACAATTAAAATTAAAATATTGAGTCGTAGATAAAGCATAGTACGTAACTCGAGTGGTAAGAGGTATTACGTACTCGTGTAATTACGCACTCGCCGCTACGCGGCTTCGTGCGTAACTTTTCCACTCGTACGTAATGTCCTACTTACCACTCTTAATACGTAATATACTATTACTGTCAAAGGAGTAGATACCAGTACAGTACGTACGTCATATATTTTTTTTAGAGATGTCAAATATTTAGAATTAAAATATTGGGTCGTAGATAAAGCATAGTACGTAACTAGAGTGGTAAGGGGTATTACGTACTCGTGTAACTTTTCCACTCGTACGTAATGTCCTACTTATCACTCTTGATACGGCATTCTGTGCTTAGGGTTAGGAATTGCAAATGGTGCACAAATTTTTTATGAAATGAATTTTATTTAAATGAATTACATAGAGCACTTAACGTGGTAAAATAATTAAATAAATAAATAAATAATATATATATATATATATATATATATATATATATATATATATATATATATATATATAACAAGAGCGAAACACGTGTCTGTAGTTTGGTTTTGCCCTGATATAGGTTGAATGATATTTATATCTATTTATATGGCAGCATCCAAGGTGTCTTTTAAAGTGTTAAAAATTTCTAACCGACACCATTTCAGTTCAAAACTGAAATTATTACTATTGACAGTATGGCATTAGATACTTTATGTATCATCTTTGGATATATATATATATATATATATATATATATATATATATATATATATATATATCCATATATATATATATATATATATATATATATATATATATATATAACTGGCCTACCTAGCTAATATGAATAAATTGATTTATTTTTTTTTTATTTTAGTGACACGCTCGAATATTTCTTTTTACTCCTACTGGCAGCCACCCTCATCTAGTCGTCAGATTAATATCTCCGTTACCAGAAACAGTTTGTGCATATACGCTTTTAATGTCTAATGCGCTTGAGTATGTCTGTGACTGTTATTTTTTACATTTTTTTAAATTTTTTTCCCACTCTAATTACGTTCTTAGATCAGATAAACTTTTTTCTATTTAGCACCTAATCTTCAAAATCCAATACGTTTCGACAACACTCTAGTAACTACTCATTCAGCCTCTTAGGCTTCCCTACTATTTTATACGAGACATATATTTTTCTAGTACTAATGCTTATAATAGGAATTTCCTTTGCTATGACTGAGGAGAGAGAGAAATAACCAGAACCCTCAGGGGGAGAAGGGTGGCTCTCCCAAGACGAAGGGTGGTAACTCCAACGCCCGGATACGATCCCAACTGAGGTAATTAAATAGGCCTTTAAATGTGACCCTCACTTGCTACTTAGCTCGTATAATAAAGTTCTGGCTATTCTTGCAATGCCCCCCGACTGGAAAATAGTATAATTGGCACTTAGCCATAAATCGGGTAAACCGATCGAAGACAACCAATCGTTCAGACCACTCGTGTCTAATTAAGGCTCACAGTACAATCCACGCAATTAAACAGGTGTTTAAAGATAAAGAACAAACAATCCGTAGAGGAGAAGGGGGAGAGTGGTGGGTGCATTGTAGCCTCTCTGTACGTAAGAAACGCCCCATGGAATAAGATTGTAAGAAAGATGGAGCTGCTGGAGTTTCACAGTACCTTGTGAAAATAATCAGAGATTACTTTTCCGAGAGCATACTCAGGCTGAAAACCATCAGAAATACCACCATTACAACCCATGCTGGCATCCCGCAAGGATCTATCTTAGGGCCTCTGCGGTGGAATGTCTTCTATGATGAAATACTAGACCTGAACTATGGGTTGCTAGTTGAACCAAAAGGATTCGCTGATGATCTGATACTAATAGTAAGAGCCAGTGAAAAATATACGGATGTCAGCCGCTAAAATATAACAATGAGAATGGGCTGGAGTTGGATGGAGGAGAACTCTTTAGAGATAGCCTCTGATAAAACCCAAATCACAGTACTTAACAGGAAGAGAGCATTCGAGATCTAAAATTCCAATTGGAAAATGTGAAAATTTACCCGATAATCTATTTAATATATCTAGGGGTCTGGCTAAATAGATACAGCTACGGCCCTCCCCTAGTAGAGACAATAAAAAAAGCGAATCAGAAAGCCGAATAGATCCAAGGCATTCTACCCAACATTGGGGGCCATCTAGCAGTTCTACTACACAGAGTAGTGGAGTCCACGCTCTTCTACGGAACCCCAGTGTGGCACTTTACACTCAAAAACATAAAAACAAACTTGAGGGCCTCCAACGAAAAATGTGGTTGAGAGTCATATCTGGCTACCGAACGATCTTAACAGCGGCAGTCCAGGTTATCGCAGTTGTAATCCAAATCGATCTTCTCGTCGAGGAAAAAGCAAAAATATTTGAAAACGAGCATACCCCACAGTAGCGACAGGAAGCCAGAAAGTGAACTCTTGCTTCTTGGCAGCAAAGGTGAGAAAATGAGACAAAAGGCGGTCGGACGAGAAGACTGAATAAAGATATCACAGCTAGAGCGAATGTCAACACAGGGTGGTAAACTATTTTCTTAGCCTACTCCTTAGTGGACATGGTTCGTCTCGGCAGTATACACACAGTATAGGAAAAGCTAGAGACGAACAGTGCATATATTGCGGACAGCTAAATAGATATAATAATAATAATAATAATAATGTTTATTTAAAAGAGTAAATACAATAATAATACACTATTAAAAATAAATAAATAAACATAGGAAAAAATCCGCTGAGGTATTGTGTACCTGTGTGCGACATTTTTTTTTATATTTTATTTTATGCTTATGTATAGTTCTGCTTTTGTATTTCTGTGAGTGTACATTAAATTTCTATAATAAATACGATACAAGACATTACATTTACACATTATACATTAACATTTTTTACGTGTAGATTACAAATATGGCGGAGCACACCTTCTTCGTATGCCAGAAATGGCGCAAAGGTCGGAAGCAGAAGTCAGTATTGGTATTATGGACGCGGAAACGGTCATAGAAAAGACGATTGATACTAAAACAGCATAGAAAGTACTTTATGACCTTTGCGACGAAGAAACGGAAGAAAGAAGATATCACGAAGGGATCAACCGATCCGGAAACCCTGAAATATCCTTCTCCTGATGAAAACACTAAATAATACTGTAGTAGCAAGGGGATAAAAAAGAAAATAACAAACACTATAACAACGAAGGTAAGCAAGCTAAACACCTTGCATATTTCCCCATGTAATCGATTGAGTCATACATTCCTTACTAACATAGGAACCCCTTAAGTAATGATACGCAAGCGAGCTGAGACTACCATCAGTCCCGCCAGGAAAAGAAGAAGGTGGAGGTGGGAAAACAGACCACCTCAAGTAAGAGCAGCTACGCCACCACTCTTAAAACAGAAAAAGTCGCCATCCCCCTCAAAGGTTTCCCTGAGAATACCCTGAGTGCGCACGAGCAAACTTTGGTGGAGAAGCCGATAGTCGAAGAAATGTTCGTCGGATGGGAGCATAAGCTCCAATTCGGTGGAATACATTGTAACGATTGTATCGTTGGTTTTCGAACATTCCGTCCGGACTATAAATATTTTTAATTTATCTATTATCGCGTTGATACGAGAGGGGATAGGTAATTGGCAAGGACAGAATGGGTCTCGTCGTGAGTTTGTGATTTTATTTCGTTCACTTTATCGATGAATTTGAAGAAATTCAGAGCTTTTCCGACTATCTGCCCTTCTGTTTCTGGTGAGTACCATTTTGCCTTGGTTTTAATTTTAATAGTTAAAATAATCCAAAATGCGGTAAATATAATATCTTATCTATTTTACTAACATTTAAATTTTTCAAATACAATTGCTGTTGATTCAAGGTCAGTTTTTATGGTATTTTAATATTTATACATGAAAGGTAATTAATTTTTTCTCGAAATTTGGGAAGACTTATAGCGAATGTGTTTGAAAATTATTACTTGAAAGTTGGAGTTTTGATTCCAATTTTATTAATAGGGTTATTGCCAACTAGAAGAAGGGCCCTATTAAGGACCAACAAATTGCTATCTGAAAGAATTTCGCAGTTCGACGTCATTCTGTGAAGCCGACGCCATTTTGCTGTTCCGTTCCACGTCGATAGAAAATCTGACTAGAAGTCCTTGAGGAGTATTTCCTTCCGACAACTCTTCCGTTCCACGACGTGTGAGATTCCGACAAGTAGTTCCTAGAGTGGGTATTCCATTGCGTTGCTGTTCCGATCCCCCGTCGTTAGAAAAATCCGACAAGAAGTTCCTAGAGGGGTATTCCATTCTGTTGCTGTTCCGATCCCCCGTCGTTAGAAAAATCCGACAAGAAGTTCCTAGAGGGGTATTCCATTTTGTTGCTGTTCCGATTCCACGTCGTTAGGAAATTTGACAAGAAGTTCCTACAGGGGAATTCCATTCCGTTTTGCTGTTCCGTTTTTACGTCGTGTGAAAATCCGTCTAGAAGTCCCTAGGAAGGTACCCCATCCTTCCTACTGCTCCGCTCCACTGGATCAAAACTCCGTCAGAAGCCATCGGAACCAAACCAAGATAAGAGAAATAATTAATTAAATATTTTTAATTAAATTACTAATCTCTTTTAAAGTAATATACCATTTTAAACTGATCTTTTGAATTTTATTTGTGTGTCTGTACTTTGCGCCCTTTAATTAATGTTTGGAGAGAATCTAGTAGACCACAGAAGGAAGCCACGACCCACGGGAGCTAGCCTAGGGTACTTTTAAGGTTACAAAGTGGCGCCCAACTTCCGGTCTTTTGGTTTTTGCTGATTTTTTCCAATCATTCACTTTATTTAAATTTTAACATCAAATTAGTACAGATATACAAATATTTGTCTAACAGGTTTTTTTACTAACATTTAACTTTTTTCTATTATTGTATGTTTCTTTATGGCTTCATATGATGGTTGTAAGAGTTGCAGTCAATATGTTTTGTGTATTCCTTCAATAGGTATTTATCTTAATTTGCCGTGGGCATTTTGGGTGTGGTCCTGGTTGACCACATTAATATCTTGTAGGGTCTGTGTAACTTTATTATCGTATCTTATCTTATGTTGTAGGGGTCTGTGAGACCTCTTTATCGTGTAGCAGTTAGGTGTAACTGCTTTTTGGTTTTGTTGGTGTTCCGTATATGGGACACAATAGAAATTTATCTTATCTTATCTTGTGTTGTGGGATTATGGTCTATTTTGGTTTCTTTTTCGGCCGTTAGGGTTTATCTTTGGAAAACATATAGACTTTCCATGTGTTTGTGTACCTACTCGGGATTTTTTGTTTTCCAAATACCATTCTTTCACTTTTTTTTCCTGTATTGATTTTGTGATACACCAAATTCAGAAATACCTTTTAATAGCTTGGACTGTTTCTTCACACACCTAGGACATCTTGATATAATTTGTGATTTTTCTTATGTTTCGTTATATTTGTAATAATTTTTGTAGTAACTTTTTAGTGCATTTTTGAGATTTCGTTTTATATTTTAGCTCTTCTCGATATTTTTGAATTATCTTATTTTGAAATATTATCATTGGTTTCCTTACACTGGAGTCACTACACTGAAGGCACTTTTTTATTAATTTTTTCATTGACTTTTTTCTCTTTCTTCATATTTCCTAAATTTTTAAATACTATAACTTTTTCAAAATTCATTTCAATTTTTTTTACAATTAAAAATCGTTTGTAATTTAATTATTTATATTTTCTGGTTTAAAGTTTATAAATGGTTGGTGAGTTCAGGTCAGTACTGTACCTTAGGGATAGCATTTTTGCGAGTACAGGCTGATGCTGTTCCTCTGTGCCGCACCACCAATTTGCATGAATTTTAATTTTTGAATGATCAGTTTTCTTTGTTCCTTTTTCCAAATTTTTCTCCTTCTCTTGATTGATATTACCTTCAGTTTCTTTAACGTTGTGTAGTGTACATATCTGCCCTATATTTAATTTGACGTTTTCTTTTCTTTAAATGTCCTAAGTTGTATTTTTTCTCTACCTTATTACCGGTATTTCTTGTCATTTTTATTGATAAATGTTACCTTCCTCTACCTATTGCTTCGTCTCTAGTTTGCACAGTTTGTGTGGTATGACTTGTCAAATTTCAAGTTGATTCTGATATTAATTGATTTTTTTAAGTGTTAAGTCACATTTTTGTTCAATTAATATTTGGCTTCAATTTTTTCTCGTTCATTGAATTTTTGTTTAGCTACTTAGCATATTTTGTTACTCAATAGTGAGTATTTTTAATTCAATGATTTTTTGTTGGCTACAGTCATATCCTTTGTGATTTTTATAGTTTTTTCGTGGTTAATATCTTAAAGTTTGATTTTAGGATGTTTCTTTTAATTTTTAGAGACGTATATTGTTATTTCTTGAATTTGACAAGAAGGTTCATGATTTTAAGACCTTGTTATTTTTTGTTTTATCTTAGTCTATTTGATATTAGGACATTTATTTTTTCTCTTTCGTTCCATTTGGGTTGGCTGGTACCTTTTGTAAAAATCCAGTCACTTCGTCTTGTGGCGGTTTTAACTACCTGGGTTTCTTCAAAACCCATGGTAATTTTACTTGCTTTATTGAGGAATTCGTTCCAATTAGGTTGGCTGGTACCTCTTGTAAAAATCCAGTCACTTCGTCTTGTGACGGTTTTAACTACCTGGGTTTCTTCAAAACCCATGGTAATTTTACTTGCTTTATTGAGGAATTCGTTCCATTTAGGTTGGCTGGTACCCTTTGTAAAAATCCAGTCACTTCGTCTTGTGACGGTTTCAACTACCTGGGTTTCTTCAAAACCCATGGTAGTTTTACTTGCTTTATTGAGGATTCGTTCCAATTGGGTTGGCTGCTACCTTTTTTAAAAATCCAGTCACTTTGTCTTCGGACGATTTAATTTCTCCTTATTCTCTTTAGGTTGTAGCGTGTTCAAAAAACTCTAAGTAAAAAATTTTATTTTTTATAATTTCTTCTTACTTAAGCCGGCCCTGATCATTTTACATTCTAGAAGATTCTCGGCTGTAACGAACTCCAACGGTCAAACTATTGATTTTTTGTGACTGACCAATCAAATCTCGTGAATAAGGTCAGGTTGCGTAAGTGGGGTATGTATGAAGCGAAGCTTGTTTCTTTTACCGCGATTTCCAATTCACTCTAGTTTTGGCTTTTGTACGACCAACATCATACGTACAGCCACTAGTTTCAATTTACCGGCAAAATTTCTTAAAACAGTTAAAAATTACTTGCGATTAAGTGTTTCTATTTTCGTTTACCGTTTATTGTACCGAGGAATCACTTGCAATATTCCAGACAGTGTTTTTTTATGTTTTCCTGGGTTTTCAATGTAACAACCGCAAGCCCGCCATTGTTGCATTTACCGCTTCCTTTTTCGAACCAACGCTTCGAAGGATGAGTTTATGGTTTTCTCTAATTACCTATTAATCTAAACCGGAATGGATTTAGATTATATCGTATCGTTAACACCATTTACCGAGAGGAAGAAACCATCTACTATAAATATCTCTCAGAAACATTTAGGAGACAATGTAAGTTTTTAACAATTTTTTATATCTGTATCGAGCCAGAAGTACCATTTATTTCTATGGATCATTTTATCGTAATTGTACTTATCAGTAACATCCATAAGCATAGTGCCAGTGTCGTAATGAGAATATCCGGGATGTGATTTTTTTTGTGTTTTAGCTTATCTGTAATTTTTTGCTCATATTTTTGTACCTGCTATTTGTAAACTCTTTTACATATTTTTTTTATCTTTTAATTATTATCTCGCCTTATTTAATTAAGATCTCTCTATATTTTTCTATATGGGTACGTTTTATCTCGAGATAATTGAAAAACCAAAAGTGATATTTTTGATTTTTTTAACTAAATTTTTCTCTCTCACTTTTAGTTTTGAACATACCAAAAATAACAATAGAATTATACTTAGCTGTTGTTTTATGGTTGTAAAAGTTATGTTTTTAAATTTAAACACAAATGTGTTTAAAAATATTATTTACTGTTTATGATACCGATATATGATTTACTGTTTATAACACCGATATTTTCTTTATTTTATTTTGTTTATTGTATCTCTTAGTTATTATCAAACCAGATAATAAAGTCTGTTTATTGTTTACATAGATTTTCTTTTCCTAGCTAGAGCCTGCTACTCTGATCAATACCTTCAGTTTCTCTAATCTCTACTTTACCAAAGTAATAGATTTTGTTTCTTAAATATACCTTATTTTATTGAAGTAATAGATTTCATTTCTTAAGCATATATTATTTTATTAAAGCAATAGATTGTACTTTTTGAATCTATCTTTATCTTAACAATTAGATGGATAACCATAAGGATGAGTAAAAGAAAAGTGTAAGTATCATTTTTTTAGTATCTTAAATAAGAGTGTGTAATTTAAATTTTTAGCAAGAACATCTACCGGGTTACCTAATTTTACCTTATCTTCTCTTATATCTCTTATATCTTTCTTATTTTAACTTTATCTACAACATCTGATAAATCATTTTATCCAACATATATATTTAATATTTTTTCCATCTGGGTTTCTTATATTTCCCATCCTTATGATAAAAAAATAAGTGGCGCCCATTTACCTTTCCCTTTTCCATCATTTCTCTCATTTTCTTTTTAGTCCCTTTTAAATTCTTTTATCTTTTATTTTTTTTCTTTTTCTAACAAATATGTCCCCGTATATCTTTCCAATACAATATCATCTAGCTCGTTCGAATCCACGCTCGCTCTCCTCCTACCCCCTGAGTGCCGTTCGCATTGGTTAACCTCTATAAAACGAGCATTTAACATCACTTGAGAAAAAAGAGGTTACACTAATTTTGGCGCCCAACGTGTAGGGCCCACAACGTGGGGCTTGATGATAAAAATTTTATTTTTCCGACAATAAAATTACACACTTTTAATATCGAAAATTTTCGTTACTTTTACTTATCCAAAATGGTTAATTTTGAAGTAAATTTCTTAACTGTGGAAGAAATTATTTATGTACCTAAGATCAGAGAAACAACCACTAGCAGGAAAACAAAGAGAAAAGAAAATTTCTCGAACGTTTGTTAGCTAAAGAAACAAATGGTACAGTAACTTCAGTAAATATTTTTTTCGTCTATCTTTTTCGTATCGTTAACAAACTTAAATTAAAAGACTGGCTTTAACATGGAACTAACTATGTCGGCATATCTCTTCTTTCGACCATTTTCTTCTTCATTCCCTTATCTATGGTTTCGTAATTTTCCTAGAAGAATTTTTTTTTGTTTTTCTACTCTTTATCGTATTTTATCTAAAGAAAATTTTTTATTTTTCTACTCTATATCGTATTTTATCTAAAGGAAAATATTCTTCATTTTCCTATTCTCTACCGTATTTTATCTAAAGAAAAATATTTCTTATTTTTCTACTTTCTACCGTATTTTATCTAAAGGAAAATATTTTTCATTTCTCTAGATTTTTCTGCATCTTATATTAGGGGAAATAACGTTTCGTTAAATTTTTGTTTACCGTTTATCATCTATCTCTATCCATCTACTTAACCAATGTTTCTCTGTACGGTTATAAAAGTGGAATCCACATGACAAATATCTCTGCATCGTCCTAGCGTGAAAAATTTGTTTTTACTTGAACTATCGTATCGTAAGTGAATACTTATTTCACTTAATTATCGTTTATCTACCGTTCAAGTGAATTCTCACTTGAAATTATCTTACCGTAAGTGAAAACATATTTCACTTAAATATCGTTTACCAGCTCAAGTGAATCATCACTTGATATGAGTGAAAACATATTTCACTTAATTATCGTTTATCTACCGTTCAAGTGTACTAACACTTGAAATTATCTTATCGTAAGTGAAAACATATTTCACTTAACTACCGTTTACCAGCTCAAGTGTATTAACACTTGAATATATCGTTTTGTAAGTGAGAACACACTTCACTTAACTACCGTACCGTTCAGTAAAAACTATCACTGCTGTTTATATGTCTCGTTATCTCCCCTAGTTTCTTCATTAAGCTTGAAATTGACACACCATAGCCTTATGTCTCTGATTCCGATGATTCTTCTGAAGATGAACTCTCCGAATAGGAACGATTGTTTCTTTGTTTTCTTAGAAGTATCCGTATAAGCATTTCTTTTCCATTTTCTTTTTCTCGACCTCTCCGTCTCTCAACATCTCGCCCTGACTCAACACTAAATATTTTTCTCTATGTCTTACTTTTATATTTGTCGATTAAGTGTATTCAGACTTACACTTATCGTTTATCTATCGATTAAGTGTATTATCACTTGAATATGTCATCTCGAAAGGGAAAATACTTTTCTCTTGCCTACCGTTTACCTACTTAATAAGTACCTTAACATTTATCTCTATCGTCTCGAAAGTAAAAATTTACTTTCCCTCATTTACCGTTTATTTATCTGATAAGTGTATTAACACTTTTTGATATCGTACCGAAGGAGGAAATATGTTTCTCTTAACTACCGCTTACCTACCGTATGAGTGCTTTAACACTTGTATTTATTTTCTTGAAGGAAAAAATAGTTTTTCCTTTATCTACCGTTAACCTACCGTATAGGTGCGTCAGCACTTGTGAATTTATTATCGTATCGTTCAGTAATATCTATTACTGTTTTATGTTTAGAAAACATTTTTTAGTTACCTTATTTCTCGTTCATCATCCATAAACTATTTTTTATCTTTGATATGGATATAAGACGGTTATCGTACCTTAGTGGAAGACACATGAATAAAATTTTTTTTGGAAAATTTTTTTGTAAAATTTTTTTTGAAATTTTTTTAATTTTTTTTCGTTCTTTCATACAATTTTATACCTTTACATATCGTTGATTTAAAGAACTTAGGTCCGTAACATGACTACTATTGGAATCACTTTACTTTTTTTGACTAACAAAATTCAATCTTAACTACTTCTTCTGGAATTTTATTTTGACCTTGCAATTTGTCACGAGAGATAAGCCTAGGAAAGCCGTAGGGAATTCTTTCCGGTAGTGGGTCTGTTGAGATTGTAAGGAAGACAGATAAAATTTCTTTCTCCTCTCTTTCTTTTCCTCTATTACTTTCTCTATTTTTTTCCTAGCTAGGATTGAAGACCGTTAGGATAATTTGGTTTTAAGATTTGTTGGATTCCTGTTAATGTCTTAGTGTGATCTATTACCTTAAGATTTTTTATTTTATGTTCTCAATGAGAACTATATTTTTAGTAATTACTGTTTTCTTCTCTTCCTTACTGTATATTCGTTGATATCTTTAACATCAACCAAGCAGGACGGAACTTTTCCAAACATCTTTTTAGATGTTAACGTATCACGTACCTACCTTGACTGTCGGATCTAATGGGGCCAGTAGGCTTATTAGATTCCTAATTATAACTATCGTCCGTGTTTCTTTCTTCCTTTTCAAAATTATTATTAACAGTTTGGTTTAAATTCAGCTTTTTTCTTTATAGGAGTTCCTAAAGAGGGAAATACGCGTTGTGCCTCCTATGGGAAATTTTACTTATGGGAACATAGCATTCTTTACTTTCTTCCTTGTGTGTGTGAATGTAGCGTGTGTCCTGACATCTTATGTCAAGGGCAATATAAATACATTTTTTTTCGATTTGCTTTAAAGATACCACTTAGTGCTGCCCGTCTAGGCCGAGCTGCACACTTTTTTGTTTCCGTGCAGAAACTTCGGAGTAGACCTGTTCCCGATCACTTTGTGATCTTCCGGTTGGCCGGTACCGTTTTTAGAAATCTGGTCACGTAATATCAATGATCTGCTGATCTGATACATTTTACCTACCTTGTGGTTCTTCAAATCATCGCGTAGTTTCACTTGTACCTTAACGTGTTGACGAATAGTGTGAATGCTATTTTGTATTCAGTAACTCACTCTGATATCTAGTTTTACCTAGATAGATATTGCTCCCGTAAGATCGCTTATCTGCATCCCGATGTTCTCTACCTTTATCGACTTCGTTTTTTTAAAACACACTACTGTTGTTCCAACCATAGCTTATCTTTTTAAAAACTGTCTTCCACCCAGTTTTTTCTCTTCGGAAGGGGCTGTGTAGCGTGTTCAAAAAACTCTAAGTAAAAAATTTTATTTTTTATAATTTCTTCTTACTTAAGCCGGCCCTGATCATTTTACATTCTAGAAGATTCTCGGCTGTAACGAACTCCAACGGTCAAACTATTGATTTTTTGTGACTGACCAATCAAATCTCGTGAATAAAGTCAGGTTGCGTAAGTGGGGTATGTATGAAGCTTGTTTCTTTTACCGCGATTTCCAATTCACTCTAGTTTTGGCTTTTGTACGACCAACATCATACGTACAGCCACTAGTTTCAATTTACCGGCAAATTTTCTTAAAACAGTTAAAAATTACTTGCGATTAAGTGTTTCTATTTTCGTTTACCGTTTATTGTACCGAGGAACCACTTGCAATATTCCAGACAGTGTTTTTTTATGTTTTCCTGGGTTTTCAATGTAACAACCGCAAGCCCGCCATTGTTGCAATTACCGCTTCCTTTTTCGAACCAACGCTTCGAAGGATGAGTTTATGGTTTTCTCTAATTACCTATTAATCTAAACCGGAATGGGTTTAGATTATATCGTATCGTTAACACCATTTACCGAGAGGAAGAAACCATCTACTATAAATATCTCTCAGAAACATTTAGGAGACAATGTAAGTTTTTAACAATTTTTTATATCTGTATCGACCCAGAAGTACCATTTATTTCTATGGATCATTTTATCGTAATTGTACTTATCAGTAACATCCATAAGCATAGTGCCAGTGTCGTAATGAGAATATCCGGGATGTGATTTTTTTTGTGTTTTAGCTTATCTGTAATTTTTTGCTCATATTTTTGTACCTGCTATTTGTAAACTGTTTTACATATTTTTTTTATCTTTTAATTATTATCTCGCCTTATTTAATTAAGATCTCTCTATATTTTTCTATATGGGTACGTTTTATCTCGAGATAATTGAAAAACCAAAAGTGATATTTTTGATTTTTTTAACTAAATTTTTCTCTCTCACTTTTAGTTTTGAACATACCAAAAATAACAATAGAATTATACTTAGCTGTTGTTTTATGGTTGTAAAAGTTATGTTTTTAAATTTAAACACAAATGTGTTCAAAAATATTATTTACTGTTTATGATACCAATATATGATTTACTGTTTATAACACCGATATTTTCTTTATTTTATTTTGTTTATTGTATCTCTTAATTATTATCACACCAGATAATAAAGTCTGTTTATTGTTTACATAGATTTTCTTTTCCTAGCTAGAGCCTGCTACTCTGATCAATACCTTCAGTTTCTCTAATCTCTACTTTACCAAAGTAATAGATTTTGTTTCTTAAATATACCTTATTTTATTGAAGTAATAGATTTCATTTCTTAAGCATATATTATTTTATTAAAGCAATAGATTGTACTTTTTTGAATCTATCTTTATCTTAACAATTAGATGGATAACCATAAGGATGAGTAAAAGAAAAGTGTAAGTATCATTTTTTTTAGTAATTTAAATAAGAGTGTGTAATTTAAATTTTTAGCAAGAACATCTACCGGGTTACCTAATTTTACCTTATCTTCTCTTATATCTCTTATATCTTTCTTATTTTAACTTTATCTACAACATCTGATAAATCATTTTATCCAACATATATATTTAATATTTTTTCCATCTGGGTTTCTTATATTTTCCCATCCTTATGATAAAAAAATAAGTGGCGCCCATTTACCTTTCCCTTTTTCATCATTTCTCTCATTTTCTCTTTAGTCCCTTTTAAATTCATTTATCTTTTATTTTTTTTCTTTTTCTAACAAATATGTCCCCGTATATCTTTCCAATACAATATTATCTAGCTCGTTCGAATCCACGCTCGCTCTCCTCCTACCCCCTGAGTGCCGTTCGCATTGGTTAACCTCTATAAAACGAGCATTTAACATCACTTGAGAAAAAAGAGGTTACAAGGTGTTTAGTATCTTTTTGTACTGGTAATTTTTTGTTACACCAGTCATCTTGTTAACCAACATAAATTTACTGATTTATGGTATTCTTTACCTATTCACCAATTTTGGATTATTCCTTTTTTATTCATTACTCAGAAAATTGAGAAAATTTTCACTTTATTTAGTAAAAAAAAAAGAATCTTCAATTCTTTTTTTTTCTGCCAAGGTACCGTGGTGTAACGATTGTATCGTTGGTTTTCAAACATTCCGTCCGAACTATAAATATTTTTAATTTATCTATTGTTATCGCGTTGATACGAGAGGGGATAGGTAATTGGGAAGGACAGAATGGGTCTCGTCGTGAGTTTGTGATTTTATTTCTTTCACTTTATCGATGAATTTGAAGAAATTCAGAGCTTTTCTGACTATCTTTGCCCTTCTGTTTCTGGTGAGTACCATTTTGCCTTGGTTTTAATTTTACTAGTTAAAATAATCCAAAATGCGGTAAATATAATATCTTATCTATTTTACTAACATTAAAATTTATCAAATACAATTGCTGTTGATACAAGGTCAGTTTTTGTGGTATTTTAATATTTATATATGAAAGGTAATTAATTTTTTCTCGAAATTTGGGAAGACTTGTAGCCAATGTGTTTGAAAATTATTACTTAAAAGTCGGAGTTTTGATTCCAATTTTATTAATAGGGTTATTGCCAACTAGAAGAAGGGCCCTATTAAGGACCAACAAATTGCTATCTGAAAGAATTTCGCAGTTCGATGTCATTCTGTGAAGCCAACGCCATTTTGCTGTTCCGTTCCACGTCGCTAGAAAATCTGAGTAGAAGTCCTTGAGGAGTATTCCCTTCCGACAGCTCTTTCGTTCCACGACGTGTGAGATTCCGACAAGTAGTTCCTAGAGTGGGTATTCCATTCCGATGCTGTTCCGATTCCACGTCGTTAGGAAATTTGACAAGAAGTTCCTACAGGGTAATTCCATTCCGTTTTGCTGTTCCGTTTCCACGTCGTGTGAAAATCCGTCTAGAAGTACCTAGGAAGGTACCCCATCCTTCCTACTGCTCCGCTCCAATGGATCAAAACTCCGTCAGAAGCCATCGGAACCAAACCAAGATAAGAGAAATAATTAATTAAATATTTTTAATTAAATTACTAATCTCTTTTAAAGTAATAAACCATTTTAAACTGATCTTTCGAATTTTATTTGTGTGTCTGTACTTGGCGCCCTTTAATTAATGTTTGGAGAGAATATAGTAGAACACAGAAGGAAGCCACGACCCACGGGAGCTAGCCTAGGGTACTTTTAAGGTTACAACATTTCAAACCGGGACTAATCATAGTGGACTGTGAAACATCACAGTCGGCAGAATGGCTCGGGTCGAAGGTAACCCACCTAAAAAAAATGGGAAGGAAGGGAGTAGACGACATGTAAGGGAGACGACATCCCCAAATCACATGTCATTACTGCCTTCCTTCCCAGAAGCAATGGGCTATCAGCTGAGAAGCTACTTCAGCTGATTAAATCTGAAAATGAGGGTCTGAGGATGGAAAGTCCTCAGCCTGAAAAAAGAGGCTTCAGGGCAACTCTTAAAGCCAGCGATAGACAAACTATCCTGCCATTCCATCAAGGACAAGGACTTCACCTTCTTCTACCGGTTCGGGAAAATCCCTGTTCACGGTCTAAGAAGGGAAGAAAAGAAAGATGGGAAAGCAACCCCAGAAGAAAGTGGTGGTGGCGCACCCAGAGGTACACCTAGCGATGCGAAAAGCATCGGGTCCTTTCACGTCGCCGACCTTTATGGTAAAGACTCAGAAAATGGGGCAGCCATGGAGGTCGGAGAAGTGCAGGACGAGGATATCACCCTCGCGGTTGAATCAGACAATGACACCCTCATTGGAAGTAAGGAAGGGGACCTCACCACAGAAGAGAGGTGAGCAAATCTTAGAATGTATTCTCAATAATAATCTTACTCTACACAATATAGGGAACACCCCTACGTCTGTAAAAAGAATAAGGAAAGAAGTGCTAATTTAATCTACAAGATCATGTAAAAAATTGGAGAGTTTCGAACGAACCGTTCCTCTCTGATCACAGATTAATCATGTTCAGATTAGAATGCAATCCTCCTGAACCTATACTCAGGAGGAACCTCAGGGAAACCAACTGGGAAAATTATAACACTAATTTGAACAGAAACCTTGCAGGCCTTCGAGCCACAGGGAAAGCCAAAAACCCCCTGGTACTGAAAAATGATCTCATAGAATTAAACGAGGCAATAATCGATGTATATGAATCAAGCTGTCCTCTCCAAAGGACTAGAAAGTCAAACGACGCAATATGGTGGAACAGTCATCTGTTAAACCTAAGATCCGAAACACGGAAGCTCTTCAATAGAGCCAAACGTAACGGAGATGGGCAGAGTTACATCGAGAAACTCACAACTTACAATAAAGAGATTAGGAAAGCTAAGAGAAATAGCTTTAGGAAATTCTGCGAAGAAATAGACTCTACACCTGTTAGAGTTTTTGAACTTTTGTTTTATATTTTTGTAAGTTGTGTTTTTTGTAACCAAGACTTTTTGTTATTATATTATTTTGTCATTCAATTAAACAATTTTGAAAAGATAAGGTTGTCCATTTTATTTTCCATTTCAAAGTATTATCTTATCTTTAAAAAACCACCATTTTTTTATACAGTCCACTATTGTTATCGAACCAGCAATCACCAAAACAACACCTTCTGCTGCAAGACTACACAAGGTCTTAGCAAAAGGAAGAGTAGATACAGTAATTGCACTGCGAAAGCCAGATGGTCGCTTCACAGAAAGCGAAAAAGAACGAGCAAAGCTCCTGTTAGAAACCCACTTTCCTGTAGGCAGAATCACCCTAGGAAATACGAGGTACAAGACTAAAAGACCAACCAGGGAAGACACTGCAATGACAAAACATATATGCAGTGAAGAACGGCTGAGATGGGCTATGTTCACCTTTCAGCCATTTAAAATCCATGGAACTGACGGAATATTTCCTGCACTACTACAACAAGGGCAGGAGGCAATCATTCCTCATGTGATCCGAATCAGTCGGAGCAGTTTTGAACTGGGATATATACCAGAAGTGTGGAGGAGGGCAAGAATCATCTTCATAGGCAGGGAAACGGGACACTACACACCCTAAATTTCTTAGACTTAGACTAATCAGACTTACACCGTTTGTTCTTAAGTGAGCAAATCTACAGAGACCGCGTTGAGACAATTGACTGACGAAATCCAAGACGCTCCAAACATAAAAGAAACCGTGGTATGTGCCGTTCTAGACATAGAGGAGGCTTTTGACAATACTCCACACGAGGCTATCAAAAGAGCCCTCAATGATAGAGGAGTAGATAGAACGACTTCCACCTGGTTGTCGCAATTACTGTCTACAAGAATTGCAGAAATGAAGGTAGGCCAAAACACTTCTCCATCAATAAGACCAGAGGTTGTCCGCAGGGGGGAGTTGCATTCCCGCTCATGTGTATTCTGGCAATTGACCGAACCAGGCATACCTTGCAAAGTTTACTCCGATGACGTAGTTATCCTCGCAAGAGAGAAATATGAACACGTCCTCTGTGACATAGTACAAAGAGGACTGAACAAAGCAAAGCAATGGTGCGATTCAGTGGGACTCAATATAAACCTCACCAAGACCACGTTAGTAGCCTTTACAAGGAAAAAGAAACTTAACCTAAAAACCATCAAAATAGGTGGAAATATCGTTGAGTAGAAGACAGAGGTCAAAAATCTAGGGCTAACTATAGATAACAAAGTACTCTGTAACAAACACGAAAACGAAATAATGCACAAAGCTACAAAAGCACTCATGGTGTACAGAAACATTGCTGGGAAAAATTGGAGCTGTAACCCAAAGACATTGCAATGGATGTACACTGCAATAGTGAGACCAATCATCACATATGGGGCAGTAGCTTGGGACACGAGAGCTAATCTGATCATTATGAGGACAAACCTCTCAAAGATTCAGAGACCAGCCTGTGCATGTAACACTGGAGCAATGAGAACATGCCCCACTGCTGCAATGGAAGTAATCCTAAATCTCTCGCCACTGCATCTTCAAGTAAAAAATGGTAGGAAGAAAACAATACCTATATAGAATGATCAAGGAAAGACCTCGATCACTCCAACTTGATCAAACTGCCCCAAGATGACATGCCAAAGAAATTTAACTTTGTAAGAAAATCTACCACAAAACTGGGAATTAAATCTGAATGGGACGAGAACACCGTATTGTGGCTAAGCCAAAATGCCATTAAATGGTATATGGACGCTCCAAGACAGATAAAGGAACAGGAGCGCGGGTTTTTGGACCTAGAACCAAGTACTCAGAAAGCATGGCTGTGTACCCGAGCATCTTTCAAGCGGAAATTCGTGCCATCGAAAGATGTATAGAATTTAACATTGAAAGGAACTATCGTAGACAGAAGATTGTGATTATGACAGATAGTCAAGTAGCCATCAAAGCTCTGAACTTAGATACAATCAGTTCAAAGATGGTCTGGGAATGCCTAGGAAAATTAAACGAACTAAGACAGAATAACACTATTACCCTCTCATGGGTTCCAGGACACATAGGAATAGAAGGACACGAAACAGCAGACAAGCTGGCAAAACAAGAAGCTGAAACCCCATACCTGGAACCAGAACCATCCTGTGGAATCAGCAGTAGTACAATCTTAGAAAAATTAAGGAAACAAAAATGGATAGCGAAAAATCCAAGTACTGGAATGATCTAGAAGGACTAAGACAATCGAAGACGCTCCTGGGAAACTATAGCCAGAAGAGATCTCGCAGCTGTCTTAACCTTAACCTCCGAATTATAACAGGATACTAACCGGGCACTGACGATTAAGAGGACACATGAAGAAACTAGGATTGGTAGATGAAGCAAACTGCAGTTCTGTGAGGTAGAGGATAAAACCTCAATACACATACTCTCAGAATGCATCGCATTAAGTAATTCTAGGGTCAAATACCTAGGGTCATACGAAATAGAAAGGAAAGAACTACCTAATTTAAAACCCAATGATATCCTAAACTTTCTAAGGAAGATATAGGACTACAAGAGAGAAGTCTGAGAAATCATTAGAAATATAGAAAGAAAAGGGTACACAATAGATCTTATAGGTCACACGTGTATCTGTTACCCCTAATTTGCTCATACATACAATGATACCTAATGCTTGACTAATCCTAGACTATCAGATTATAAAAAAAAAATGTAAAAAAGAAAAAACTATATGAACTTTTTTAGCTTGGAAAATTTTCATGCATTTTGTAACGAATAAAAAAAATGGTATGTAGTACACCACTGAAGGATTCTAAATAGTCGTTCGATTCGAACAGATTCGACGTGCGACGAACAGTTTCCAGACCGTACCTATGATGAGACAGGATGCTCGATCTTTCTATAAGCCTAAAGCTCGGATATATGATATATATATATATAATCATCGGCTGCTTGAGACACCAGAGGAGTCCAAGATCTTATATAGTGATAGTTATTAGTTTAATCAATCAATCAATATCAATACATAGTATAAAACAAAGTCGCTTTTTCTGTCCCTATTTCCCTTTGTATGATTAAATCTTTAAAACTACGAAACGGATTTTGATGCGGTTTTTTTTAATAGATAGAGTGATTCAAGAGGAAGGTTTATATGTATAATAACATCCATTAAATAGTGGAGAAATACTGTTATTTTTGAGGTTTCTAATGTGATGTCGTTAATTTTACGAATTATATTAAAAAAATCGATTATCTGTCAATTCGGCTGACAAGTAAAACGCCATCTAAAACCAGTCAGTTAACAGAAGTTGACATTTACGTTTAGTAAACACAAAATGTGATCGAATTTCGCTTAAAATCGACGAAAAAACGCGTAAAACGTGTAAAAATGTGTAAAACAGTGCAAAATGATCTTTAAACCCTAAAAATCACTACACAGTTTAAAACAAAGTCGCTTTCTCTGTCCCCATGTCCCTTTGTAGGCTTAAATCTTTAAAACTACGTAACGGATTTTGATGCGGTTTTTTTAATAGATAGAGTGATTCAAGAGGAAGGTTGATGTGTATAATAACATCCATTAAATGGTGGAGAAATACTGTTATTTTTAAGGTTTCTAATGTGATGTCGTTAATTATCAATTTTTTTCCGCTTACATTGCAAACGCAGGCTGAACCCTACGAGATTTATCAAAATAAGGTACTAATTATTTGTACACATGGAAAAGGTCTACAAAAAACTCCGCGATGGTATATGTCTATCTCTTATGGATATCCCACAATAACAGTTTTTTGTCATTTACTTTTTACGACAAATATTGGCTAATTTTCGAAGCGATTTTAACCAATACAGCATTAATCCTTATCCAACTAAATAGCTTAAATACATTGTTAATCTAACATAGATTTATATGGTCCTTTACAGCAAAAGATTTAAATGAATATTACAGATTTAAAATTGCGGGACGTAGCTCTTGCGGTGGTACTGGCCGGCCGGGGCGGCGGAAGCGTGCCTATAAATAGTATAAATAGCGCATCGGTGGCCGCGATTTTCCCCATACCACTTTAAATTTTGCAGCGATCGGACGCGTTTATTACGAAATTAATCATTATGACGCTACCCTAAGGTGGCGCAGTTGTAATTCTTACATAACTAAGTACTATGACGCCACCGTAAGGTGGCGCAGTTGATATCTCATATATTTAAAAGAGCAAAACTTACTTACCTAAGAACTATGACGCCACCGTTAGGTGGCGCAGTTAATATATTTGGGGAAAAAGAAATGTCGTATTTGTGATTGAAATTTAACGCTTTATTTAACATACTTAGAATTATCCGATTTAAGACAAATATGCGCCGTTTTGTTCACAAACTTGTTGCCATTTGGAAGGCAACTTCATTATCCCCCTCTTATAAAACTCCCCCTCCTTATTTGCAAAAAACTCGGACAGCCAGTTTTCGCAAGCCTCTTTTGAGGCCAACTTAGTATCACCGAGAGCGTTTTGCATGGACCGGAAGAGATGGTAATCACTTGGTGCCACGTCCGGACTATACGGTGGGTGCGATAGGACATCCCATCCGAGCTCCCGTAGCTTCTGGCGGGTCATCAAAGATGTGTGAGGCCGAGCGTTGTCCTGGTGGAACACCACACCATTCCTATTGACCAATTCTGGCCGCTTCTGATCAATCGCTTGCTTCAAACGGTCAAGTTGCTCACAGTAGAGGACCGAATTGAGGGTCTGGCCATAGTTGAGCAGCTCATAGTGGATGATTCCCTTCCAATCCCACCAAACACACAGCAAAACCTTCCTGGCCGTCAATCCGGGTTTGGCGATGGTTTGGGCCGGCTCGCCGCTCCTCGACCACGATCGTTTTCGCTTGACGTTGTCGTACGTGATCCACTTTTCATCACCAGTCACCATCCGCTTCAAAAATGGGTCGAGTTCGTTCCGTTTCAGCAATGCATCGCAGGCGTTGATTCGGTCCAAGAGATTTTTTTGCGTCAACTCGTGTGGCACCCAAACATCCAGCTTTTTTTGAAATCCAATCTTCTGCAAATGGTTCCAAACGGTTTTATGGTCTACACCCAGTTCCTGGCCAATCGAACGAATGCTCACATGCCGGTCTACTTGGATGATTTCGACGATTTTATCGGTTTCTACGCCCAGTGGCCTACCAGTACGGGGTGCATCTTCGACATCCACTACACCAGAACGAAATCGATCAAACCAACGCTTTGCTGTGCGAATCGTTACAGTATCGGGCCCATAAACTTCACAAATTTTTGCGGTCGCCTTAGTTGCATTTTTACCTCTCAGGTAGTAAAAACGTAAAATATGACGAATTTCTTGCTTGGTGGACTCCATCTTTACGCGCGATAACTTGAGACTGAAACGTACGATCACAACACTGTCAAAGTGACACTTGTAGCACAGATTGTCAACTTCAAATCGCCATTTATTATAAAGAGATACGATAAGTACAACACAAGATATGTTTAAGTGTTGCTATCTATTGACAAAATACGACACTACTTTTTCTCCAACCTATTATAATATACCTAACCAAGAAATTACAACGTACTATAAATAATAGTAAAAACTGGTAACTAACGAGTAAATATGATAAAAAATACAAAAAATTAATCGTAAAAATAAAAAAAAAATGGAAAAACATTAGTGTTAGGCGATGCGAAGTTCGCCGGGTCCGCTAGTATTTAATAAATGTTAAAATCAAACTCAGTGGTTTTTGTGTTTCGTTAAGCTAAGTGTCCACTTGAGACAAAATCTCGAGATATGTCTCAGGATGATGTCCATTTGAGATCAATTGGGTCTCGAGACAGGCATGGGAGACTCGCTGGTGACTTTTAGTCTCGAGACCAAAACAATTCCGTGTCGACTTGAGACTCGCTGGTGACACTTAGTCTCGAGACCAAGACAATTCCGTGTCGACTTGAGAGTCAACACACACAGTCTACACTTATAATCTGTGGTCTACACTGTGCAGTGTCCAAGTGTCAAATTCTTCAAAATGGATTCACGTCAGGCACTAGCTTTTATAATCGCGTATAAGATTGTACAAAAACGAAAAACAAAAATGAAAAAAAAGATGTGAGAAATTGGGTGGATCGTCGAATGTACTTGGGAGCTGGTTCAGCTCTAGTAAATGAGTTGCGTTTGGAGGATGCACAGCAGTTCAAAAAATTTATTCGAATGTCTGCTGTGCAGTTTAAATTTTGTTGCGAATTCTTTAAACATACTCATTTTCTTTTCACGATTCCTGTACAACTTATGGTTAACATTCCACAAAAATTCTTTTTCTTCGTACAGATAAATTAATTGAAAAATTTCGTCATCGACCCAATTTCGCGTACTCATTATAATAATTATTTATGAAAAAATAGAACAAAAAGTTAAAATAACTTGTAATTTTTAATAACTTTAGTAATTTTAAGTACTAATAACGTATAGTAGTAATAACGTAGATAATTTTTAATAATTTTTAGTAACGTTTTTAATTTTTTTAAAAACAATCACCACAAGATCACAAGACTAGTCTCAGCTCTTCCGGCACATACAGAAGACTGGAGACTAGATCTCAAGTACAGGAATTTGCATGTCCACTTGTGACAAGCTCAGTCTCGGAGACTTGTCACAACTTATCTCTGAGACTTCTCTCAGACCCGTATACATTTGTGAGTGCAGTCTCGAGACTATTTTGTCTCAAGTGGACACGTACCTTTACAATTTCATATCCCAGCAATTTGTTAAAAAAATAAGTTTTTGGTCAAATTGTACAATTTTATCTACATAATCATTAGCTCTTATCAGTATTAACTGAGAAATTAATTAAAAGTCACAATTAATAATCATTTAAGATATGTTCGACAGGATTGTCCAGCAAAGAGTCTCATAAGGTGCCACTTTTATTAATAAAGTCAACATGGAACTACGCGCATGAAGGCTCAAACTTTATTTGATGAAGAGTAAGTTTTTTCATTAATTATTAATTCCAATTTTGCATTGGTAACAGGTTCCTTTTTCTATTTTCGTAAAAAATGACAACAGTATAAGGTATATATAACATTTTATTTAGGTATTTCAACACATGTTAATTTTGAATATCTAATTTACATAATTATTTAAATGTTTGTGTATTAAATGATAAATCCGTAACCAACATGTCAGCACTGAAAAGATGCTGAACATTTCGATAATAACTCGACATTTCTTAAATTACCTAATACATGAGATTTCAATGAACTTTTTACGGTACGAAGTAAACACGCCTTTTTACTTGTGTGTAAATTCGATAAAGTAATTCTTTATTGTTTATACTTTCTAAGAAATTTAAGTTGCTGGTTCAATTCTTAGATGTTCAAACCCATTAAGGTTGGGCGCAAACGTTCGGTTTCCTGATTCGGTTTCCGGATCAGGAATTCAGATTCTGAAACCTGAATGCTTCATTTACATACAAAATGTTCAACAAGGCGCACACGTCCTAACTATTTCCGAACGGAAAAAACCCGACGTCCGTTTCGGAATTCATTCCGTGCGTTCGGGTCGTAAGAGCAAAAAAAAACTTAATAATGTCGTTTTCTCGTCTTCTTCATATCTAGCGCCAGTAAAAGTGCAATAGCAATCAATTCATCGTCGTCGTCCATTTATGGTTTTACAGAAACGTCGCTATTCGAACTGACACTATAAATTCCTATTACAAAAAAAACGGATGTTTGCGCTAGGCACACGGAATTCCGAATCTGAATTCCTGATCCGGAAACCGAATCAGGAAACCGAGAGTCTGCGCCCAGCCTTATAGTGAAAAGAAGTTTCAACAAAACAGTACTTTATACATTTATTAACCTAGCTGTTGATGTGCTGCATAAAACCCAGAAGTGAAATGAAACCGCATTCCCAGAATGAGGATATGAAATTAAATAACTAAAAGGAGTAAAGTCATAATTATCACTTAAGGCAATTATAGGCGTAGACCTATAATATAGTGACAAACCAATTAGTATCACAATAAAAAAAAGTTTTAACCCGTAGGTCAATACAAGATGAATAGTTAGACTGTTTTTCTCACTTCTAGAATTGGTCAGTTCTTCATCAATTTTGTTTATCTGTCGCTGTAGTCTCGAATATTTAGCAAAATGATCGGTAATACTAATGCTTTTTTGTACTTTCGTCAATTCGTTTTTCTGTATTAAAAGTTCTTTTTCTTTGGTAGAAGGTTTATTGATCCATTTTAGAATCTACAAAAGATTTTACCTAAATAGTTTATTAAAATATTAACCTTATAACCGATTACCTGTTTTCCTAGCAGTGTTGCATGTACACTTAAAAAGCCTAATGTAGTAGCTACTAGTAGCAAAAGCATTTTGTAAAGTGGGTCTGTGTCTAGGTACTATTTATTCCTAAAATAAAAATAATGTAATTGACAAATATTTGTTCCACAGCGATAAGAATAAATTCTAAAAACCAAACGTCTTTGTGCACTAATTATTATATAAAAAAAATAATAAATAAACAATGAAAATTGACATTTTTCATACCATAACCATACTTTTTCTTCTGATTAATAACACAAAATTTTAACTCTACTTCAACAGTTCTAAAGGCAGATGTCGGACTGTAGACAAGACCACACCTCCTTTTTATATTTTCCTTAATACTTTTTAATAATATATACAGAACTTTGTAATTTATAATATTAGTAATTAATATATGTAAATGTAACGAACTCATTTAATTTTTGCGGTTTTTAGTATTATGATTTTTTTTCAAGAAGGTGCAGACGACAAATTAAATCTTGGTCACAACCAGGGTGAAAAAAGAACTATCATACAACCTTCGTTTTACGACAGTTGACAGCAAAGATTGAAAGTTGTGTTGACATGACACAGTTTCCCTGTAAACGAGGTGAAATAAAAACCTTCAAAAATTGTGTTAAATATTTAACTCAGGTGTATTTAATTTTTCAAGTTAGAAGTAGTGTCATTATCAATTAAATAATAAATATTTTACAATAACTTTAATGTGGATATGAAATTTACTTTATATAAGAATTGTTATTATGGAAAAACAAAATTTAATTCCATCTAAAGAAGGAGAAAATAATGCTACAAATAGAGAAGTTTCCCTTGACAAGCATAAAAAAGGGCTAACAAGTATTAGAGCTGTTACATTTTTGTTATTATGGTACTTTTTTAGCGGGTGTACTTTATTTTTGAACAAATATATTTTAACCTATGAACAAGGAAATCCCACAATTTTGGGTAAGTGTAGTTATCATATTTTTTCTAATAATAATAATTCAAATTGCAAATTTTAATTTTTAAGTAAGTGATACTGCTGTCCTATCTTTTAATCTAAACAACGGCTGCATTTTTAACAAGTTTCATTACATCTACGAAAAAGTTGTTAAATTGAGCCTACAATTTTTACAGACATTTAATAATGCTGTAGTCAAGTTCTAACAATTGTTTATATCTTACCATTAGCCATCAGTTCGTAAATTTCATTTGCATTGCTACTTTAACAAGTGTGCTGCAATATTTTGTTGTAATATGGAATGGGTATGTGTATTCTAGAGGATTAGTGCATATTCTGCATATACTTTAGTTATATAAGTTATCAACTTGCATCTTTTATCAATCTACTATTTTTAATGACACCAAAATTTAATCTAAATATGTTGATTAAAGCTAAGATTTTTAGTTTATATCTTTATATTATTAGATGCTATACTATATTGCTACTAATTTATTGTCATTAGTTTTATAACTGAATTCTACGGAGATATTCTAAAAGTTTACATGCATAAAAAGTGCTATTTTTTTAAGCCATTTTGTATACGATGAGAATGAGTCCCAGATTGTTAGGATCCATTTAGTCAAATTTTCTGGACGGGCCTTAGAATTTAGAGCATTTTCCAATAAAAAAACGGGATAATCAAATTAAATTGTGTAAAACCTTTTCGACCTATCTGGCTCATCATTTGCACAAAACTGTTATAAAATAAAACCCTTAAGTTCAATTATTTAAACATATTTTAGCTAATAAAAAAAATTTATTAACATTATTTAAAAACAGCTATTTTGCTCTTATTAACATCTACTTGCTAAAATTAAAGGTTTTTTTTTAAGTGAGACTTGGGTTCGAAAGTTTTCTAAATAGTTATTGTTTGTATATAAACTCTCTTTGCTGGAGGTGATATTTTTATGTACGAGTAATGTCCATGCATTGTTTGCTACAACTATTTTGGATTCATCGTAACAATAAACCCCAAATGTATTATCGATTCGTTCTAATGTGTAAAATAGGGTTTTATTACATCGAAATTATATTTTTTGTTTCGTTTCTAAATTTAGAACGGTTTCTGAATTTTTATGAGGTTCTAAAATTTTAAAAGTCCTTTAAATTTATTTAAACTTATTTTTTATTTGGGTTTTTTTAATATAGACTCGGTCTCCAATTTTACAGTATGGTGTATTTTTGGATGCGGTTTGTTAAAAGCGTTCTTTTACCTTTTCTTTCTGGCGTATAGTTTTTGCTCTTGCGATTTTGTACTAATATGATATACGATTATTTAAATCTCGTATATATTTTGTCATTAGCTGCTTTTGGTTTATCATAGAAACTGACTCACAAATGGAGCTCAAATAACCCTTATTCATATACTGACATACCACTTTATAATTTCTTGATTTAAAAAACTTCATTTTAATAAAATTATAAACAACAATTTATCAAAAGTAATTATATCTAATAATACCAATTTCTAGAGTACTAGGTAACAGTTATTTATTCTAAATGTTCGATTTGCTCTTTTTTAAAGCTTTTCCTTTTGAATAACTCGCGCTTCAACGCACACGGTAGTTTTTCCAGTTGCCAGTCGCGTGTTTTTTTCCTCTGATAAAAAGTTGTCGTGCGTTGGTATTTCCTAAAGAACTCTATCAACTAATATTACTCAATTACTCATTCTATCAATTTGTTTGATTAGTAACTATGTAAATAAACCTGATTATGATATATTTGAACCTATATGGGACGAATTAAAAAGAGATGTTTATCCACTATTCGTTAAACACTTTTAAAACAATCAACAATCTGTGAAATACAAACATTTCCTTCATATCTTGGTGAATAAGAGTTAGTTAATAGGCATGTTGACAGTAGTTGTAAATCCATGTAAAGTTAAATTTAAATGATTAATGGTAATATTTAAATACCTAAAATCATATTTATTAAACGTAATTAATAATATTTTATTACTTAAAATTAATTCAAAAAACTTTATTTAATACACATTATCACGTGACTGTGAACGCCAATCACAGCGCATGACGTCATGAACCGATAAACAACTTAGCGTCGCTTGGTGTCACTGTGTGAACGAGTTATTTCTTTGATTTCTTTCGCTAATTGCTCGCTATTAGTATTTGTAACTCACTTGTTATCATTAACCGAATTGTGTTGACATTATGGAGACTGGATTTATCAAAGGAAACAGTTCTAACTTGCCGAGAATCGATTGTTTGATGGTGGCGAATTTCTTTGCTACATACAAAGATTTTTGTGCAGCGGAACTTAACATAAATTTTTTATAGCCTGTTTTTCTTCGTAATTACAATGTTAAACTCGTATATTTTTTAGATTAGATTTTAAAATATTATCGGGGTATTCGTTTAATTCAGAATCGGTTTCCATTTTTTCAATAAAATTTATATCTGCGATATCTAATTTTTCAATTTTAAAAGGTTTATTAATATTAATTTTTATTGGTTTTTCTCTTGAATTAGTAATGGTGGTTGTTGCAAAAAAATTATTTACGTTTACAACTGCACAGGGTGATTCTATTTGATTGCCAAAATTAATATAATTTACAAGTCCTGTTCCGCTTTCTATGTCAACGGGTAATTTTACAATTTGGGATGTCCTGGCGGGAATATTAATAGAATAATTTTTTACTTTAAGTTTCTTTTTTAGTTGTGTTAATTCTTCCAATTCGCATATTATTGGTATTTCTGTATAAGGAGTTTTTTCTCTAAATTTACAGTTGCTTGTAATTGTTTTAATAAATCAATACCAATTAATCCGTCATATTTTTGACTAAAATTAAATAAATACCTAGAACTTATGTCGTTCGTTAACTTTAAAATTTTTAAAAACAGGTATATTTATAACTTCATTGTGGTAAGAAATACTGTGGGCTGTTTGAATATTAAAATATTTATTTTTTACATGTACATCTACATACACACACACACTTTGTATTTATTATTAACTAGTATTAAAGCCTAAAAATAATTATTTCTCAAAAGTTCCTTAGAGTTTGACTGATCGCGAGCATTGTTTATCGGTTCGTGACGTAATCAAAGTCACATGACAGTTTTGGGCGTTTTAGCGGGAAATTTTAAATCTATTCTAATTTATCACTTTTTTCTTTAAAATAAAACCATTTTTATTATTAAAATATTTTTTTCGCGGTTATTAAGAGTTTATCTATAAAATAAAAGCAGATCCGGAAATTAGTCAACATCCCTATTGCATCAAAGAAAAAAATCTAAGGGTGAATGATGTGTGTTATCGAAGATTAGTGGGTATAATTTGTTTACTCACGATTCATAAGTAAATTGCGTATTTTTTAACCTATATCTCTGTCAGTAAGTGTCAAATTATTGAGGAGTTGTGTTATATTTTCATCTACTTCACTAGTGAAGTAAGAAATAGAAACCTGTATTATGCACTGAATTAACATTTGACATTGGTTAGATAACTGAACCAGTAATGTTGGTTGCCTACAGTATACATTAAATGAAACTAATAACATTTGACATATCTCAGACAGAATTTCTCGTTGAAATCGAATATTTTTGACAACTTATGCCAAAATTTAGATTTTATGTTTGTTATTTTTAGTTTAATACAAAACCATTTGGTAAGTCCTGGGTAAAGCATAGTACTTCACTCGAGGCTCGTTTCCTTAGCCCATTCGCGCGCAAGCACGCTCATGGTCCAAACACACTCGCTGTAATATGCAATTTACTCCACTAGTAAAGTAATATACTATTACGTTATCTACTGTTGTCAGTGTCATTTACATTTATTTATTTTATTTTTATTTAACGTTAAAAAAAATACATCTCCAGTCCAGACAGCTAATGCTGGTACATATAAGGTGATGTTACAAAACGATAACAAACTTATACAAAATTTTTAAATAAATGCAAAAAAAGAAGTATTAACAATATAATAGTATAGGTATGTGCTTAAGGAGAAAATGAGTAAGTGTCACATGTGGCATGAGTTGAATTTAACGACCGTTCGGCGATTTGATGGCTAAGCACCTATAGCTTAGTTGTTAAAACATCAGCGCGCAGAGCTGAAGGTTGCGAGTTCAAGTCTGGCTGGGTGCGACATTTTTTCAATTTCTCCTTAATGTCCTTTAATATATTCTTGTTTGTATACTTTCAAAAACTTTCAAAATTTTCAAAAAATCCAATGAGAGAAATCTCAAATAATCGTTTACTAAATAGGAAGATAATATTATTAAAAAATTATAACCTCTTTCTATCTTCTATTCTCACAGGTGGTTTTTTAATTTTTTTTTAATAAATTTTTATTATAAATATTCTTAATGTATTGTGGGAGATTTTCAAATTGTTTAACAGAATCATATGTCATCAACTTCAGGCCAAAATTTGTTTTAATCTTAGATTTATGAATAAGTTTATTACCTCTGGTGTTGTGATTGTGAATTTTGATATTATCTATAAATATAGTATTACATTTTTGTTTATTTTTTAGAATTATCCATCCAAATTTACATTTTTCAAAATTAATTCATTCATAAAAGTTTAATTTATGTAATTTATCATATAATTCATTAGACGGTAATAACCATGGTTATATGTTGTATTTTTAATTTTTTTTAAGTTGTTTAAAGCCAAACTATTACAATTTGCAAAATTCTTGTCTCGGCACTCGGTCACACGCTTTCTCTAAGTCTATAAAAGCAGTGTGCATATAACGCTGCATTTTACGACATATCTCCATCATTCTTCTTGTAGGAAAAAACAAAATCTGTCATTCCTCTTTCAGGCATAAATCCGAATTGCACTTCTCTTATACTTGTCTCTTCTCTCAGCATCTTTTCAACTATTCTCTCCTAAATTTTCAAACTCCTAAATTTTCAAAAGTATGCGGCGACACCAGTTTAATGCCTCTATAGTTACTACATTCTTGTACATCCTCCTTTCCTGTATAAATTGGCACAAACCACCTTACCTACTTAGTATCCCATCCGCTTCCACCGACTTTCCATTCTTTATCCCTTTCAATACAATGTTCACTTCCTCTTTAGACACATCTCTCACCATTCTAAAATTTGCAATTCCATCTTCCTTTCCTATTGTGAAACTATTTTTTGTTCTTAATTTGTCTGATGACAGTTATGTCTTTCGAAGCTTTATCTTTTTCTTTAGTTATTCTTAATAATTCTTTTTCTTTCTTACTTTCAAAGTTCTCAAATTCCTTTTTCTTCTTTCCTATCTCATATTATCCTATATCTCTTGCACTCCCTGATGAATTCCACTTCTTCTTTGCCGCCTTTTCCCTTTTCATAACTTTCTGTACTTTCTCATTTCACCAGCACGTCCCTTTATTTTCTGGTGCCCCTTTTCCTGATGATTTTCCCAACAGTTCTTCTGCTATCTTCCACTCGCTAATCCACCAGTCCTCGACATCATCTTTTATACTAATCTCTCTTAACACTTGTTCTTAAAACTTATTCTCATAATATTTTTGTCTCCACAGTTACGTCTATGCCACAGTCCATAACTAGAAATCTATGGTGTGGTGCTAAAATCTCACCATTTATCACCTTACTATTCCTCATTAAACGCGATCAGCTTGTTTCTTAAAACATGTGTTTATTATTCTTAAATTACAAGCTGTAGCATGCTGCTCTTTCATTTTCTTTTCTTGCCTTCAGGGATTCTATCTCCATATGACCATACTCTCTCTTACCTATATCTCCATTTAAGTTCTTACATACAAATACTTTTTCATTAATCGATATAATGAGAGAGAGAGAGAGAGACAGAGAGAATATATGTTTATTGTCTAAGATAATTTATCTTGTTGACAAACACTATGTTACTTATGTACAACAAGTATAAAGTATAATATCTATTAATACTTATATGTACTACAAATAGTGTAGCAATGTCTTATAAAGTAGCAGAAAACTTAAATATGAAATGTAACATATTAAATTAACATATAAATATAACATATTAAATATATTAGTCAAAATTCAAATCAGGCAACATCAAGTACAAAATACAAACACCGTTTGAATCAAAGTGATCACAAAAAAAACTCTGTCAGATCATAATGAGCTTTTGTTAGCGAGCATTGTAAACAACAAAGTCTTGAATGTTTTACTGGTCTCCAAATTTTTTATTTCATTGGTTATTTTATTAAAAGTTTTGATACCGTTAAAGATAAAAGAGTCTTTGACTAATGAGGCAGTGCTAAATTCCCTGCAAAACGTCCAGATCTGTTATTATTAATGTATAGATGTTTATTTTTATAAATACTGCATGCCGTTTCTAAGATAAAAAGGGAAGTCACAGTAAGAATATTATATTTTATAAATAGAGGCCGACATGGTTCCCTACACTTTGCTTGACACAAAAGTCGTAAAGCTCTTTTTTGTAATAGAAATACTCTAGAAAACAGTTCTTGAGTACATGCTCCCCAGAATGGGATACCATATCTAAGGTGAGATTCTATTAAGGCAAAATAAACAGTCTTTGCTTGTCCAAATCCAAGCTCCTTTCTGGTAGATTTTATAGCGTAACAACCTGATGCAAGTTTTGCGCATAAAGCATCAATCTGAGTTTTAAATTTAAGATCCATATCTATGTTTAAACCAAGAAATTTTACAGATTGGTCAGATTAAGGTACTGGACAAATGTTAGACATTAAAGACTTATAGCAGAGAAGTTTGGTTTTGGAAGTGTTCAAAGTTAAAAAATTTGCAGAGCACCAATTTTTTACGGCTTGAAAATCTTTATGCACTATTTGAGCTAAGATCACTTAAATTTATAGCGTGCCATAGAAGGGTGGTATCATCTGCGTATAAAGTGAATTTTGCGGATATGTTAAGGTTAGCTAAATCATTTATGTATAATAAGAAAAGAATGGGTCCCAAAACCGAGCCCTGTGGAACCCCCCAAGTGATTTCCATTAAATTTGAGTCTCGGCCTGTTCTAACAAACTGACTTCTACCTGACAAATATGAATCCATCCAACTGAGAGCCTCATTGTGGATACCGTAATGTAGAAGCTTCCTCAGCAATAAACCATGACTTACACAATCAAAAGCCTTTGTCAAGTCGCAAAAGACTGCCGCAACAGCTTCACCTAAATTAATATTATTGTAAGCATCTTCCAAAAAATTAAAAATTCCATCGGATGTACCAGTTCTGCTACGAAAACCATACTGTCTAGGGCTCAGTACATGGTTTGTCTCTAAATATGTTACTAATCATCATGACAACAATTTTCTCAAGAAGTTCTCTCTGTCACTCATTTCACAAACCTGCTGTGGAGCATCAACACTTACAATGTTACGTACCGCTCGTCCTATCATGACTTTCATAGTCATTCACTGTCTCAATAGAATATACTTCTTCTTTCATATATTTATCCACAATTATTCCCATACCATTCCTACCATTTTCATTCACACTACTATGATAAAACTTATATCCTTCTCCTAATTCCTTTGTCTTGTTTCCTTTCCACATTGTCTCCTGTACAAACAAGGTGTTCACTTTCCTTCTCACCATTAAATCTACTATTTCTCTACTTTTTCCAGTCAAACTAGCTGGATTCAAAGCTTTCACTCTAATACTATCTTTTAAAATTAATGTATATATGTAATAACAAGCCAACCAGTCGCTATTTCTATATTCACATCGCCCACCAAACGTCACATGCGAAGCATAGCTTTAAAAAATTATAAGTTTGACGATTCTTAAATAATGTGTTTTTTTTTGTTTCAGCTGCTTGTCAAATGTTAATGACAGCGACATGTGGATGTATCCAATTATATTTTCCATGTGGAATGTATAAACCTACACAAAGATTAAGTAAACCACCTGGATTTTTTAGACATATGATTTTAGTGGGCTGTTTTAGGTATATTTTTTCATTTTATTCTGTAGTAGTATGAACTAATAGTTTAACTTTTAGATTTTTTACAGTTGTGCTCGGATTAATAGCATTAAATTATGTTGCAGTTAGTTTTACAGAAACTATAAAAAGTTCTGCACCTCTTTTTACTGTTTTAATTTCAAGATTTTTGTTAGGCAAGTATCACCGTAACGTAGATTTTACAACTATTTTCTCGAATCTGGTATTAACATTGTATCGTTTTAGGGGAACAAACTGGTCTTTATGTAAATTTAAGTTTACTTCCTGTAATGTCGGGATTGGCGTTATGTTCAATAAATGAAGTTAGCTTTGAGTTAACAGGATTCATGGCTGCGATGGCTACAAATGTTACTGAATGTATCCAGAATGTATATTCTAAAATGCTCATATCAGGAGATAAATTTAAATACACGTAAGTTATTTTATGTTAACAGAGCTGTGCTACCTTACCTTTGTTACCAATTCCGAACATCTAATCCCTGAAAATATAAAGCACTTTTGGTGTTACATTAAAAATTTGAAAAGAAGCTTCGGCTTGCCAAAAGTAATGACATACAACAATTTAGAAATAAGTGATCCCACTGAAATAGCAAATGCTTTTGCACATCACTTTCAAGCCAGCTATACCGACAACAACTCTGATCCAACTATTCACACATCAGTACCCTTTTGGTCAACCCTATCTTTGCACACTTTTACTGTTGAAGAGGTAGCTACAAAAATTAATAGCTTAGATGTATCGAAGAATGCTGGTCCGGACGGAATACCGCCATTAATGCTAAAGAGTTGTTGTGACTCCCTGTCTCTACCACTGAGTCAACTGTTTCAAAAATCCTTCAATTGTGGATCTTTTCCCTCAGCTTGGAAATTTTCAAACCTTATTCCAGTTTATAAGAAGGACGACAAAACGGACATCAAAAACTACAGAGGCATCTCTTTGATTTCTACTATTCCAAAGCTATTTGAATCTATTCTTACTGATGAAATTTTCGCCACATATAAAAATCATATTTCCCCACACCAGCATGGGTTTTACAAAGGTCGTTCAACTGCTACAAATCTTGCTATTTATCAGGATTACCTAATCTCGTCAATTGAAGCAGGTCATCAGGTCGATGCGATCTATACAGACCTATCTAAAGCATTTGATAGTGTCTGCCACAAGTTGCTTGTTCAGAAACTTTCCCAAATTGGCATCTCTGGTAACTACTTGAATTGGATCCACTCCTATTTAACAGATCGTCGTCAACGTGTTCTGGTCCAAAATTCTGTCTCCAGTGACATATCAGTGAAGTCAGGCGTCCCTCAAGGATCTCATATCGGCCCAGTTCTTTTTCTGCTATTTATCAACGATGTAACAAGCTGCTTCTTAAATAGTCACTGCCTTATGTTTGCCGACGACCTTAAATTTTATAGCATAAAGACCAGTAACAACTTAGCCTTGCATTCCGTTCTGGTCCGTTTCATTGAATGGTGCAAAACAAATCGCTTATTCGTAAATGTAAATAAATGTGGTACAATTCACTTTACTAGATCCCGTAACGTCATCCAAAATGCTTATAAAGTTGACGGTGTCTTATTAAAATGTGTCTCATCCATCAATGATCTTGGCGTCATATTCGACACTGATCTAACATTCAACGAGCATATCGACTCGATGGTATGCAAGGCATTTAGAATGCTCGGCTTCATTATACGTCACACTAGACATATACACGACACCAAAGCCATTATGTCCCTCTATAACTGTCTGGTAAGAAGTATTCTTGAATACTGTGCTGTAATCTGTAATATACACATGTGTAATCAACAAAATCGAACGAGTACAACGAAAGTTTGTAAAATATCTCCTGTTCAAGTATCGATTTCCATACCAGGACATATCGTACGAAACACGACTATTGTTATGTGGCATGCAGACTCTTGAAGAACGAAGAAAACACACCCTCCTCTTGTTCCTCTTCAAACTGCTCAACGGAGTAATTACGTGTGACATTCTTTTGGAAAAGATCAACTTCCTGGCCACTACGCGGAGAACACGGCACACCTCTCTTTTCTTCATTAGGCAGCATCGAACAAACTATGGACAAAGGGCTTTTTCTGATAGAATTTGCCAAAATTATAGTAAATTTTTCTCAGAATGTGACTTATTTAATATAAACCTACCAAGCCTAAAAAGGACTTTAAAAATTCGGCTGTGAATGAGTTTGTGCACCTTTATCTTTTCTTTTAGTCATCGAAATTTAATTGTTTTTAAAGTGTTTGATGTTTTCTGTTCTTTTTAGTATTTTTTTTTTAAATTGTCTGTTCTTAAATTTTAAAATGAATATGTAAGTTTCCGTGCAATTGTGCTACCTATATAACTTTTTACTGTTAATGTATTATACCTAATAGTTTGTATTGTATTGTTTGTACTGTACATTTATTTCATATTAGAATTGTATATTACATCTAAGTTTCCATACTATTTAGGATATATAAATCCTGTAATGTATGCTTAGTAAATAAATAAATAAATAAGTAAAATTAAATTTATTCTTTAAAAGAACTAAGTTTATTTGAATTCAATTGATTACAATATCTAATATCCGCCGTAGACCGTTCGACCTTCTTTTATTATTTAATATATACAAAAGTGAAGGTACTCAATGTTGATAATGATACATAGTAATTTAATAAACCAGAAATTGAAAAATACCGTTTATTGAATATTTTAATGCATAGTTGTTTATTTTAGTACTATAGTTATCACTCTCATACCTTATTGTGAATTCTAAGCTTTTACATATTTAACAGCCGTTAGTCGTGATTTCACTCACGTTTTTAAAGCATTTGTCTGAACAACTGTTTCGATTCTATTTCTTAGTTTGTGTGTACAATCTAATTAAGTGTGTTTTTACTTTATTTATTTTTCACTCAATGGAACTCATTCAACGTTTCTACAAACAACTTTTTTGGAAACAATTTTTAAAACGTACATTTTAAAACATGTATCTCTTATCTGTAAACATATTGGTTTTCTTATTTTTCATCTAATTGGAAACCAAAGTACATATATATACATATACATTATTTAGTCTTGGGACATGACAGATTGTCAGAGATATTTTCAACGAAACTAAATCTGCCTGTTTTATTTATAGTTTTTTTGTCTTATTAACCAAAGTCTTAAAATTAGATTTCATTATCTTTAACCACATCCGTTATAATCGAACTATAGAATTTTTGAATTAATTCAAATTATATATGTACAATTTATGCTATTATATTTATTTATTTTTAACATAAAGGATATGACGTCTAAGAATTTCCGTTAATTAAGAAATTTTTGGTAATTGCTTACATTTTAAAGTTGTTATCTATAATTCTTTATATCACATTTAGTTAGGGTTTATGGAGTTTTTGTATATTTCTAAAAGATAATTCTAAAAGTATTTTAAAAACAGTAATATGAGAATTGACAGACAATATTAGATTTAAAAACCCCTATGATAAAAATAACCTTTTTTTTATTAAGGATGTCCTCGTAGGTATAGACCTAAATACAAATGTAACGAGAACATCTATTGGGGCAGAAGAGACAATTTATTAATTTGGGATTTAAAGGCCTGCAAGTTAGGACGGGTGGAGAAGACGTGGGAAGGTAAGGAGTTCCACAATCTGGTGACCCTGGGGATGAAGGAAAGATCGAATCGATCCGTTCTCGATGTCGGGCATTGAACAGTATAAGGGTGCATGGAGTTGGCACGTCGCGTTGCTCTGGTTGGTCTAGCAAGTGGAGGCATTATAGAGCGAATTTCTTCTGAGCAAAATCCGTTTATGTATCGGTAAAACAAGAAAAGATCAGCCACTGCTCTTCGGTGGGATAGTGGAGCTAGATTTTTGGTGATACTGGTGTCGTTTATTAATATTTAATACTTGATTCAAAGTTTACTTCGAATCACCATCTTGATCAATATTTAAAAAGGCGATAACCAGTTTAATAAGCCAAATGCATTTACGACAAAACAAAAAAATGAAAATTTCTGTTCCACTGGAAATTGTGTTCCACTAGTTTGGGTGTCAGGAAACAGAAATACAAGGCATGAGTAGGCTGATGATTAATTTACTAATATTTTAGGGTTCAGAATCAGTTCAAAAAAGTATGTTCTGGAACCGGATAAAAGCTAAGCGTCTATACACACGAACCACCAGTGTCCGACACTGGTGGGTGGCGACCACCGATAGCGATGCATTGTTTTAAATGTACGATTACAGACGAGCCACTTTGCGGACCACACCACTTTTAGCTGCTCGACTGCCGCTACGCTAGTGTCCTACCCTCGCCACCGGCCAGGTCACTTTCCTATATTTTATTTTTAGCAGTACGTTGTTTTTAATAGAGGTGTACACACCAACCACTTTTTGTGTCTCTGAATCTTGAAATTGTTTGATCGTTTATTATGGAGAAACATTTTGAATGCAATACTAAGGATTTTGTGTCTGCTATTAAAGGAGAACCAATTATTTGGGACAACAAACTTGATGATTATAGCGATAAAATTGCTAAAAAAATGCTTGGGAAAGAGTTATCAAAGAATTTGTGAAAGATTTTAATTAGAAAGGAAACCCAGAAAAAACTGATATAGGTATAAATGTAAAATGACTAGTTTGCTATATTCATCTGTTTTCTAGTTGTATACCAACCCCGGTGGCAAAAACCGGTGTCGGACACAAGTGGCTTCATGTGTAAAGACTCGCCCGACCGGTGGTCGCCACCGGTGTCGGACACTGGTGGTTCGTGTGTATAAACGCTAAGGGTCGTAGACAACACAACTAATACTGGAATCATGCCCCTGCTCGAGTTCACAACAAAATGAATGTTGTAGGCTAGCAAAGCTGAAACATTGCCTAAATCGGCAGGGAAACAGTCAAACATTGTACCATTGCCAGGTCACTGTATACGGCACCCATTCTTTTGACCACTTGATAAGAGTGTAGCAAGATCTGGGAATGGTTACCTTCTACCGGGGGAAGAAGTACAATAAGCCTAATTAGAACTAAAAATATATTCCTAAATAGAAATGAATATTTTTTTATTATTTTCAAAACATTGGCCATAGTAAAAGTGGTGAATATTAGTCAACAAATGTTGCAGAATGCAGAATATTAATTATTCTATCGCTTTACGAGTTTTTGAAAATCATTTTCAACGACATTGACCATTTAACTAAGAAAAAACAACTACTTCCCGGGCTATGTGCCCCGACGGATATTGAATTATACTTCAAAGTCAAACAGGGTTGGCATATCTAATAGATAATTTAAACCAACCATTTTGGTTTGTAGTTAGAAGGGACAACATAACTTGTAGACCGGTTTCGGTGTATTTGCACCTCGTCAGTACAAGGTATATGTTATCCGTCAGCGAGCTTAAAGCATAATCGCTGACTGAAGACTACACTAAAATCACAATTAATATATATCTTTCAATAACGAAAGTGTAAAAGATGTGATAGTAGTGACATCTTCACCTCTAACGGCAAACCAAAACAACAAGACTCACGCCTTGATACCCCGTTTGACTTTGAAGTATAATTCAATATCCGTCGGGACACATAGTCCGGGAAGTAGTGGTTTCTTTTTAGTTAAATGGCCAATGTCTTTAAAAATGTTTTTCAAAAACTCGTAAAGCGATAGAATAATTAATATTCTGCATTCTGCAACATTTGTTGATTGATAACTCGCTTTATTAAATAAGACACTATTACAGTTTCTTGTAATAATACGTGAATAATAATATTTTTTGTTTTAGACCAGCGGAACTTCAATTTTATACCAGTATAGCTAGTATTGTAGTACAAATACCTGCCACATTATTAATGGTAGATTTTACGGCAGGTGACATAATAGGATATAAGCTAATATTGTCCTTCGTTTTAAATGGTATATTTTTTCATTTTCAAAGCATAACGGCGTATGTACTTATGGATTATATTAGTCCTGTTACACATAGGTAAGAATTTTACTCTGAATTAATCGAACCAGAACTAACTTATTTAATACTTGAAGAAGAAGGTTCATTACTTAAGAATGCGCTTAAATATTAAGTCTCATATAACGCATTCACTGTTTATTTGGCCTTCAGTTGCCAGATAATAGAGTAGTGATAAATACCATCTTGTAAGAATTACTGCACTACTTGAATTTGTTAAATGATTTCTAAAAATATAGATTTAGTTATTATCGGTACTTTATAAGATCCGCTTGTGTGTCCCCTTGTCCGTGTGCGGTATAACTCTATGAAGGAAAGTCACAGAGTCATTAAGTTTGGTCTATAGAATCCTCATATCAAGGGAAGAACCCTATTGATTTTGGTCCAGATCTGATAACCCTAACGTTAAAATTTTAACTGTTATATAAACTCGTGTATATAATGCATACCTGTATATAAATCTGATTGTACTTTCTTACATAGACGTAATACTCTAGTCAACATCTTCAAAAACGTGAAAAATTAAAATAAAGGTCCTAAAAATATGAGCGATAGCTCATTGGATTCGGAATTACCTGTAGAAAAAGGTTTTTGAAGGAAAAGTGTGCAGGCAAAAAATTGCAATTGTTACTAACAAAATAAGATGAAAAAAAACAGATGTTTATGTTTTTGTTAATAACTCGAAAAATATTAATATTTAAGCAATTTTGAAAAAAGCTCGTTAAAGAGGAGAAAATTTCCGAAAAAAAAGTCCGTCCTCCCGGAACTCTATCTCCATTATTTATAATTTTAATTTGACGTTGAAAATAGGGCTCCGCGCGATTTTTACGGCATGCGCGCGCTACCGGTAAACGGTGTTTATCAGATAAAATATTTTTTTTATGACATAAAATGTTATTTTAAAAATTTGAAAAAATTCCAGTATTTTCTTAACACTTGAAAGAATCTAAATCAGTTGGAAAAAACATTTTATCACTGTCTTTCAAAAAGTTATTCAATTGTTAACTAACAAATTTTTTCCTAATCTCTGTTGACATAAACAATGGGATAAAAGGTATAAATAATTGGCCTAAAAATTTAAAACTTTGTGGAGTCCTTTTCATATGTATACTTTACAAGATTCTGTGATAAATGTTCATAAAAGTTTATTAATTTGTTAGTTATGATTTTTCATAACTATTGCAAAATATTGCGAAAAAGTAAAAAAAAATACAGAATTTTTCCAATTAAATGCATGTAGTATCTAATAAACAATAAATACGAACTTGGTCTTAGAATTATTTGAAAGAGAAATTTATTTTCTAAAAAAAACTCCTGAATATCCTTTATCATATCTCCAATAGATTAAAAGATATATCATTTTTTTAATTGGCAAGTTAATTGGCGCTACAGTTAACGTGACGTATGATATTAGAAAGTATTATTAACAAATTAATAAACTTTTATAAAGATTTATCGCAGGATCTTGTAAAGTATACATATGAAAAGGGCTCCACGAAGTTTCAAATTTTTAGGCCTATTATTTATACCTTTTATCCCATTGTTTATGTCAACAGAGATTAGGAAAAAATTTGTTAGTTAACAATTGAAAAACTTTTTTAAAAACAGTGATAAAATGTTTTTTCCAACTGATTTAGATTCTTTCAAGTGTTAGGAAAATACTGGAATTTTTTCAAACTTTTAAAATTACATTTTATGTTATAAAAAAATATTTTATCTGATAAACACCGTTTAGCGGTAGCGCGCGCATGCCGTAAAAATCGCGCGGAGCCCTATTTTCAACGTCAAATTAAAATTATAAATAATGGAGATAGAGTTCCGGGAGGACGGACTTTTTTTTCGGAAATTTCCTCCTCTTTAACGAGCTTTTTTCAAAATTGCTTAAATATTAATATTTTTCGAGTTATTAACAAAAACATAAACATCCGTTTTTTTTCATCTTATTTTGTTAATAACAATTGCAATTTTTTGCCTGCACACTTTTCCTTCAAAAACATTTTTCTACAGGTGATTCCGAATCCAATAAGCTATCGCTCTCTATTTTTAGGACCTTTATTTTAATTTTTCACGTTTTTGAAGATGTTGACTAGAGTAAATATATAGAGTAGAGTAAAGTCATATGTTTTCAAAATCTTCTAAATAAAAATATGAAATCATCCACCCAAGATTAAGCAGTAGTGGTAATGACCGATAGAAGCCATCCTTTTACTGTAATAGTCAGTTATTTTCGATTTTTTTTTAATTAATTAACACTTTTTCAAGATTTTTCTAATTTTCCACTACCTCTTTCCCATCTTTCCCATTTTTCATGATTTTTTCTAGTCGTTCGTGAATTTTTAAATAGTTCACGATTTTTTTTCTATTTATTAAATATTTTATAAATCTTTTACTATTTTTTAATTTTTCATGATTTTTTTGATTTTTTACAACTTTACAAGATTTTTCGCACAGTTTATTGCAATAAATAGTCTAATAGTAAAACGCCCTGTAAAATATAGTTAAAAAAGGATTAAAATATAAGTAGTATAATTCTCTTTAACTATAAGTATATGTGCGCGTTTTTTCTAAGTTTTTTTTGGCGCTTTTCCTTAAGTATTTTATACTCTTTCTTCAGTTTTTTCGACTTTTCTCATATTTTTTAATAATATTTCTCTTTATTTTAAAACATTTTTACAGGAATTTTTCCAGTTTAATGTTTTTTTTTTTGAATAATATTGACTTCGAATCTAAACAAAGAGAGTTTCTTTACCCCAAATTCACAATGGAGATTGAACAGGACAATAAAATAGATTTCTTAGGTTTAACTATCACCAAACTTGATAATAAACATGATTTCTCAAATTTCCGCAAACCAACGCATACGGACACTACAATTCACAATAAATCTAATCACCGATACCAACACAAAATTGCAGCCTATAACAATATGATACATAGATTAATTAATATTCCAATGTCCTTAACTAATTTTAATATAGAACTAATATAATTGATAATTTATTACAGAAAAAACAATACAATTTAGCCATAAAATCAGTTTATCCAATTAGTAAAGATATCACAAATAACTTTAAATTAATTACCTATAACCTTGTAACCAAATTTCAAAATTTTTAAATAAAAATAATCTTAAAGTTGCATTTAAAACCAATAACACAAATAGTAAGTTTTTGAAGAATAATTAGACTTATAACTTATAAATTACAGCCCTCGTTTGATAAAAATCGTGATAATTCAAACTATGCCAAACATTTAATAGAAGAAAAACATATTTTCAATGATAAACCTGATATTCTACATATTCAACTGAAACGCCATAAATTGAAACTCTTAGAATCACTGGAGATTAATAAATATAAACATTCTAAATTGCTTTTAAATGACCAACTAGATTTAACAAATTCACCCTTACCTAATTGGGAACTTGCTAATCTTATAAATATATTTTTAAAATGACTACAAATTCTAGAACTTGATTATATTAGTTTAGTACTGATTTTACATCCGACGAAGATATTGTATATTGAAACATGTTATGAAGTTTGTGAAATAAAAGTGAATATCGAAAAGTACTCGTGTGATGTAATCGTTAACATGGATATTCATCAAGCAAAAGCCACCTCCATTCAATACTTGTAATTATTTTTAACCACGACTCATAAGTAAATTGCATATTTTTTAACCTATATCTCTGTCAGTAAGTGTCAAATTATTGAGGAGTTGTGTTATATTTTCATTTACTACACTAGTGGAGTAAGTAAATAGAAACCTGTATTATGCACTGGATTAACATTTGACATTGGTTAGATAAGTGAACCAGTACAGATTAGACAACTGCAATATCGAATATTTTTGACAACTTATTCCAAAATTTAGATTTTATTTTTGTTATTTTTAGTTTTATACAAAACCATTTGGTAAGTCGTGAGTAAAGCATAGTACTTCACTCGAGGAACAAATTGCATATTTTGCTGTAATATGCAATTTACTCCACTCGTAAAGTAATATACTATTACCCACGACTCATAAGTAAATTGCGTATTTTTAAACCTATATCTCTGTCAGTAAGTGTCAAATTATTGAGCAGTTGTGTTATATTTTCATTTACTGCACTAGTGGAGTAAGTAAATAGAAACCTGTATTATGCGCTGAATCACGCCTACAGTATCCGCTAGGTGCGAAGGATAGGGTGGGAGAACCACGAATCGATCGCAGCGCTCACCGTAGCTAAAAAAGGAACTTACGGCGGACAATTAATAACTTTTTACTAAGGATTTTACATGGATTTCACTTATCCATGCGTCGATTTAAAAAGTAAATAAACCTTCGTCACGAAACCTGCTGTACAGTCAACTGCAACAACAATGGCAAAAATAGTGATCAGAAATTCTATAAATTTCCACAAAAAGTTGGAAACGAAAACAACGTGTGAAGTAGTGGATAATCGCTATCAAGAGGAAAAAGCTAATAAGCTAACTTAAAAGGCAACATTTTAAATATTTGCTATATTTAGTAGATAACTATGTTGTAGGAAGCATCACGTTTTATTTTTACGTCTTGCACATGTTAAGCCAAAACTAATTCTTTACCTTTGTTGATTGTTTGAGGTTGGAAAGTTATGTCGTGAGTGATTGCTTGAAAAACAGTTTTAATTTTTAATTTTGCCATGTTTAACTGAAAATACACAAAACGTCTGCATTATTAACGGCATTATAATCATATTATTATCATCTATAATGCAATAATCGATTACATTTATTTATTTTTTTAATTACTTCACGTGAAGTCCGCCGTGATAAAGCCCATCTATACTACCTAAAATTTAATGATTTTGACATTTTAGACGGAAAATAAAAAAGATAAATATTATTATCGACGCTATAGATTTACATGATCAATACATTTGGGTAGAAAACTAATAAATTACGATGTTTCATTGGAAATAGTTATTTGTTTACTTACTTTTCGTAATGACAGTTAGCCATTTGATATTTCAAAGTCCGCCGTAATTGTAAACGCAAGGTGCCGCTGTCATCGCGCACCCAGCGGATACTTCTAACAATTGACATTTCTCAGACAGAACTTCTCATTGAAGTCGAGTATTTTTAACAACTTATGCCAAAATTTAGATTTTATGTTTGTTATTTTTAGTTTTATATAAAACCATTTGGTAAGTCGTGGGTATGTATCAATACAGCTCTAATGTTAATGTAAACGGCAACTCTTTGGACCTTGTATTAAATAATAATTTCTTAATAAAAAATTTAAGGTTATCTACTTCTCCACTGGTTGGTGAGGACCCATCTCATAATACTCTTGAGTTTGATATCAAAGATTACAACACAAAGATATTAAATGTAAGCAGTTACTGTAATAAAGACTTCAATTTAGCAAATTATATCGAGATAAATCACCTTTTATCTACTATTAACTGGAACGATCGGTTTCAATACCTCACAGTCAATGAATCGGTAACTGTATTTTATGAAATTGTTAATAATATTTTGGACAGCCATGTTCCCAAGAATCCCAAGTATTGTAAAAGATATCCTTCTTGGTTTTCTTTATCAACCATTAAAACTATTAAAGAAAAAATAAAATTTCATAGACGCTGGAAAAAATATAAAAATGATATGGATTACTTGACATTTAAAATCTTACGCGGTAGGTCAAAATTTTTAATTAACAAGGATTACAAAAAATATATAAATCGTGTTGAATCTAACGTTACTGACAATCCAAAGTATTTTTTTCAATATGTTAAAAATAAAAAAAATCCCCAGTCTTACCAGATAATCTCGTAACCGACAAGGGTCTTATTACAGATCCACAGAGTATCTGTAATGCATTTTCTGATTTCTTTTCGTCTGTTTTTGTGCCAAGTGAACCTAGTGACTTTTCCACTAGTTTTCAAAACGCACCCCTAAACATTAACCAATATCAAATATCTCGTGATATGATCTCATTAAAAATAGATAGTTTGCCTGATAAAGGTCCAGGCCCAGATGAGATACCCACTTGTTTCATTAAAAAGTGTAAAAAGTCTCTTATTGATCCCCTATATTTCTTATTTAATAAATCCCTATCGGAAGGACAGTTCCCTGATAAATGGAAAATGGCCTATGTTGTGCCAATCCACAAATCAGGAAATAAAAACAAGGTGGATAATTTTAGACCTATCTCAAAACTTAACTTATTAAGTAAGCTATTTGAAAGTTTAATATTTGACTTGCTATTTTTCGATGTTAAGAACATTCTAAATATCGAACAACATGGTTTTATTAAAAAAAGATCTGTTGAAACTAATTTATTTGTTTATATTGAATATATATTGAAAAGTTTAAATAACGGATACTTGGTAGATTCTGTGTACACCGATTTCAGTAAGGCTTTTGATAAAATTGATCACTCTATAATGATATCGAGGCTTGCGGGGGTCGGTGTGCACGGGAACCTACTAAGATGGTGTGATTCTTATCTAAGAAACAGATCCCAGCAGGTAGCTATAGGTAGATACAAATCTATATCCATTACTCTTACATCAGGTGTACCGCAAGGATCTCATCTTGGGCCTTTACTTTTTAATCTGTATATCAATACTATATGTAAGTGTTTTAAATTTGCTAAATTCATTATGTACGCTGATGACTTAAAAATTTATCTTTCTTTAACGTCTTTACTTGATAGGGTTTTGTTTCAGCAAGATCTAGATAGATTTTGTGAATATTGTAGAATAAATAATCTGTTTATAAATGTCTCTAAGTGTAGTTATATACAATTCACTCGTAGTAACTCTTTTTTTAATCACAGTTACATCATCAATCAATTTACTCTTCAACCAGTGGATAAGGTAAAAGATTTGGGTATATTTTTGGATTCCAAACTGCTGTTCGATGAGCATATATACTATATTACTAGAAAAGCAAATAAAGCCTTAGGGTTCATCTTAAGAACAAGCTATGAATTTAAAAATCCTCGTACCATAAGAACCTTATATATGGCCTATGTCAATAGTGTACTTATGTTCGGATCAGTTATCTGGAATCCATTCTATCTTATATATATATCGACAAACTGCAATCAGTTCAGAACAGATTTGTTTCATATTGCCAAAAGAAATATTTTCCGCAATTAACAGAAAATAAGGTATTATCGAATTTAAACTTGATCAACCTAGAATCACGAAGACAAATTGCTGACATAATGTTTATGCACAAAATACTCAATTGTCAAATAGACTGCATTGATATTGTTAATCTTATTCAACTGAACTGTCCTAATTATAAAACAAGAAATGTAAATACCTTTTTTCTCAACAAGGCAGAAACCAATTACTATCTAAATGCTCCCCTTCGTAGAATTTCAAAAACTTGTAACCAGTTGTCGAATATAGTTAATTTAGATATTTTCTTTCACAGTTTTATATTCATTAAGAAAGCACTGTTGAACTATTTTCTAGAGCTGAATATGTAATTTTCTTTGTTAACTTTTTTAAGATATTTTGTAAAATATTGTTTACTTTTAAACTATATTTGTATATTGTATTATTTTGTGGACACATTTTTGGGCTAGTCCTGTCTGTGTCCCGAATAAAATTAAATAAAATAAAAAAATAAAAATAAAGCATAGTACTTCACTCGAGGACCAAATTGCATATTTAGCCAAACACACTCGCTGTAATATGCAATTTACTCCACCCGTAACTTGCAATCAGTTGTTATCACTTAAAATCAGTTGATATCATTTGAAATCAGTCGTAATCATGCTTATCGTGATATCACGTTTAAAGTTTTTCCAATAGCAGTTTTAAATGTAATTAAAAAATAAATATTTTATTTCGAAATTTTTTAATAGTTTCATAAAATTACAAAATATTTTCAAGAGGATTACAAATATAAAAAGTCTTACATAATTTCAAAATTTATAATTAAAATGTCTTATATACTTTGAACAAACTCAAAATTTTACTACAAAACAGTTTACAAATCTCTGAAATTTAATAAAAACTGAAAAAAACTAGTGTATAAATATGAATAAATATTGGTAAAATTTCAACTTAAATTAATTACACCTGAGTTTCTGTTTTCCTCATTTGTACCAACGAAATCGGTAAATTCCATACTGGTATTTTTCGATTTCCTTTAATTTTACAAATTTCATTCTTTATTGATTGATAAACTTATTTTTTTTTAGTGTGGCCAATACAGCGAAACGAGCATTTCTAATATGGTTATCTGTAGTAATGTTTGGAAATCCTGTTACGTTACTGAGTGGTTTAGGCACAATTACTGTGATAGTTGGAGTTATGTTATATATAAAAGCACAAGAATATGACAACAATGATAGATTAGCTTCTGGTAATTTAGTGCATAGAAAAGTTCGTGCCATCTAGCATATTTAATTTTTCTTGTATACTTCAAATAGGGGTTATTAAAATGTTAAACATAAGTCGTAAGAAAATACTAATGGTGTTATATTTGTGATAAACGTAGCGGTGGGACACTGATGTGCATTTAAGTGTTTGGCTATTTATAAAAATTTATACTCCAGAAACACGGGTAAAATGAATATTTTTTTGTAATTATCAATTTTTTATTTCTACTATTAATTACTTTTAATAGCTCCTATTGGCATTACATTTGTATTCAATTAGTGCCAATTATAGAAGTCGGTTCAGTGCTTTAGTACCTCCATTTATATTTTCTTATGGTGTGTTTTTTGGTTTTAATTTTTATACAGTATTTAATTATTCAGTGAAACTTTTATGTGACATCTATTTTTACCTTATTTTATTATTTGAGTATCCTTCTTGCCACTTTAAAAATCATTAAATATATTTTAAAATTTCCCTTACGTAATTGAATGATATTGATTTTGACAGATTTGTCAGTTTTCGACAATCATATCGGGTTGTCTTTTTTGAAAATCTCTAATTACAAACATGAAATTCACAATATTACGACCTTTCTCTCTTTCAATAAAATTGAAACGATAATTTCAAAATACAATTGAAATAGTATAATTTCTCTTTAGCGCATTTTTTTTTTTATTTAAATGCTGGTGTCATACTGAAAGAGAGAAAAGTGATTTTTTTGTTTGTAATTAGGAAGTCTTGAAAACATCTACCGATATGGTTGTCGAAAAGTGGGGAGACGGTTCTAGACAAATCTGTTAAATCAACATTTATTTTTATTTCATGTGGCAAGAAGCTGTCCGAATAAGAGAAGAATGTTCAATTATATTTATTTGCAATTGAAATAGTATAAGGTTTATTCTATACTCTGGTAATAAATTGTAAAGGATAATTCATACCCATATAGTATATTGTGTATCTAGTAGGAAAAGCGATACATTCCCGGACGACAATGTAAATTGTTGGCCGAGGCGTTCAGCCGAGGCCAACAAACATTTAGAGTCCGGGAATGTGCTTTTACTACGAGATACACATACTAGTTTTTCTGAAATCGCATTAAATATAATCGTAAATTAAGAAAGTTTTATAAATGCATAACTGTTTAGATATCATTTTATTTTCTATGAAACCGTTTCGTTGACATTGTTTGTTTATCATTGTTGATTAGTGTCACAAAACTGTCAGTTCGGTTAGTTACATATTGCTTAAAGTTTTTAAATTATATTTAAAACTAGTTGTACTCGCAACGTCGTTCGCGTGACGTGTGATTGTTGTATAAAAATTTCTTACCCCACCTAATTTAAGGGATGGGAGAGAAATTTTTATACACCAGATGTTAAGTTGAAAGAAGACAAATACATCTGTGAAAACCGCATTCGAATCGGATCAATAGTTTTCACGTGATGCGCGCACAAACATACAGACAGACAGACAAAAAAATTTAACCACATTTTTGAGTTATATTTCGATGTACCCGCGATGTCGTCCGCGTGGCGTGTTGATTTTTGTATAAAAATTTCTTTCCTCGCCCCGTTAAAGGGGTGGGGGAGAAAGTTTTATACACCAGAAGACAAATACGTCTTTAAAAACCGTATTCGAATAGGATCAGTAGTTTACATGTGATGCGCGCACAAATATATTCATTTCTACAGTTTTATTATATGTATAGATGAACAGTGACGATTATGTCCAGAGGTGCAAACCGCCTCCAGAGTTACTAAACATCGCTACTAATGTGGTTTTAAATTTATTGCCAAATAAAATCAAGGCGCAAAATATGAATTTCCTTATATACGTTTTATGGATCATTCTCGTACACAGGTACGGAAAAAATATTCCAGTTCAGTACGGAAAAGTTCGTTGCCTAGCAACGGACTAAAATACCTGCAATCTTGAGGTTTCACGTAATTTACTATTTATTTTTAAGCTACAAATTTAATGTAAGTGCATGTATATTGTCTATGCAATAAATTTATTTCATTCTTGAAAATTTATCAGGTCAAGATTTGGTGTGGTTTCGTGGTACAAGAAATATAACAAAGATCAGAAAAATTACTTTCACGGCATGCTTATTGGGATAATTTTGTGAACACTTTAAATTGCGTTAAGTTGATACATTTTTACAACAACTTTTAGCTTACGTCATTTATCTTCATATTTATGCGTTGTCAAAAGATTCTAATTCGTTAACTTATTGCTTTTAAGACTGTTGATGGTAATAATAGTCTCATTATTTTGACATTATTGTGCAAAGTACTCTATTTCCAAAGAGATGAGTTCCTTATAATGAGTATTGAGTTGTTTTGTTTTATAAAAGATTCTAATTCGTTAACTTATTGCTTTTAAGACTGTTGATGTTAATAATAGTCTCATAAATACCGATTTACTTATACCATTGTGAATAATAGTGGGACTAGTATCTTACCTGCGGGTATTCGACGTCTCACCTGACAGGTAAACTAAATACGTTAATACTAAAGTATCAGGCCTGATATTTTTTTCTGCAGATAATATATTAATTCTTAATTACACTTACAAAAAACCAAACAAAAATATTAATAATAACACCTTCAAAAAAATGATTGAAAATTCCTTATTTTTATGTAAAGTATAGGCCAGAACGGGCAAGTGAGGTGTGAAGAGTAGGTAACGTAAGCAGAATAGAATGTGCGGCAACACTGGCAATCCCCCGTAACTTACTAACTGACAATAGGATTATTTTTCTATGCGTTGAACAAGGATAGACATGGTATTCTTTTCTTATTTACTATTTATCTATTAGACTATTTAACTCATGTCGCATTTTGCAAATTTGCTTCTTTGATGTTTCGTTTGCGTAATACCGCGACCGTCGGCATTTCTTTGCATTAATATCAAAGCGGCGCTAAACGACTTGGAAATGGCAAACTAAATACACAATGTTGCCGTTATTCAAAAATGTCTTTAAGTATAAGTATAAGTAAATCGGTATTTGTACAAATACAGTTCAAGATAAAACCACTTACCGAAAATGTTGCGAGCTCTCCGTCTATCATCATTTTGACATTTTTGTGCAAAGTACTCTATTTATGAAGAGATAAGTTCCTTATAGAGTATTGAGTTGTTTTGCTTATTAAAAGATTCTAATTCTTTAACTTATTGCTTTTAAGACTGTTGATGTTAATAATAGTTTCATCATTTTGACATTTTTGTGCAAAGTACTCTATTTACGAAGAGATGAGTTCCTTATAATGAGTATTGAGTTGTTTTGCTTATTATAAGCACAATACACAACAATAGTCAAGTCTATTTAACCTACACTACTGCGTATTACTTAAGTATAGAGGTTGTTGGTCATTATTTTCGATGACTACAGTATACTATTGTATAGTATCAAAGATGACATATTATAACACAAAAAAAAAATACAATTTACCAATTTGTGCATGAGTTATGGACATGCAAAGTTGACCGCTTATACAATCCAAATATAAAACTAAATAGCATGAGTTTAATCGAAATTCGTCAGTCTTTTAACTCATAACACGAATATATCAAAGATCATAACTAAAAACGGATATATTTCAATTTAATTAATATAATTAACATTAATGAAAAATGGGACACGTTTACCACGTTGTTAATTTGGCATGATTTATAAATTATTAAAAACTGGATTAATCCAAATGTAAAACAAGATGTTGCAACAGCGCATTCACCGCATCATTCCAATATAAAAAAATTGATATTTTAGCGGTTTTGTCACTTTCATTCTCTTTATCAAACACTGTTTTTAAAATAATCTTTTTTTTTAATAATACCTTAATGTAGGCGAATTCATTGTGACTTCAAGTGAAAACAAACTGCTATAAAGCGACACTCGTAGTGAACTGTGTACATATACATCACGCCACGTGATGCTACAAAACGCTTGGCTAAAGTGTTGACGTTGTCATGGATTTACTACATTAACCTGAAAAATTACGCATCTCTTATAAAATAGCTCTCTTATATTGAAAATTTTAATATTTTAAAAAAGTAGAAATCAATAAATTAATAAAGATTTAATAAAGATATTAATTCATTAATTAAAAAAAAAACATTCAAATAAGAGTTAATTAACAATTAAAACATAAAATAAATTTAATGTTAAAATGAAAATTGCACCCATCTGTATCAGTTGGATGCTTGTACTTAACCATTTTTTTTATTTTCACATCTTAGCTCTTTTCACATCTTAGCTCTATTTCAAGTACCGAGTACTACAGTCTCCAGCTTAAATACCTGAGACCATTTCTACGAGGCATGCTTTGAAGCCCTTAGATCACTACGTAATCGATTTTCTCCCACTCTTCGTTAAGATCCTCAAGAAGTTGGTTAAGTGTTTGTGGACGATTTCTGCGCGCTGCGATTCTTCGCCCAATTTCTCCCCAGATTACAATTTAGCCTTCTTGCAGGCCAGTCTAATTCTTGAATTTAGACTTCCTCAACGTACCTATTCTTTATAGCCATATATGGAAGATTGTTGTCCTGCATATTCCACAACTGGTACTACTTGTCGTTCCAATATTACAGTTATGTACCAATGGGCATTTAGTGCCCTATGAGCTAAAGGAATGAGATCTGTTTTAGCTTGGGAGATTATTTCTTCCCCAGATCATTACGGATCCTTCAAAACTTTTTGTACCTATCATCGTATTTTCTTCATAACGGTCTTCAGGCATCCTCCATACAATAGAGTAAATCTGTAGCTAATTTTGACCTTGTTACGAAATTTTTAGAGGAGAAATTTAACCTATCACCTTTCACCTTCGATTCGTGGTGGAATTCCTTCAAAATAACAAAACACACCTTTAACCTTTTTTATGAGTATTTTTTTAAAATTATTATTTACTTCGTAGAAAACGGATTAAGCTTCGCGGGTGTAACAATTTGATTGTCAATGATCAAAGAATCTCCAGTTATATTTTTTTGAGGTTTTATTTATCCTTTAATGGCATCAAAATAAACAATATCTGATAGGTGAAATAGCTCCTCAATTTTATACTCTAGTCAACATGTTCAAAAACGTGAAAAATTAAAATAAATGTCCTAAAAATATGAGCGATAGCTCATTGGATTCTGAATCACCTCTAGAAAAATGTTTTTGAAGGAAAAGTGTGCAGGCAAAAAATTGCATCGGGTGAATTTAGGAGCAAATCGTGGTTCATTGACTTCAACACTTCTAGCATTTAACTCATTCTAGAGCTGTGATGCAGTTAAACAAAAAAAATCTGTCATCATTTTTGCGACTTTGTTCTGGACTCCATTTTCATCGTTCAAAAGTACCATTGCCAATGCAGCTTGTTTTATGGGTTAAATGGTAGCTGCTTCTGTTCATTTTTGTTTGTACTGTTAAAAATCATGACTTAATCAGATCAGCACAATAATAAAATACAAATTTACATAAATTTCTTAAAAAGTGAAAACAATCGTTTACTCTATCTGTATCGCATTATAACTTTTATTTGAGAAATCTTAAAATTGCCGGTGGTAAAGTTTTTTTTTTCTTCTAAATTTCATTTATATTTAACATCTTAAAAATACATCCCTATATTATTATCTATAGATCGCGTTATGATAAACGCTTTTTTCAACGCGTTACGCTAAAAATCAGTTACCCTCCCATAAGAAGTTATCACTTCAAAAATGCGAAAAAAATAAATCTAAAAAATACCTTTCCAAATCTATGCATATAATAAAACTATAGAAATGTATATGTTTGTGCGCGCATCACATGAAAACTACTGATCCTATTCGAATGCCGTTTTCAAAGACGTATTTGTCTTCTTTTAACTTAACATCTGGTGTATAAAGCTTTCTCCCCCCACCCCTTTAACGGGGTGAAGAAAGAAATTTTTATACAAAAATCAACACGCCACGCGAACGACGTCGCGGGTTTATCGAAATAGAACCAAAAAATGTGGTTAGATTTTTTTGTCTGTCTGTCTGTATGTTTGTGCGCGCATCAGATGAAAACTACTGATTCGATTCGAATGCCGTTTTGACAGATGTATTTGTCTTCTTTCAACTTAACATCTGGTGTATAAAATTTCTCTTCCTAAGAAATTTTTATACAACAATCACACGCCACGCAAACAACGTTGCGAGTACAACTAGTTAAAGAATATAACGCCTCCGTAAGGTGGCTTAGTTAATATCTGATATATTTAAAGGAGCAATTACTGCTAAATCAACTGCTATGACTCCACCGTAGGGTGGCGGCGGTGGCGCAGTTATTAACTCATATATTTAAACAAGAAAATTAAAAATTAAGTACTATGAAGCCACCATAAGGAGGCACAGTGAATATCTAATATATTTAAAACAAAACAAAACCGTAAAAATTCTAAAAATGGAAAAAAGTCGCGACAGTGTTATGCGATACGAAGTTCGCCGGGACAGCTAATATTATTAATATCTATAAATTGTGTTTATTTTTTTTTGTTTTTTTTAAACCTCTAAAAGTTATTACTTCTTATAAAATTACAATTTTTATATACATTTTTATCTGTAACAAACCTTAATCACCTAAATCTATACTAATATTATAAAAAGGAAAGATTTGATTTTTTGTTTGTTTGAAGTGAATAGGCTCCGAAACTACTGGACGGATTTGAAAAATTCTTTTACCTTTGGAAAGCTACACTAATGCCGATGAACATAGGCTATATTATATTTTCAAAAAAAATTAGGGATCCTTACTAAAATGCCATTAATGTAACCAAAAATGACCTTAAAATCCTTACATCGCGTGCACTGAGAATACTATTCATTATAGAATAAAATAATGTACTACGATTTTGAAGAATATATAATTATCTACAAAAAATGCCGCGGCAGCATATGTCTAACTTTTATAGTTACGTCACAATAACTATTTTTTAATTTTTTAAAACTTTTTATCTTGGTATTAATCCTTATCAGAATAACTTATTTCATAATCACGACATATATCATGACAAATATTGAAGACGCAGTCCATTATCCACAGGAATTTTTAAATTCACCCAACCCTTCCGGTCTGCCACCACATGAATTGGCGTTAAAAATCGGAATTCCAATCATGCTTTAAAGAAATTTAAGCCCTCCGAGCATGTGCAATGGGACGAGGCTACTTATAAAGGAATTAAAGGACAATTAAGTTGTAGCAACCATTATAACTGGCCCAGCAGCTGGTCAACTGGCTCATATACCGAGGATACCGATGATCCCAACTGATCTACCAATTCCATTTAAACGGCTTGAATTTCCTATCTTTCGCTTTTACTAATAATAAGTCTCAAGGCCAAACCTTCCAATTAGTAGGGATCAGCCTACGAAAAGAATGTTTACAGGGAAGCGTTGACCCAATAAATTTGATGGCTTTTGTTTGTAGATGTAAACCTTTTCACAAACATTAGTGCAAATAAATATAAACTAATCAAATATTTAAAAAAACTTATTAATAACAAACAAAAGTACTAAGAAAAAAACAAAAAAAATAAAAAAATAATACTAAGAAAAAATAAATTATTAAAAACAAAACAATATATATAAAAAATATAATAATATTATTCGAATTTTAAACCTTTTTAGTAAGTGTGTTTGTAAAAAAAATATATTTCTTTAATCCCCGTTCAAAGCCGGGGCTGGCTGCTGGTGTGTAATATATCAGATTTTTGTTTAAATTAAAATTCGGTTTGTAAATTTAAAATGATGGAGACTAATAAACTTCAAGTACGAAACACGTTCCCTATTCGTCAAACGTGTTTAATTTTTTGTACTTCGTGGTGTTGCCCAAAATCATTTAACACTTTCACTGCGTTAGAAATATAATTGGATTCGCACAGTGCGGAATTTTTATTTAATCTTAATCGTAACAAAAGCTTCCTTATTTCTTACAAAACGGTGCCTTGATCATAATCAGACAATGATTGGTGAGTTTTTCATGTATTTTTTGTAAGACGCACATGAGCGCTCTCCGCACATTTCGAAATTTTTTTGTTTATATGCGGAAAGCGCACTTGTGCGTCTAGAGTTTTCAATTGCGGTTTGATTATTTTTTATTTTTCATTAGGAAGTCAACAAGTAAAACAATAGCAATTATCAACAACAATTGTTTATTTAGATGTATGTGACCAAAAATTAAAAAATTGACAATAAAATCACCAACCGTACAAAAAACAAGAAAAAAAACATACAAAAACTTAATTTGCCGTATTCTTATGGTATTCTTGAAAACATGGCTCAAGGCATAACCCTGGTTTCTGTGGACATGTGGAACAATGATAAAGTGTGTCCTTTCTAATTTTTTTTTACAACAGACACGACACTTTTTTCTAAGAGTTTTTCCTTTTTCATTTGTGATGTCTATTTTGGATGGTAAATGTTGAGAAACTTTTCGGGTAGGTTCAACCACTATTTCCGGCAATAATTTTTCAATAACTGCCAGTCGAAAGTCATAGAAAGTTAAATTGGGTCTAGTACCATACACAGTAAGTAAGCATTCACTAATAAAAGATGAATGACGTGAATAGCCAGTTTCTTATACCACCGTAAAGTTTTTCGCAACACTGGATAATATTGCGTAAATTGATCTTGACGATCCACTCCCATCATATACTTATTGTACTGGACTATCGGCAAAGGTTTCTGCATCATCTGTTTTCGCCTATTTTCAACCCCAACCATCTCACCTTTGTATTCGCTGGAAATATATATAACATCTCGTTTATCTCGCCATTTCCCAATCACTACACCATTCAAAAATTGTACTTTGTTTTCACCTTTTCTTAATTTGGCCACTATAACTTCTTTTGGAGACCCTGCTCTATCAGCACGAATAGTACCTGTACAAAATGTCTTTTGTTTTAGTAACGCAACAGCTAAACTATAACTGTTATAGAAATTGTCCATGTACAAGGAATGACCGCGATTCAGCATGTCACGCATGAGGTACATGACCACTTTTTGTACGTGGCCTTTGCCACTTAGTACATCAAGTTGGCCAGCGTATACAGCGAAATCTAATACAATCCCGTTTGGTTCTGCTATTACATATAATTTCAGACCATATTTATGTCGCTTATTTTTAATATATTGTCTAAAAATTAACCGACCTTTCCATAGGACCATCGATTCATCTAACGATAGGTGTTTGCCTGGATAATATATCTGGTTCATCCTATTTTTAAAATACTCTAATACGGGTCTGATCTTATACAGTCTATCTTCGGGTGGTGGATCGTCAGCCTCTGGGTTTTGACAAAAATGTAAACAGCGAAGAATAACTAAGTACCGGTCACGACTCATGTAATTTGAAAAACAGCTAGAGAAAAGCCTGTGTCGTTTCCAATAATCTTGTATCCTACTCATGTGTATCGTTCCCATATGCAAAGTTAACCCCAAAAATACACGAAATTCAGGAAGAGTTAGGTCTTTCCACTCTGCGATTCTAGCACGCTTCTTTCCGCTACCCGTTGCCAGAACATTAATAGCATACAAATTTGATTGTGAAATTATATTTTCAAGGAACTCATCCGTAATTAACATTTTAAACCAGTCATATGGATGTCCACTTTCCGGCGGATTTATCAATAATTTGTTTTCACCACTAAATTCAAAATCTTTCATTTCTCCAATTAGGTCATGCCACTCATTGTCATCATTACCTAGTACGTCAACTACATCAGCTAATAATGGAAGTTCATCAAACTGAGAAGTCCTGGTTGGAGATCTCTCAGTAATCTCTTCAACATCGGCTAATATAACAAAAATAATAATCATGAACAAATAAAGAAACATTTGAATTTTAGACTTACATTCATCCGTTTCATGCTGTTCCACTAATTCTTCACTTTCGGAAAGATCTACATCTGAATTATATAAAAATTCCATCATTTCGTCAACAGTAAGATTTTTAGGATTTTTAACAATAATTTTACGTTTCTTTGTATACCCTGAGGGTCCTGGTAAATTTATATCATCCATTTTAACGAAAAAACAGAAAAAAATAGCACAAAGCACAAATAAAACACAACTAATTAGCAGTATTTAGCAAAGAGTAGAAATAAACGTCAAATTAGGTTTGAAACTTTAGTATTTTGTAAACTACCTGTAAACTACATGCACACCGACGCCATCTAGGAGCGGTGTACTTATTTAAGAAACGAACAATGTAGAAATCTTTATTACATACTTAGAAATATGCGGCCAAAATTTTAAAACCTAGTGATAAGTGCGAGATATTGTATTAATTCATTTAAACTTATAAGACCCAGGACGCTCAAGCGCGCTCTCCGCATATAGCTTGACATAGCAAAGCCGCATATGTGCGCTTTCCGCATCGAAAGTGTTAAGCTCTTACCAATCAGAAACTATTTTTTTCCTCTTTTTGTATAATTGGTCGGTGAAATATACCTTTTAAAAAAGAGTAAAGGCTTACAAGAGGGACTCCAAAAAATCGGAAAAAATAATCTCAAACTTAATAGACAAATACAGTACAGTAAATTTCAATTTAAAAATAATAATAATAATAATAATAATAATAAAATGCAGCTTGTACAAATTAATTAGTATTTTGAATTTCATTGGAGCACAAACACTTATCTTGACATAAAAGTAGTTGGTGTGCCTATTTGTTTAATTAAACTTACATTTTTAAATTATGAATCAACCAATCTATTACCAGAATATAGTGCGGTTAGCTTACAATTATAACGTTGTTTTGAAATAATTGAAATTTCATTTTAATATTTATTTTGCATTTCCGTAATTAGCACTAATGTTAGATAACAGTTAGATACAGGGTTGCTAGAGAACACACAAATTTTGAACACGTTTATGGTACAATAAATTACGTTTTCAGTTTTTAAAATGGTCCACAAAGGAGACTGAATTTGTAAATATCTTCTTTAAAAGTTAAATTTTATCTTGTACTAGATACCTGGTGAGGACTTAATAGTCTTCTAAACAATAAATTATTAAAGCTCTTTGGTTTTTGTATATGTATTGTTAATACCGAAATGTGATACTTTCTTGTCAATTTTTATACTTTTCATTATATTATAACTTTTTTATTATACATATCACGTTTTAATGTAAGTTTAAAATAGAGAGAGTAAATAGTGCAAACAGGTTGTGTTACAATGCATTCCAAAAGGTCTGTAAAAAAATTTTGCTTGATTAAAAAAAATTATTTTTCAAGTAAATAATATAATTTAAAAAAATAGAAAATACATGTGATAAATTTCTTTAATATAACATTTCTTCAACTTAAACACAAGCACTTTTTTTTCATATAAACCATTTTTTAATTTTAACTCAAATTAATTCGTTTTTCCGTAGCCTTTTAGCATATATAAGTATTTATTTACAAATGTTTAATATTTATTCTAACATTCTTAGTTTGGCCACAATTCAAAAAGAATGGAGTTGACTTCTGATATTTGGTAGAAAATACGAACCAAAAGAAACTATAAGGATTCGAAATTTTTTGTTATATATGATGACTATTTTTTTGTTAAATAAAATATTTTATGTAAAAATTTTTGATTTTTAATATCAAGATTTCCTAGATGAATATCAATTATAAACTCAGAAAGATTTAAAACAATTTGCAGTTTCCTGCTAATCAATTTTCATTTTAGCAGGGTGCGAAAATATCCGATATTTATTATAAATATCAAAATATCGGATATTTATGATATATATCCGATATATATCAAGTTTGATATATATTCATTTTGTATGAACGTCATGTTGTTATTTTATAGTATTATTTATGTATATTTGTTGAATACGTTTTACATAAGCATAATAAATTATTAAAAAAAAAATGAAAGTTTTAAATGCTTTCTTATATACTACTTAAGTCTTAAAGTGAAGGCTAGCGACAGGAAAACCTGGAAGTCTATGCAGGAAGGCTATGTCGAAGGACTGCCGAACTAATGTTAAGTTAGTTGATAAAGAAAAACCTTTTTATAAATATATAAATAATTTATAATTATAATAACTCTAGAATATATTCAAACATTTTTTTAGTTATTGTTATTAATCAGTCTCATGTTCTGACTCGGGTCCGGATACATCAACAACATTTTGAACCAGGTTGACGTCGTTGTCTGGCCCAGTGAAGCACCCTCTAGTTTAGAAAAGGGTATTGTACTTAATAACTATTAATAAGTAATTTGGAAAAACCGTAACAATCCCTACCGGAAATTCTAAACAGACCTACAACCGTCGAACATCTTTAATCAGGAAAAAACCCAAAACTATTTAAACTAATAAATGTTAAATTGGTATAAGTATTAAATTCAATGCCCATTGTAAAATATCTGTTTACGATATGGGATTAGTCAGATAATACCTAAAAGGGTCTTTCAGTAAATTTTAGCAAAAATGAATATTTATGTACTTAGCTTATTCTAGGTATCTAGGTACGCAACAAGTCCACCGCGGTCGGCAAAACAGAAAAGCACGTAAAAACTGCACGAATTACGAATATATTTATTTATTTATTTACAAAAGTCCATACTACAGGCAAAAGCCCAATTACAGTATAGATAAAAAAAAACTTAATAGCAAACAAAGATTCTTAACAATAACTACCTAAAAATAAACAGAATGGTAATTTGAGTTTCAGTGTAAACATAAATAACATACATAAATACAAATAATTTAGGGCTACAAGCTAGAACAATGGCAACAATTTATTTTTAAGTGCGTTAAGTGAGATATGGAAATAATCCAGGTCCTGATTGTTGCAGATATTACACATTCTGTAAAGAGGGGAGTTCTTCATTGTATTAGTGCGTGCATTAGGCAGATAAAATGTACCGCTTTGACGAGATGCTCCTCTAGGTACTAGGAAAGACAAACGATCCAACAACTCAGTACAATCAATTTTGTTATGTAAAATATTATGCAATATCGACTGAGCATTATAACATCGCCTGTCCTCCATAGAATGAAGATTGAATTTTTTTAATAGTTCATTTTGGGGATACCCTTGTTCGGGATAAATACCTTCCGATTTAAAATTTAAATACTTTAAAAATTTTCGTTGAAGATTTTCCAAACTTTCTTTGTAAGTTTGATAAGTAGGAGACCATATTACAGTCGCGTATTCTAACTGGCACCTAATAAAAGCAATATAGAGGGTTTTAATAGCAGTAATGTTGTTAAAATCATGAGTGCATCTTACTAGGAAGCCATACATTCTAGTAGATTTAGCAACTATCGATTCAATGTGATCCACAAACGTCAGCCTACTGTCAAACAAAACGCCCAGATCTCGAAAGTTTTTTGCTCTATCTAAAATAATATTATTTATGCTATAGTTGTATTTAATAACATTTTTAGTTTTCGCCGTGTATGTCATTACTTGACATTTCTTAATATTTAAGTCTAAGCGGTTATTTAAGCACCATTGATGTAACTCCTGTAAGTTCCTCTGAATTTTCTTACAATCCTTAATAGTTTTGACTTTAAACCAGGTTTTAAAATCATCGCAATATAACAAGAACCCAATATCCATATTTTGTCCAATGTCATTGATGAACAAATCAAACAGCAAGGGATATATATCACAAAAAGTCATTGTATATATATCGGATATATATCATGATATATATCCATTGATATATGTATATCCTTCGCACCCTGCATTTTAGTAAAACGTTTATCAAATAGATGTCAAAGGTAATAAGGGACCGAGCATCTAGACCGTCACGCCCCTCTGGTGATAGAAATTGTAAACTTATGGGCAAAAATATTAACCAATAGTATGTGATAAATTGTTTATTTACCTTTTATTAAAATAAATTTTGAAATTATTCACGATGTCTTTATCAATAAAATCATGTTGTATAAAAAGCTGTACAGAAAAGTCTCGCAGAGAGCGGTATTTAAAATTTACCTGTGAAATTTTATCGTTTTCCGTTAACTACCATTGGTGTCTCGTGGAAAGACATTTTGACCACGAATATTATTATTAATTATCGGTTGAAATCCGTATTTAATTATTTTTTCCATTATTTATCAAATATGACGTTTGATATTAATAAATTTTTGCCCATTTAATTCCTAATTTCCGCACTAGGGCGCGCGGCCTTCAGTCAAAGTGCTGCCTCTACAGTTGGAGCTCGGTCCCTATTATAACGTTTTACAGAGTCTTTGAAAATCAAAGAACATAGACCGTTTACTAAGAACCAACAACTACTTCCCTATTTTGAAAATATTGCATTAAGATTTTATGATAATTCTCGTGCGTTGTGGGTGAGTTGGGCAAATAAATCACCTCTTACTAAATTACCCCTTCAACTTTGTGATGTAACCTTGCTTAATCTCCTCACAAACCTCTGGATATATTCAGTTTGATGTCCCTAATTTATCTTCAGCATTAAATCTAATGGCACACGTCTGCTTCAATTCTCATTGCAATATCGAAAATATTTGTGGAAAGACTTTGCACCAATTATTATGCTGTTTACAGAAGCATTCGCTGCTTATTTTAAGTGGTTTATTTCACTTGGGGGTGATCTTCAATAATGAAAACAAACTATTTATAAGAAAAACATTTTATTTTTAAAAAATTATTACTTAATATATCACTTTTTAAACAAAATACGATAATATAAAACCAACGTAAAACATAATAAAATATTTTTTAATTCCTCAAATATTTATTCATATACCGGTGTTTTTAAAACGATTTTAGGCGTTGGGCGTCAAATAAAATTATGCTTTTTTAAATTCCGTACCAACGGAGCCTTGTATTGAGACTAATTGAGAGGTTTTACTGTATTATCAAAACAAGATACATTTTACAAATTTATCTAAAAGTACTTATAAGAAAAATATTACGATAATTATAAATTAAAATATAATTATTTATAAAATCTCTTTGGATAAAGTTAAAAAATTGAGAGAGAATCTTAAAACAGATTATTCTATATTTGTCTTATCCTTATTAACTGTAATCCAAGGATGAGCCATTACATCAGGCAAAGACATTCTTAGTTCAGATTGTCGAACTAAAAGCTAAAAAATACGAATCTTTTTAAAAAAACTATTAACCTAAATCAAATATTAAAATAGTTGTTTTTTATATATATAATCTTGAAACTTGATTGTTTATATAGTTATTATCTTAACAAGTGCGGAAAGTTATACTTTCCCGCACGCGAACTGCCGATGCCCGAACGACGCGAAGCGGAGTTCGGGCAAGCAGTTAAGTGCGAGAAAGTTAATTTCCGCAAGAGTTAGGATCAATATTTTTTCTACAAGCAAAATCGCCTCGAAAATTATTTAGATATTTGAAAAGATGCGATTGTGACAATTAAATCTTTCATAGTGTCAATAAATACACGACTGTAGCTATAGCAACCCTACTTAAACAGGTGAGTTTGTTATTGCTTTGAGTAAGGTTTACGGGGGTGATTTAATAAATTAAGATTTTTTAAAAAAAATTTAAAAACAAACATTTTAAAAATCCCTATTTTCATGTAAAATAATCTTAATTTTTTTTACTATTTGTATGTAGTCCAACAAGATAAAGATAATAATACAATAATTTGTCAAAAAGGTTATCGGCAAACATCTCTAATTAATAAAAAAAATGCGTGCGGGAAAAATAGACGGGAAAGAGATATTTTCTGAATTAACATGTGTGCGGGAAAGTGTTGTTTTACGCATGCTTGTAGAAAAAATAATTTTATTATTTTACGTATAGATATAAAAAAGTTAAATTCGATAAATCACTATATATTATAAATAATACCCTTACCTTAGAAATTAGATCTATAGCTCCGTCTGGGAAATAAGGAGGATAGTTAATACAACAAGATTTAATTTTCTCATATGTCTCATTGGCCACTTTACTCTCAAAAGGGGGATAACCCGCCAAAAATTCAAAACATAAAATACCTAAAAAAGTAAATTATTCATTTAGTAATTTGTTGTCCCTATTTTGATATGTTTAATAATAAAACTTCTTACAATACTTAATTTATTATTTTATTAATAGATTTCTTAATGAATCATGAAAATATACCGGTTTAATGAAAATTAAAGTTTATTTAACAAATGTGGGAACTGGCAACAGTAGAAAGAATATATTGGTAGAATAAAAAGACGGAAATTGGAAAATAATATAAAAGGGAATATAGGAGAAGAACAAGCAGGCTTCACAGCTAGAAGACCTTGCTTAGATCGCATTCATACCATCCAGTAGCTAATAGAAAAGAAAAAGGAAAAAATAGAGACGTTTATTTAGCGTTTATAGACTTAAAAAAGCGTATGACATCGTACCTAGGAAAAAACTATATAAAAACTCGAAATACCAAGAAAATCCGTAAGAGCAGTCACAAACCATTACAGACAGATTTAAAACCTCAAAGGAGGTGCCACAGGAATGTCTTACTTCGCCAACTCTTTAAAAATATTCCTAGATAATATCTTGAGACCATATAAGAAAAAATGTCAAGGAATGAGAATTAATATTAGAGACAAACATGTTCATACTTAATGTTTTGTGAATGACCAGCTAATAATAGCATTAGATTAAGATGATCTCAGCAACAGGATAAGGAAACTACAGGAAGGGTCTAGAAATCAACTTAAAAAAACATTTTTATCTTCCAAAGAAGAGGACGTAAAGAATCTAAAGGTAGAGGATAATTTAGAAATGAAGAGAACCAACAAATTTAAATACGATGAATTTATTATTTTTTAAACTACCACACCAGAAGAAGACATTAACAGTAGAATGGGGCACGCTACAATGCTTATCAGATATTTATATTCAGCGATTTAGGACAAGATTATTAACATAAAAACTGAAGCTATCCGACCCCAGTCTGCATATAAAATTATTTAAAATCTTCTAATTAATATCAATATCATATCATAAACACAAACCAGTGCAAAAACTTTTAAATATTACAATAAGGACGTCGCACATGTGCCGCTACCTGCTGAGCCAAAATTTTATACAATGGTACGAGCGTTTACAAATACAATACGCCCGGAAACTACGTTTTAAAAGTGTCAACCAGAATGGATTTTAAGTTAATAAATGGCAATCTAAAATGCAAGAAACAAAGCGATACAAATACCAGATGTCATAAAATAATGTCTTTTACACAAAGCACTAACAACCAGACGTTATGGGAACAAATTTTAGAAGAAATTAAGACAATTTCAAGGGGGAGAACACGCCACTTGAAGCAATATAAATAACCGAGCTTCTAACACAGAAAGGCATTAAGATTTTGGTTTTTACAAAGTTGACTTCGTAGAGCCAAGATTATTAAGAAATTAATTTCGTTAGAGTTGATTACGTAGTACCACCGATTATAACGAAATTGGTTTCGTCTACATCCACTGCATAATACTGCGAGATAGCGAATTTATCACGCAATAATCCGCCGTAGCAAGAACAGCGACACGACGACCCCGTTGACCAGGTGATTCAACCCTTGCCTGCTATACTGAAGACCGAGCCGCTGCCAACTACGAGATACGACCCATTACAGCTGACGAGGACCATGGACCACAGAACACGACCCCCGACGAGGAGCTCCACCGACCACGACGGCCGACACGAGATGAGAACCCCCGCCAACCACGATGCACTGCACCTGACGAGGACCCCTTCCAACCACGACGCCCTACACCTGACGCGGAACCAGGACCACGGCCTACGACCCCTGACGAGGACCCCCACGGACCACGGCCTGCGACCCCTGACGAGGACCCCCACGGACCACGACCTGCGACCCCTGACGAGGACCCCCACGGACCACGACGACCCACACCTGACGCGGACCAAGGACCATGGACGACACCTGATGAGAGCCACGACGATCAACACCTGCCACGTACCACGGACGACAACCCCGACGAGAACCCCCACCGACCACGACGCTCAACACCTGTTGGACTACGGACCATCCCAGACGAGAGTAGACGCCGCCGACGCCGACCACCCGATGACCCGGAACCACTACCTGGACGCCCGGAGGGTGACCATTCCCCGAGACGCCGCCGGACCCCTGACTAGGACCACCGGTGGTAAGGTTAACCAACCCGCCGCACAGGTGACTATGGACCTCGAGACACTTGGTAAAATATCGTTCCAAAAGCCAGGGATGAAATGAATATAAATAACATTCATTTTATTTTATTCTTTATTTCAGTAATTTTGCTTTCAAATTCATCTATTTTAAATTTTATTTCTTTATTATTCAGTTAGGTATTGTAAACAGGGTGCTTTAAAAAGAAACCACTTGCTTCCTTTAAATTATTGTGATAATGACCGTTTCTATTCACTTCTATTCAATGCTATTTGCTACACTGTCGGAAGGTTCAACAGATGTTAAAGTGGAGGGACGCTTTCATTTGTTAAGAGTTGAGCGACAGTCATAAATGAAATACAATAATACTTTTTAGACCGCGAGTATAAGGTACACACACTTTACCTAAGCAGTAATTAAACACAAAAGTTATATTATTTAAATTGGTACTTTGCATGCAATTCCACTCTCAGAATACACACATACACACTACCGTGATAATGGTGTTGTGGGAGAATTTTGTGGCATGTGTTCGACAGAGTCTTACACCTATACTCCAGTTAACCCAACGAGGTAACGATATGGAGCACCTTGAAAGTGCATGTAAGAGTCTGCTAAAGGACCCCATGCATTCTCGCGTCCTCTGACTGGAATAGGCCACTTGATTTAGCCCATTTTCGCTATTATAAGGTATTAAGTTGAATAATATAACAAAAATATTCAGGTATCTACTTAACTATATAAATAACAAAAAGGTAATGAGAAAATACATAAGTCATTTAATAAAAAGGTAAAACGAAGTGTATCTAAAGATATTCCCGACAAAAAGTAATCAAAGATAAATTAGGTATAACTCAAAATGAGTTTAGTCAGAAACGATTTTTATTGTATGGTTTTGAGGAAGGAAGTGATATCAAAATAAGCTCCTCCTGTATAGGTTCAAATTTCATAATAAAAATATATAAAGGTAGAATTATAAATATAGGTAATGAATAAATAATTTTCAAATTTCATAATAAAAATATATAAAGGTAGAATTATAAATATAGGTAATGAATAAATAATTGGTTGAATTTAACTCTTTTATTTCACAACTTCTATACCAAACTCTAAATAAGAATGTGGGACCACAACAATACAACTTGGATTACTAGACGAATCATGAGGCCATAAATTAAGGGTAACAAGTAGTTTAACAACAGCTTTTTATGTAAGAATAACTGGGGTGGGGTAGCTGAGTCACAAAACCAAGCAAATAATATTCAACACCATAGTCCATACCATTATGACCTAGGGCTCAGAGATGTGTGTAATAAGAAATAAGAACAAAATTCTAGCAACAGAAATGGAATACTGAAGGAGATACTACGATCTTATAAGAATGAATAGAGTGAGGAACCAGAAGAAATGAAGAAACATGCAAATAGAAAATGGCATCATTAGACACATTGAAGAAAAAAAATTGTAGTACAGGCATGTTAGAAGAGTGGGATGAAAGTGGATAAATAATTTAACAGAATAGAGTTTGATGAGCGGAAAAAAAGGGGAAGACCACGTATCTGCTGGAGAGATGAAATGGATAAGTCTATGCATAGGAGAGGATTTTATGGTAATGATTGGAAAAATAGGATGGAATAGAGATCCTGGATAAAGAATGGAAGAAGGCATCAACCGTAAAAACTCTAAATATATAAAGTTTATTATAATTATTACCTAAACACCAATGATCCACAAATTGTTTATAATTCTGTCCTTTTACTATTTCCGGAGGCAAATAATCCAAAGTGCCACACATGGTGTTTCTATTAAGTGAAGGAGAATGTACAGACCATCCAAAATCAGCGACTTTAATATCTCCAGTAATTGATAAAAGTAGATTTTCTGGTTTTATATCTCTGTGTATTACAGAATTTTGATGGCAGAAATGAAGAGCATCTGCTACTTGAAATATATACTTAGCAGCTCTACAATCACATAGTTATAAGAAATAATTTAAACATAAAATATGTTAACTCACAAATTTTTAGGAAATCTCCCATTTTTACTATGTTTTAAATGTGTATACAATTCCCCTTCTCCAGCAAATTCTAATACTAGATAAATTCTGTGTGAATCGTGAAACCATGTATATAAACGTAAAATATTAGGATGCCTAAAAAAATAAAACAGAATATAAAATTTATTTTTATAATAAAATACTTACTTTAAATGACATTGAATTTCAATTTCTCTCAAAACTTGACGCTCCACACGTCCTTCTAAGAGTTCTTTCTTTAATAGTGTTTTAAGAGCTACAATAAAACCAGTTTTTCTTTCTTTAGCAACAAAAACTCGACCAAACGTTCCTCTACCTAACCTATATCCTAATTTAAAATCATCCATTGACCATTTATAGCTACAAATTTAAATTTTCAATAATTATAATTTCAAAAATTTGTTATAAACGTAAAATGTCCCAAAGGCGCTTTTACCGTTTAGGATACGTGGTATTGGTATGACTAAAGCAGAAGACTTCTGTCTGATTTTTGATTTTTTGGTGATAAATAATAAACATGACTCTCTTATTTCAAAAATATCGGTTATTTTTTGCGTGGATGAATAATAATTACGAAATTTTAAGTTTTAAAATTCACACGCAAACAAGTGTACTTACGGTTTTAAACCGGCAATATTTTCTTGTTTTTTCTTGTTTCATAGTTATTATTATTATTATTATTATTTTTATTAAAGATGTCCTTGTAGGTATAGACCTAAATACAAACGTACCGAGAACATCTATTGGGACAGAAGAGACAATTTATTAATTTGGCATTTAAAGGCCTGCGAGTTGAGACGAGTGGGGAAGACGTGGGAAGGTAAGGAGTTCCACAATCTGGAGACCCTGGAGATGAAGGAACGATCGAATCGATCCGTTCTCGATGTCGGGCATTGAACAGTATAAGGGTGCATGGAGTTGGCACGTCGCGTTGCTCTGGCTGGTCTGACAAGTGGAGGCATTATAAAGCGTAGTTCTTCTGAGCAAAATCGTATGTATCGGTAAAACAAGAAAGGATCAGCCACTGCTCTTCGGTGGGATAATGGGGCTAGGTTTTTGGTGATACTGGGGTCGTTTATTAGTCGAACTGCTCTTCTCTGTATTGCATCAAGAACTCCTAGCCTTGACGGAGTGGCCGAACCCCATACATGCGGGCAGTATTCAAGATTAGGTCGTAGGTATTTGGGCTTTGTAAAAAATAGCTAAGTTGGATGGAGTAAAATATTTCCGTGCTCTAAACAGAAAGCCTAATTTCTTTCCTGCTGCTGTTGCTATGGATGCAATATGTTCGTTCCATAGTGAGTCCTGGGAGATCGTTAAACCAACCAGCGTAATGGAGTCGCCCGCTACCAGTGTCTGATCGTTGATTGTAATAGATGAGTTGCATGTTTGCCTCTTGTTGGATAGACAACATGTCTTTGTCTTGGAAGCGTTGAAATTAACAAGATTCTTTCTTCCCCACTCGTCTAGAGTTCTCAAATCTTGATTGAGAGAAGCCGTTGTGGATCATCTGTCCTCTTCCAGAATATCCAGAGGTATGGGACGGTTATGCGCTTTGCTACAGTGTAGGTTGCTATTATCTGCAAAACCATGTATCGGGTTATTAGTGGCTTTTTGTAGATCATTAATGTGTACTAAGAATAGAGTAGGAGCTAAAGCCGATCCTTGGGGAACTCCAGCGTTGATTTTGTAGAGGTTGGAGGAATGTCCATCTACAGCAACTTGGATCTGCCTGTTGGAGAGAAAGTTGGATATCCATCTGCAAAGGTTTTGCGAGAGTCCGTATGAAGGCAGTTTGTTCAAAAGAGCTGCATGCCACACTTGATCAAATGCTTTTGAGATGTCTAGTGATACTATATTTGAGTCTCCCCATAGCAGCGGTGGATGGCATTATATTGCAAGAAAACATTTTAAATATGAAAAAATTTGTTTTTTTACATAATAAAGTGGTTTACGTATAAATAGATACCTCATCGCAAAATGGTTTATTATTACAGTTAGTATACGCAATGTTGCATGTTGGTTTTGTAATTTTTAGATCTTTCATTATTGAATAAAATTATTTAAGATGGTTGCAAACCTTGTGTAATACGCAGTTTTGTATAATTCTTGCTCAGGGGTTATAATAATCTTTATTATTTAATTTAATATGAATTAAATTATAATAAACCCTGCGCAAGGATTATAAGCAATGATCTAAAAAAGTTTATTAAATATGAAAAACCACCAAATGAATAAAAAATCACATCAAACACTAAATACGTGACCTATAGATTGTTTATTTAACTTTTTTATTAAAAAAAGATCGCACCTCCTAAAGTGTAAAAATGCCAAAGCCAAGAAATTCCCTTTCATATAATAATTTAATACAATCGAAATATTACCTTGCGTTTGAAAAGGCGTCATGAGATACAATTTTCTTAACTAATTCCTCCGAAGCTTGTCTTTTGTCATCTGGAAGATTTAATTTTTCTATGTACTTTTCTGCTTTTTTCAATATTTTATCCATATTATAGAAGAATCAGAAACCAAAAATACTATGTGTTCTGTAATGAAATAGCCAACTACAATAATTATTTTATTTTAAATCGCTTTAAACCCAAGTATATTTATATTTAAAAAAGCCGGAGGTTTTTTACAAGTCAGTGTCGTGCAGTTAATAGGGTAGATAGGTACTGTTTGAATTATTCCCTTTTACTAAAAATTTTATTTAGCATAAATGTAAATAAAGTGATTTTCTCCAGGAACCATGACAATTATTACAATTTTAATTAAGTATATAAAAAGATGACTAAACATAAAAAATTACAGATTAGTAATGGCTGCCATTGGTATATCGAAGAAAGCTTGTAGAGGTAAAGCTAAATTGTTGAAAAACCAGAAATGAATGACTCTTTAAAATCTGCAGAATCCTTGATCTAATTCATTGGATGTTGTCTTCTCCCATCGTAATTTCTTCATATGGTTGGTGGTTGCGGTCGTATACTGGACCTGGTAGTGGGTAATATGTCGAGAAAATAATGTACCTACTTGTTTATGAAGATCCTTAGCACCCTTCACTGTATATAGAGTTTAATAAAATATCTGGGAAGCGTAATAAGTTAGACACAACTATAAATGAACAGATGTATAACTTTAAAAGAGTTAACTATCTTTCATTATATAATGGAAATGGTCTATTATGTGTTGATTGGCATTTGCTTGATAATTTAAATAGCTCATTCCAATAAAGCAGTGGAAAGTTTTTATAAAAAATTCTATGAGATTCCATTTAATAGAAAATTTAAACATAAATATCCAGTGTGGTATACGCGTGTTTTATTAATCTAATAAAGTAAAAAGCAAAAATGCATATGCGCTGCAAAAGAACAAAAAATATTGACTTAGAACATTAGTTAAAGAATAAATTAAGTTAGATTAATCACAGTACCTGGATAATTCTCCAGCATTGTTAGTAAATGATTTTAAGTCTTTTTGGTCTTTTGTACTTACATCAAAAAAATAATGGTACAAGGATCCTGGGGAAAATGCATTTTGGCTCTTGATTAATCAAAAATTATAAAGAAATTAATTAATTGGGGATTGCAGTCAATAATAAAGTAAAACTCTTAAATAACTTCAGAGCTTTAACTAACGGACCTTTAAATTTTAAGGAACCATTAAGCTTAAGCCGCTTGCACAGACTCATTTTTTCGAACCTTTAACTAATGGTCCTTAATTTATGTGATAATACGGCAAAGTCGCAAGTATCTATGGATTTATTGTATTTTTCGGTAGCGTCTTTGCCATTTTAGGCACATTCTAACCTATGATTTCTTATTATTTATTTCTGTTGTAAGCAAATTTTGCCGTTGACTCATGGACATTCATAAAATCAGCTACCTGCATGAGAGGCCCATTGCTTGCATAAAATATTCCTTAAAATAGAGGTCAACTTTTTCATATCACATGCACTGAAACAGCTAGTTTTGATTCCTGTTTTGCCAGTCGAAACAGGACAATTTCAGACCAATGCAACTTTGTCAGAAACAACGTTGTTTCTCCCCTAGGGCAGAAACAAATGTCATTATTTCAAATCTATCAGAATGTTTCTGACTGACAGTTGCATTGGTCTGTTATAGTCTTACTTCGACTGGCTACAGAGATCAAAACTCGGTGTTTCAATGCATGTGATATGATAAATATAGTGTGTGGCACGGGATGAAACAAAGACGATTTCTGAACGGGCGATGACAGCTGTCGCCCTAGTCAGAAATCGTCTTGTTGCACCCTTTGCCACACAATATACTATTGCATCTGTAGGTTCCTACCTGTCATCTGGATATTCCAACTGATCCTCAATCTGTGTTAACAGATCAAGTACAGTTGCTTTTGTCAACCTAAATCGTCAAAAAAGCTAAACTGGAAAATCAAAAGCAACAAAATCCAAATTTTCACATCATCTTCAAGTGCATCCTCTGGCAACTCATTTTTAATAAAGTCGACATTATTATTTTTTTATTTGTCGTTTTTTATTTTACCGGTTTTGACTTAAAAAAGGTAAACACAAACACTAAACCTCAAAACAGCTAAAGTGACTTTAAAACTATATTAATTAAAGAAATTTGGCCACTTAGCAAATGTCTCTTTAATGAATCCTTAAAAGACCATAGAAAATCCATAAGGATACTTTAAAGGACCATTTGACTAACGGCACTTTAAAATAAAGTTGGTGCAAGTGGCTGTAAATAATTCCACAATAATTTAGAGTTGGATTGTAAATCTAATTCCGTTTTTTTAGATAATTCTCATGACACAGTTTAGACAGATCTTAAGTTTGAAAATTCAGTCTAATTATTAACACTCTTTGCTATAACGGAACGTTTATGTGCTGCTTTTTTCTGCGTTATAAGTTGAATTAGCTCATTTGTTAACCACATGGTTTCTGTCAGAAGAAATCTACTTGTACAAATCTTATTCGGTATTCAAACTTTATTGTTAATTCTATAGAATCGGGAAACCAAGTTGACTCCATATATGCTGATTTTGCCAACGCATTTGACAGGGTAAATTACGAAATATTAATTGCTAAACTTCGTGGATATGGAATCGGAGATGATTTATTGAGTTGGATCATGAGTTATTTAACAGATCGTTCACAAATAGTAAAATATGGTGATTTTGTTTCTGAAGCCATTAATGTTACCTCGGGCGTACCTCAAGGTTCTCACTTAGGCTTATGTACTTCTATTTAATCTGTTTGTGAATGATATATCATCAGTTATTAATAATAGTGAATTCCTATTGTTTGCCGATGACATAAAAATCTTTAAACCAATTAAAAATACCTCTGATATGGATGCTCTTCAGTCTAACTTAAAGAATTTATCTCGTTGGTGTGACAACAATCCCTTGCATTTAAATATAAAAAAGTGCTATAAAATTACGTTTTCCAGAAATACTAAACATTACTTACATAGAAGATACATGCTTAAGGGCGTATCGGTTACAGAAGTTAAACAAATTAGAGACATTACATTTGATCAGAAACTAATGTTTGATAGGCATATTAATAATATTACGTCGACGGCTTATAGACTGCTTGGTTTTGTTTAAAGGAACTCCCAAGAACTTTCAATATTTACTTTCAAAATTTTATATTGTTCTCTAGTTCGGTCCATTTTGGAATATTGTAATATTATTTGGTATCCCTATTATAATATGCACATTGATCAGTTGAAACGAGTTCAGAATAAATTCCTTAAAATATGCAGGTATAAAATGGGTTTTAATAGAACCAACTGTGATTATAATTATATTCTTCATCAACTTAATATGAAAACTATAGAAAATAAAGATCTGGGTGTAAATTGCTTTTTTGCATAAAATTCTTAATGGTTATGTAGATTGTCCGGAACTGCTAGAATTAGGTAATTGTTTTTAATGTAAATTCTAGACGTACACGCTATTATTCGCAGACGACCTTAAGTTCTTCACTATTAAAACCAGTGATAACTTTGCCTTACAATCAGATTTGGACTGTTTCATCAATTGGTACAAACTTAATCATTTGTCTCTCAATGTAAGCAAATGTGCGACGATTCATTTCTCAAGATCTCCCAACATTACCAAAAATGTCTATAAAGTCGATGAAACTGCAATAGATAGTGTCTCGTCCATTGTTGATCTGGGTGTCATCTTCGATACTGGTCTGACTTTTAATCAACATATTGAGTCGATCGTTTGTAAGGCCTTTAGAATGCGATTCATTAAACCGTACACTCGTCATATTTATGATACTAAGGCCATTATGGCCTTATACACTTCTCTGGTTCGAAGCATTCTTGAGTACTGTGCTTCAGTCTGGATGCCTATCTACACATGCCACATCGACAGAATAGAAAGGGTTCAACGTAAGTTCGCCAAGTTTTTGTTATTCAAGCTTCATTTTCCATACCAAAACACTTCATATGAAACCAGATTGTTATTATGTGGTATGCAATCGCTAGAAGAAAGAAGAAAACAATCTCTTCTCTTCTTTCTTTTTAAACTAATTAATGGTGAAATCTCCTGCGATATTCTGTTGGAAATGATCACTTTTTTGACTCCTTCTCGGCGAACACGACATACCTCACTGTTTCACATTCGGCATCATCGAACCAACTATGGTCAAAGGACATTCTCGGATCGTATTTGCTTCAACTACAATAAGTTTTACTCCGAGTGCGATATATTTAGTGTTAAGCTACCAGCCCTTAAAAGAGCTCCCAAATTTGGCTGCGAATGGCTTGTTTATTTACTTCCTGTTTTTTTTTTGTCAGTGATGTTGTTCTTTTAACCTGTAAGTAGTTCAGGATTTTAGCATTTTAGTTGTAAATTTTGCTTTTAACTTGTCTGTAATGTTATAGTTTTTATTTTAGGATTTTTGTTGTATGTACTAGTTAGGAAACTTATTCCTGTAATGTACCTTCTCCCTAAATAAATAAATAAATAAATAAATTATGATCTATTTAAACTAAAGTTGCATCACACTAATTATGGTAAAAGTGAGACAATCACAAGAATGATGAGAACTGCCAATAATTTCCAAGATAGTATCTGTGTCCTCGTTCAAGAATAGTTTAAAGAAATTGAGACACTAATGTTTTTAATATTTTTAAATATTGTAATAATATAACTACAGTTTATAAGTTAATTATATGTATATATTTTAATTTTTGTAAGGAAAAAGGGTTCATCCCGTTAAATAAACAAACAAACAAACAATTCCTTTAAAGAAAGAAAATAATAAAATTACAAAATTTTCACCAAGAATATAGCAAAGATAACTTATGTCGACAAAAGGGACACACGATTCTTCGGTTACTGCATTTTTAGTCCAATAGAACTTGTGGGTGGTAGTATTAAAAGTCATTTGCGAAAAAACTAAAGAATTGCCGAAGTTGGATATTCTAGTTCTAAATAATATGTTTAGTAAACGATTATTTTGGGATACCTCTCATGGGACTGTGAAATTTTGGAAAATATATAAACAAGAATATATTAAATGACATTAAGAAGAAATTAAAAAAAAGGTCGCATCCAGCGCATCTAATAATAATTTGTGGGACGCCCATGGAAAGATAAGTGTTTCACAACAAAAAAGATTTAAGGCTCATTCTCATATAGCAGCGCGGAAGCAGCGCTTCACAGCTCCGCCGCGATGCAAAAACCATGAAGGCATTCCCACCTAAGCAGTGCAGCAGCAGCAGAATCACGAGCGTAGCGGTTGCGAAACATTTGTCCAAGTACTGTTCAGATTATTTATAAACAATTTTTAAAATGTCAAGCTCCTCGTCTAGTGATGATGATGTAGCCGTATTGTTAAAAGGAAAAAAGAAAAAAAAAGAAGCTATTGGGTGCACGACTTGTGAAAACACAGGATGAAGGAAGGTCAGTTTCATTTACTTGCAGGAAGATCGGTGGAAGATGAAGTTAAATTTTATAAATACATGAGAATGTCACAAATAAAATTTAATGAACTCGTAGAAATAGTTTGTCCCTATCCGCTGGGTGCGCGATGACAGCGGCACCTTGCGTTTACAATTACGGCGGACTTTGAAATATCAAATGGCTAACTGTCATTACGAAAAGTAAGTAAACAAATAATTATTTTCAATGAAACATCGTAATTTATTAGTTTTCTACCCAAATGTATTGATCATATAAATCTATAGCGTCGATAATAATATTTATCTTTTTTATTTTCCGTCTAAAATGTCAAAATCATTAAATTTTAGGTAGTATAAATGGGCTTTATCACGGCGGACTTCATGTGAAGTGTTGATGTTCAAAATTTATAATTGTGAATCTCAGTTGTTATATGTATATATAAGTCACTTTTGACAATTAATTAACGTTCAATTGTAAAACTAGCATTTTGTACAAATTTCAATAAAGTTCTAATTAAAAGGATTCTTTGTGGTTAATTGGCTTCAACAGGTTATGGGCCTTGTTAACGCAGAGCTGTAAAATTAGCCACGTTTGAAAGAGAACAAAAAAAATTGTTGAATTTATAAGGTATCACGTCCAAGCGGGAGCTTAATATGGAATTCAAAGCTCACATCGAAAAGCTGGAGGGAGCAGTAAATTGGTCGAAATGGAAGAGGCAGATTGAACTACTTTTAGTCCATCATGACATATTAGGAGTAGTTACTGGAGAAATTCCAAAGCCCGAAAGAGATGGAGAAACGCTAGAAGGTGATGAAACTGTAGATGCAAGAAATGCTAGGTATTTAATAGAAATAAAGTCTTTTAATAAATCTGATTCTTTAGCCCAACTAATCTTGGTAGGAAGCATGAATGATGCTAATCTTGAGCTTGTAGCTACCTGTAATACCTCAAAGTCTATATGGGATAAACTAATGTCAGTTTATGAACAGAGCTCTTGTCAAAGAGTGGATAGATTGATGGAACAGTTTTTTACTCTACAAAAGGAACCATTAGAAGACATTATAACGCACATCGCAAGACTACAGAAAAATTTCAGTCAATTAAACGAAGAGTTGAAAAGGTTTGTTAATACTGAATTACCAGAGTTACTTCTGATGAGTCGAATTATGTCTACACTTCCACAAGAATATTTTGAATTTAAGAGTGTGTGGGAATCTGTTCCTATAGAGGAGAGGAATGTGAATAAGCTAATAGAAAGATTAAGATTAATTGAAATGCGTTTACCAGCAAGAAATGGCGAGTCTACTACCTTTTTTGCAAAGAAGAACAGTTTTTCTAAAGAAAAGAGAAAGGATAAGGGTGAGTCTAGAATGTTTAAGTGTTTTAGATGTCATGAAGTTGGTCATTTTGCAAAAACTTGTCCAAATAAAGGAGCAAACAAGAATTCATTCTCTCGAAATAATTGTATTGCTGAAGGCGAAGCATTTCCATGTGAATCCGAAGAATTACTTCTATGTGAGGCTGATATTTGGATTGCTGACTCAGGAGCATCAGTTCACATGACTAAGAATAAGAATAGTTTTGCTAGTTACGAAAGTTTCGTTTCTCCAAAAGAAATTCGTATTGGAAATGGTAATGTAATTTTAGCCTATGGGCAAGGTAATATAAATGTAGAAATGAAAATTTATAATAGATATTTTAGAAATCATCTTGAAAATGTTTGGTTTGTTCCAGAAGTTACCAGAAACCTGTTATCTGTAGGTCAAACCATTAAGAAAGGTTTTGAGTTTAAAGTAAATCAAAATGGTTGTTACTTTATGAAAAACGATAAAATTTGTATGACTGGGAGACAATTATCAGGTGGACTTTATGCCTTAGATATGAAGACATGTATCCCAGAAATACCTGCTGAAGTCTATACAGCTTCTTATGGAAATAGTTTGCAATTGTGGCATGAAAGAGTGTGTCATCAGAATAAGAGGCATGTAAAAAGAATTCTAAAAACTTACGGAATAGAGATTGCAACAGATGAAGAAAGTGAGTTTTGTGAAGGATGCATTTGGGGTAAGCAACAAAAATTACCGTTTAAAACACGTGAGAATAGACCAAGCATGCCAGGTGAAATAATTCACGCAGATGTTTGTGGTCCAATGCAAGTCACGTCATTAGGAGGAGCAAATTATTATGTTTGTTTTAAAGATGACTTTCGAAATATCGTCGGGTTTTCTTTTTAAAAACAAAAGACGAAGTATTTGATAGCCTAAAAGTATTTTTAGAAGAAGCTCAAACTACTAGAGTTGCAATAAAAGAATTTCTAAGCGACGGTGGAAAAGAGTTTGATAATTCTAAAGTTCGTAATCTTTTGCAAAATAAAGGTATTAATTTCAGAGTGACAATGCCATATACCCCAGAACAAAATGGACTTGCTGAAAGAGAAAATAGAACCTTGGTAGAATGTGCAAGATCTATGATTCACTCAAAGAGTTTACCTTTGTTTTTGTGGGCAGAGGCTATTAATACTGCAACTTATGTTTTAAATCGAACAGGGCCTACTCCTATTCGAAACAAATCACCTTTAGCTTTATGGACAAATAAAGAAATTAATTCTATTGATCATTTTAGAATATTTGGATCCAAATGTTACGTTCATGTACCAAAACAACAAAGACGTAAATTAGATAAAAAGAGTATTCTTGGTTACTTTGTTGGATACTGCGGTGAGAAGGATGGATTTAGAATTTGGATTCAAAATAAAAATAAAATAATTACAAGTAGAGATGTCGTATTTGGAGAAGAAGAAATTATTGAAAAGAAAATTCCTTTGGAAGTAACACTAAATTTGAATAGACAAGATAAAAACAACGACATTATAGAGCTAGAGGAAGAAGGTAACAGCAGTATAAACAATGAAGGTAGAGAAGAAGTGGATGAAAATAGCAATATGAACAATGATGGCAGAGAAGTAGAGGGAGAAAGTAGTAGTATTGAAGGTGGAAATGTGGAGGAAGATTCCTTGCTAGAAAACACACCTAACGACTCCCAAGAAGAAGTCGTGGAAATGCTCGGTCGTGGAAGAAGAACGACTCGTTTACCTCGTTATCTGGAAGAATATATTTTATTAGCAGAATGTTTTATATTGGAAGTACCAGAGAATTTTAACCAAGCCGTCAAATCGGATGACAAAGATAAATGGATGAAGGCTATGGAAGAGGAAAATGGTATTTTTATTAATCAAGAAGCGTATGTAAGAAAGATCTTGACAAAATTTAATATGCTTGATTGTAAGCCTAATAGTACCCCATGTGAGAAAATTGGAGATATTCAAAATTTAAGTAAAGAAAAACTGGAAGAAAATGTTCCATATCGTGAAGCAGTGGGAAGTTTAATGTTTTTAATGATTGCTTCACGACCAGATATTGGATTTGCCGTAAGTACTGTATCTGAAAAGCTAAATTGCCCATCGAAATCAGATTGGTGTGCTGTGAAAAGAATATTCAGATACTTGAAAGGGAGTAAGAACTTAGGGCTTCATTACAAAGAAAATACAGAAGCAGGTATTTTAAAGGTTTTTAGCGATGCAGATTATGCAGGGGATTCAGAAACACGAAGATCGCGGACTGGAACTGCTTGTATGTATTCAGGCTCCCTAATATGTTGGTCAACTCACAAACAACATAGTGTTGTTCTTTCAACCACTGAAGCTGAGTACATAGCAGCTAGTGAATCAACTAAAGACTTAATCTGGTTGCAGTTTTTGTTTAAAGACATAACAGAACTTAAAGAAAAACCAATATTGTATGTTGACAATATGAGTGCTATAAAACTCATTAAAAATCCTGAATTCCACAAAAGATCGAAACATATTGAAATAAGATTTCACTTCATAAGAGAAAAATTTCAAGATGGTGTAATGAAAATAAATTATGTTTCGAGCAATAATCAAATTGCTGATATAATGACAAAAGCTTTACCTAGAAGTCAATTCAATAACCTAAGAAGAATGATGGGCTTAAAGGTTGTTGAAGATAACTAATTATTAAATTTTGAGAGGAAGTGTTGATGTTCAAAATTTATAATTGTGAATCTCAGTTGTTATATGTATATATAAGTCACTTTTGACAATTAATTAACGTTCAATTGTAAAACTAGCATTTTGTACAAATTTCAATAAAGTTCTAATTAAAAGGATTCTTTGTGGTTAATTGGCTTCAACATGAAGTAATTAAAAAAATAAATAAATGTAATCGATTATCGCATTATAGATGATAATAATATGATTATAATGCCGTTAATAATGCAGACGTTTTGTGTATTTTCAGTTAAACATGGCCAAATTAATAATTAAAACTGTTTTTCAAGCAATCACTCACGACATAACTTTCCAACCTCAAACAACCAACAAAGGTAAAGAATTAGTTTTGGCTTAACATGTGCAAGACGTAAAAATAAAACGTGATGCTTCCTACAACATAGGTATCTACTAAATATAGCAAATATTTAAAATGTTGCTTTTTAAGTTAGCTTATTAGCTTTTTCCTCTTGATAGCGATTATCCACTACTTTACACGTTGTTCTCGTTTCCAACTTTTTGTGAATTTTTATAGAATTTCTGATCACTATTTTTGCCATTGTTGTTGCAGTTGACTGTACAGCAGGTTTCGTGACAAAGGTTTATTTACTTTTTAAATCGACGCATGGATAAGTGGAATCCATGTAAAATCCTTAGTAAAAAGTGATTAATCGTCCGCCGTAACTTCCTTTTTTAGCCACGGTGAGCGCTGCGATCGATTCGTGGTTCTCCCACCCTATCCTTCGCACCCAGCGGATATGAAACAACGGGACACCAAATGGAGATCATAAAAATTATTTTATCCTAACAGTTGTTGATATTTACCTTTTACGTATCTTGTTGCCATTCACAGTTTTCAATCTCATTTCTAAATAATAAATCAGCTTTTTAGCGGATTGTTGTGTCTGAAGGATATAACGAGTAAGTCATTTTACTTTCTTATTGTTTCATTTAATTTGGGGCGAATGAATAAAATTATCTAAGATAATAAAAAAAAATATTTATTTATGTACAAATCAAAAAATCCTATTTTTAATAAGTTACAAAAATATCTATAGATACTAAACACACTAATTAGTATTGGCACATTCGAGGCCTGCACACTTTTTAAATTTAAAAGTACAAAAGTAACACATAAAAGTCCAGTTATAACCCTAATTAAAAATATTCACTGAATTAGTTTATTAATTATTTAAAAAAATAAACTGTAATCTTTATTTAAATATTACTAATATTGGATACCTACATAAACAAATTACGTTAGATGCGAATATTGGCTATGATAAAGTTTTCAATAGAGAATTTTTAAAGTTGTCCATTCCATTATTTATAAGATAATTAACCATTTAAAAAAACATTGTGGCGGTATAAAAAATTTCTAAAAATTATTTAGGAGCTGTTAATATTTAACGCAATTTTAAGAGGAACTTTGATTTGAACCCATTTATACATTTTATACATTCCTGGTTATGATTAGCTACTATTAAGATTCCTATAACAGGAATGATTTTTATTGATTCAAATGAAAATGATTTTTCAAATTCCAACTTTTAAAAGTATTCGTTGAAAAATATCATTTTATATAATTATTTCCCGTTTGAATACGACATTGTTTTATAATAAAATACAAAGAAAAAATAAAAGCAAAAAACAATTCAAAACATCTTTTCATACTAAATACAGTCTCTAATCTCCCATCTAAGCTTTATTAGCGAGCGTTCCAGGAGTTCTGCCTGCCAATCTTCTTCTTCCTGCCAACAATTTATTTAAACCTTTGGGTTCTTCTGTAGTTGTGCTAGAACTAGGAGATGTTTCTTCTTCAACAGCTTGTTCTGCTTCTGAATCTTCAGCCGTTTCCTCTGTGGAAGGCGATTCTACGGGAGCTTCACTTGATGTTGCCTCAGTTGTTTGTCCTGGTCGCTTACGACCTAGGAGCGGATTAATCCTTCTTACTTGAACAGGAGCACTAGCTGCAGTCTTTTGACGAGCTTGTGGTGTTATGCGACTTTTGTTACGAAGACGACCAAGTGGAGAATTGTCTACTGGAGCAGCAGTTTCTTCCTAAGGAGACGAAACAGAAATAAATAAAAAGCTGGCGTGAAGCATCACATAAAGTTTCTACACATAGGAATATTTTGTTACTAAACGACTTATCCTAATTTCTGTTACAATAAGTCGTTGTATATTTCACAAATTTAATAATAAACTAATGGCTGCTTATTAACAAAATAGATTTAAAAAATGCTTTAATTATTTAAATTAAATATTTTTTCTTAATTGTTACACACCACAAAGAGACGTTACTTAATCAGATGTGAAAATTTAGTTTTTTGATAAAATACAAAACAAAAATCTGAGATACAAAGTATTAAGATACCAAGATTGCAGAAACTAAAGAGATGTAAAGTTTGCACAAACGAGACTTTTTCGACTTGGAGATTAGAAAGAAACTAAAGTCCAAGAGTTGAAAAACATGACTCACAAATTAGTGAAAGGACTAAAATGTAGGTATGCAGCTGCGCGATGAAAGAATGCATGCGTGCTGTACCTCTAGTTATTGTGGAAAAAAATTGCTCTAAATATAAGCTGTAAAAATATAGTTATGGTTTCTTGTTGTTTGATTATTGTTTGAAAGATGTTACATTCGGAGCTTGATTTGTTGTGATTATTTTTCCGGCATTCTGACAAGTATATCTTATACACACCAAAATTAACTTTATTATGCAACGCATTTTACCACGTCGGTGGTGTGAAAAGTAATAATTGTTTAATTTTTCGTTAAGAACAGAAACTCATACAATAAAAAATAAATCAATTTCTACTCACTTTTTCCTTGGTTTCTTGTTCAACGGTAGTTTCAGGTTCTTCTTCGCCTACAACGTGATCTGCTGGTGGTTCTGTTGTACTTGAAGTTACTCTTCCTCTTCCTCCAATATTAAGTCTAGGTCCGGGTCTAAGAGGCCTAATTGATCCTCCATTAATCCGTCTTGACCTTGCAGTCGTACTAAAAATCATACATGAATTTTAAAATAATAAAAATGACAAAATAAAAAAAAACAGAGGTTTGATAGTACCTTCCATCAGAAGTAGAAGCTGAGGAGTCATCTTTAGATGCATCATTTTCAGTTGATGGAGTTGGTGTCGTTCTTCCTCTCGTTCTTGAAGATCCATAGTTTGTTCGAGATCGAGGTAATGATGCTCTATTTGATGGTGCTGCCGTGCTACCAGATTCTTCTTTTGAGTTCTCTAAAGGTGCAGCTGTTGTGCGACCTCGAGGCCTAGATGCGCCAAATCTTGATCGGTTTAAAGTTGGCTAATGAGATTTTAAAAATTATTAACAAATTCCAAATGTTTCATTGTTAAACATATACTTACTCTTGATTGACTCGATGGCTTGGATTCTTCATGATGGTCGGATTCTTCAACAGCTGGAGCAGCTGTAGTTCTGGTTCTTGATCTTCCACCGAAAGAAGGTCTTCCGAATTTTCCTTTTTTAGGTTCTGATGCAGACGCTTCAGTAGTAGAGGTGGTGTGGGCAGTCGTCTTTCTTCCATTGGGAACACGTCGACCGGCTCCGAATTTGCTTCTTCCTTGGTTGGTTACTGTTTCTGTTGACGGTGGAGGTGGGGTCGTAGTAGTTGTGGTTGTTGTAGTTGTAGTGGTTGTAGTAGTTGAGGTTGTTTCAGCTTCTACACGACGTTAGAAAATGTTAAAAAATTCGACGGTTTCACATTTACTATCGTAAATATTTACCTGTCACAGTTTCATCAGTAGCTTCTTCAGTGGATAGAGTTTTTTCACTTTCAGTGTTTACTTCACCTTCTCCAAAAAGCTTTTGAGTGCCTTGAGAAATAGCATACAGATCTAATGCTACTTTATCCATAGGAGACATGGCGGTGGTCGTTGGATCGGTATTCTCGTTACTTGAATTTTCATCTACTTCCTCATTTACTGGAGCTGATGATTTATATACAGGATCAGGGGCCTAAATAAAAATGTATTCGGTTAAAACTTTTAAGCAAGTTTACTTGGCGTAAACGCCAGTGTTTTAGAGGTTACTTAAACTTTCCTAACAAGAAGAGGTATTTATTATTTAAGATTACGGTGACTATAGAAAGTAATGTTTATCTCTCACACCAAACCTAAAATGAAAGTTAATCTGTATTTGTTTTTTAAACGAATTATTTATAAAGAAATCGTAACTTTTATTTAAATTTTTAGAAGCTCTTTACTAGTTGAATTCTCTTAATTAGTTGGTTACAGAGGTCTATCAGTTACATGGAATTTTAATATACTGTAGTTTTATTTTTGCGTAACAATCCCTCAAAAGATATAAAATTAGTAGGAAAGCTTGCATTTTTTATATGCACCAATTTGAATGAAAATTTGTAGGTAAGCTTAATATACACTCCACTTCAAAATCTATCCTAAGCGAATATGTGCTTTTCCTCTGTGGGTTGTTACCACCCCAACTCGGGTGTGAAAAATATTTATCAAATGAAAAACATGTTAATTGCTAGAATAGTGAATTTTAAGACAAAAATATTTTTTCTAAATTTCTCTAAAAAACCTATTGCTTTGAAAATAACTTAAAAACTTGAAAAGATACAGAAAAAATTCTAGAATACAAAAAATAGCTTTTTCTTTACTAAAGTTTTTTTTTTAATTTTTTTATTTTTATAGACTAAAAATTAAATCGAAATTAAGTTAGCGTGAAATAGTAATATTTTTTTTAAATTCATACATCAAAAAATGGCTCCCTAAATGCTCCATTAGAATCCGCAATTGTCCAGTTATTAGTCAATTTTTTAATTAATTATTTGTAATTAAAATTACGGAGCTTATTTTTTCTATATCTCAATAAATTACAATTTTTTCGAAATTTTTGTCTTATTAATAAATTTCACCCGATCAGATCTTTTGATATAAGTGGTGTGCACAACGAGTGACTCTCCCCACCGTCCCTTTTCAGTTTCTTATTTTTGTGACGTCACCATCGCAATTATAATAATTTAGCGTGAAATATGAAAAATTATATTTACCTCGTACATCAATAAATTGCTCCCGTAATGCTCACTCAGAATCCGCAATTGCTCCATTAATTATTCAATTTTTTAATTAATTATTTGTAATTAAAATTACGGAATTCATTTTTTTCTATATCTCAATAAATTACAGTTTAAAATTTTTTTTTTACCAATAAATTGCTCCCTAAATGCTCTCTAGAATCCGCGATTGCTCCAGTAATTAATAATTTTGATTAATTCCATATAATTAAAAAATATTTTGGAATAAAAATTAGCGAATATCAACCAATCTAATTGAGAGGAATTTAAATAAATTTAAAAAAAGTCACTTGTTTAAATTATGGAAAAAACAAATAATTAATTACTGAAGCAATAGCGAATTCTGAAAGAGCATTTTTTGATAAAAAAAATAAATAAAAAACCTCTAATTTGTTGAGATATAGAAAAAATAAATTCCGAAGTCTCAACAAATTACAGTTTTTTTTTATTTTTTTTTTCATTAATAAATTGCTCCCTAAATGCTCCCTTAGAATCCTGAATTGTTCCAGCAATTAATTATTTTTTTAATTAATTATGTGCTATTTAAATAACGGAGTTTATTTTTTCTATGTCTCAACAAATTAGAGGTTTTTTATTATTTTTTTTTATCAATAAATCGCTCCCTAAATGCTCTTTCAAAATCCGCAATTGTTCCAGTAATTAATTATTTGTTTTTTCTATAATTTAAACAAATTACTTTTTTTGAAATTTATTTAAATTCCTCTTAATTAGATCGGTTGATATTCGTTAATTTTTATTCCAAAATATTCTTTAATTATACGGAATTAATTAAAATGATTAATTACTGGAGCAATTGCGGATTCTTAGAGAGCATTTAGGGAGCAATTTATTGATAAAAAAAAATAAAAAAAACTGTAATTTGTTAAGATATATAAAAAGATAAATGACGTAATTTTAATTGCAAATAATTATTTAAAAAATTGACTAATTACTGGAGTAATTGCGGATTCTGAGAGAGCATTTAGGGAGCAATTTATTGATGATTTTTTTTTTTAAAAACTGTAATTTATTGAGATATAGAAAAAATAAATTCCGTAATTTTAATTGAAAATAATTAATTAACAAAATAATTAATTACTGGAGCAATTGGGGATTCTAAGAGAGCATTTAGGGAGCAATTTATTATTTAAAATAAAAAACTAAAAAAAACCTGTAATTTGTTGAGATGTAGAAAAAATAAATTCCGTAATTTTAATTGCAAATAATTAATTAAAAAATTGACTAATTACTGGAGCAATTGCGGATTCTGAGAGAGCATTTAGGGAGCAATTTATTGATAAAATTTTTTTTTTTAAAAACTTTAATTTAGTGAGATGTAGAAAAAATAAATTTCGTAATTTTAATTGCAAATAATTAATTAAAAAATTGACTAATTACTGGAGCAATTGCGGATTCTGAGAGAGCATTTAGGGAGCAATTTATTGATGAAAAATTTTTTTTTTAATCTTTAATTTAGTGAGATGTCGAAAAAATAAATTTCGTAATTTTAATTGCAAATAATTAATTAAAAAATTAATCAATTACTAGAGCAATTGCGGATTCTAAGGGAGCATTTAGGGCGCAATTTTCTTATGTATGAATTAAAAAAATCTATTAATATTCCACGCTAACTTAATTGTGATAAAAATTAAAATTAAAATAAAATTTAAAGCTTGTAAGTATTCGCATGCGTTTAGCACCATCATCGAACCCTTTCAGCACAACCTTTTTTAAAACAAAGGACTTGAAAAAAATCGTGTACGTCGCCTTGTAGCTTTTAAAATAACTTACAACTTACAAGATGGTTGTTTTACGGACTTCTTAGCTTAAAAACTGAAGAAGTGGACTTTATTTTAGTTATTTTAGTTATTACCTTAATTTTCTTGCAAATCACATTTACCAGTAATCGTTTGAACGGATTTTTCAATATTTTAAAAAAATTCCTATAAATTTTCTATGAAATACTTATCGTTTTCCGGTTATTCAAAGGCATATGTTTGGATTTTTGTATTCGTTGTATAAACGTCTACTTTCAAACAGTCATAACTTTGTTAATATTAAGCGTGCGATAATTATCAACAAACGCATCTTTCTCTTTTTTTTTATAAGCTTTATTGCGTGTTATGACAGTTTTCCCGATAAAATGTAATTTTCTGAGTTATTCCCGAAAAATCGTTTAAAAACATGCTTGTTTTCCGTTTAATTTGTAAACTTTCACTTACCAATAACTCCAAAAGTATTGACTTTTCGAAAAAATCTAAGGAACATTTTTGTTTTATAATTTACTATTCTAGCGATTACCATGTTTTTGTTGATAAATATTTTCTACCCCGAGTTGGGGTGGTAACCACCCCCCACAGAAATAGCACATATTGGCATAGGGTAGATTTTGATTTTTGAGTTTTCTACCTACTGTCAAAATTTTAAACAAATCCATGCATAAAAAAATATTGCTAGCAGAAAACCGTCATAGCCTTAGTATTTTAGTAAAAGTTAATGTGCATCAATTAGAGTGCGCAATCAGATTTATACATTTATTTTTATTACTGGCTGTTCAATTTCGAAGCGCTCGTTTGGTATGGCTCCCAAAAAACGTACCGGGCCTTCTGGAAGTTCTTGTGGAAAGGACGGTTTGCTTTGACTTGATCCACTGTGAGTGTTAAAGCTGTCGCTGTCTACTAAATCTAAGTTAACTCGATTAGTTCTAGTTCGGCCTCGTGTACCCTAAAATATATAAGGTGTATTAATTAATTTTTAATCGAATATCTGAATAAATAATAAAAAATCTACACTTGATCGTATAAAAAATTGTCATTAATGCTTCTTAAAGGTTTACTAGATACTGTATTTTAAGAAAGTCTAAATATTTTTTGTAGATCTTAAAAAAATAGTTAATTAAAATTTTGTTATTAATATAACTTTACATCAATGAAACTAAGGTCTTAAATTGTCTTAAATCAGCATAGCAGCAGATAAGTTGCAAGAATTGTGGTGGTAAGCTCTTCTGAATTCAACATTCATAGGACTTATATCTGGAGGCATAGAAGACGACGTCATCATTTTCATTTTAGAATATATTAAATGTAGTTTTGATTTTGAGAATCGCATTTCGAAAAACAACAATTGTAATTCAAACCATTCCTTATCCATTTGTAATTCAGAGTATACAGGGCGTAATACAGCAATGTTCTGACGCTAGATTGCAGAATTAGCGAACACAGAAAACACATTTTTTGTCAAGTCGTTGAAAACGTAGGAAAAATTATTAAATTACATTATTATTGAGTTTAAAATTAAAAAAAGTTTATTGTTATACAATAATACATCAGTGCTTCGTATTTGAATTTAGGAATAAAGGAAACTATCCATTTAAAAAAAACTGTCAAAAAACTATAGGAAGTAGCAACAAATTGTAAAAACATTGTAAAAACAAGATAACTGTCTGAAATATGACCAGCACATTTTATATCTGAAGATTCCATTAAAATCGCAAAGTTTTTAGGTAAGATAGTTGCGTAAGATAACCAAATTTGATTTGATTTCAATTTAACATAAGATTTTCTTCTTCTCAGGATTAAATAACACCAAATATAATTGAAAGAAAGGAATACTGCATTTTTCTATTAACATGTTTTTACAATTTATAACACACAATTAATTAGTCATGGGACTTTGTTTACTCTATTTTCTAATGGCGTCCTCTTCGCCGAGCTTTGCGTAGGAATCTCTATTCAGATAAGTAAATTGTAATTCAGAAGATGTAAGTGAAATTCAATGTAAGCATTTGAATTTCAGAATATACCTATTTATTTCAAGCATATACCACTAGAGACAGCTTTCCGTACTATCGATGCCAAAATGGTTTGCAAGGGAGAAACAATTATATTTAGGATATCTCTTTCAGGCCGTGGGATGGAGAGGGGTACACATTTCACATATATACTTGGTAATAGTTTTACAAATCACGAGAATTCATTGCTGATTGAAAATTAAATGATAGGAGGGTGATAATAACTTTTAGAATGCCAAATTTACTTCTGATTAATAATTTTTAAGCACTCCTTATTTCTATTTTATAAAACCGAAATTAAAACTAATATTAAGAATAACGCGCCAGAAAAAGTCATGTGACTTTACTGTTTTCATCCCAAACGACTTCTTCTGGTAACAACTTTTGAACCGGAAGTCCCTTGTAATAACGGAGATATGTTTACAGACAGACGGACACAGAGACAGACAAAAAGATTTCTATGTTTTTTTTTATTAAGGATGTCCTCGTAGGTATAGACCTAAATACAAATGTACCGAGAACATCTATTGGGGCAGAAGAGACAATTTATTAATTTGCGATTTAAGGGCCTGCAAATTAGGACGAGTGGGGAAGACGTGGGAAGGCAAGGAGTTCCACAATCTGGAGACCCTGGGTATGAAGGAACGATCGAATCGATCTGTTCTCGATGACGGGCATTGAACAGTATAAGGGTGCATGGAGTTGGCATGTCGCGTTGCTCTGGCTGGTCTGGCAAGTGGAGGCATTATAGAGCGGAGTTCTTCTGAGCAAAATCCGTTTATGTATCGGTAAAACAAGGAAATATCAGCCACTGCTCTTCGGTGGGATAATGGGGCTAGGTTTTTGGTGATACTGGTGTCGTTTATTAGCCGAACAGCTCTTCTCTGTATTGCATCAAAAACTCCGGCCTTGACGGAGCCGCCGAACCCCACTGTTTTCACTATTTAATATTGGCGTAAAAACATAGAAGAAATTTACAATTTCTTTTGGCCTTTAAATCCTTTAAGGAATCTACAATAGCACTAATTTTAAGTAAAACACTATGTTTTATATTCTAGTTTCTTCTTTTATATCAAAGCTGGGAGTTTTACCGGTAGAACTCCAAAGGTGTCAAAATCTGAATTTCACATTTCACATTTACAGTGGCACAAGACAAAAATCAATAAAAAAATTTTAATACCTTGTTTTATTGAAAATTTTCTTAGATTCCTAATTCTGACTATTACTAAAAGCTTAGAAGAAAGAAACCATAAGAGAATAAATATAGTTAATGTTACGATGGAGGTTCACAAAATTCCGGTCATTGGATTTTTCATAGTTTGTGAATTTATATTTTATAATATCTAATTCTAATTGAAATTTAATACATTCTGATTTAATGTAAAAATCGATTAACACTATCAATATTTTCACTATGACAATTAACATTGTGTACTGATATTGTAAATTACATCAATGAATTAATAGGTGTGTTCAATGATAAAAAATATACCTGAGATTCATCTGAAACGGCGTCGACGTCACTTACAGCCTCGCTAGCTGGCCTTCCTCTTCCCCGACCTCTGGTCACAGGCTTTATTTCCTCTTCTGGTACAGGAGTGGTGTTCAAGTTCCTGCTTCTTAAATAATAATTTTTTAACAAATATCCTTACATATTTATACGATTTTAATATTCTTAAAGACTTTACATACTAATGTGAATAGTAGGTATATGAAATTAGGCTACAATGGAAAGATTGTTTTTAAAGTAAAACTTCTTTAGACGCGACTAGGGGTAACTAAGTAATTCTAGCGGACGTGACGTCATTCTAATGTAACGGAAATAAAACCTGATACAAAATACCTAACACGATTCCGCCTACTATATTAAATCTGTAATTGTATATTATTAGACAACATAATATACATATTTTGATGACAGCTTGTCAACCAAAATACATTGGTGGTGAACAGTTTATGTGTATAAAGTGTTTGTTTTAAATATGAATAAACAAAGTGGATTTATTAATGAAGAAAGTGATGAAAAAATATTGAATGAAAATCAGTGAGTACCTACTCTATATGCATACCTACATTTTATTTTTGGTGTGTAATTACACTATTTATATCTAATTATTTATACCTATTATTTATACCTAGCTATTTTCGTTTTATAGACTTAAAGAAAAGAAAAAGAAATTGTGAACGTCAAAGGGCATATATTATCAGCGCCAGAAAGATTTGAAGAAAAATGAAAATGAAAAACAGACGAGACAGCGACTTTCATTATGATTTGATTAAGTAAGTTTATATACATACATACATATTATGATAGTAAATAATTGTTTAAAGGGAAGCTTTCCGTTAAGTAAAGAAGCATGTTGCACGTTTTCGTTCATAAAATAATAATATTCGAAATGTTTTAACACTTGCTTATACTTATTTTAGGTTTGGTTAGGTAGCCATAAAGGCCATAAAACCACTAGTCAGGATGGCTGATCTTTTACCAGCAATAACAGATTATTCGTAGAACTGAAGAAAACAAACTCAACTCAGGATTTTAAATTTTATGGAATATGCTATAAAATGCTACAAAATGAAATGGTTATCTAACTATCGAAGGCTCTTGTGTTGTGTTGTATTACAATAAAGTAGATACAGCTACAAAATCACACATTCTAAACGTAATGTGTGGATATTTTTAATATTGTTTACCTATTATTGAAGTAAAACTTCTTTAGGCGCGACTAAGGGTAACTCAGATTTATTTTCTAACGGAAGTAATTGTAACGGAACGTTACAATTCTGACGTCATATTCTAACGTTAGATTCTAACGGAAGATTCTGATGGAAGTAACGGTGTGATTTCAGCTATGGGAGGAGCTTAAATTTTCAAACTTTTCAAAATTTATTTATAAAATTTTCAAAATTTTCAAACGGTTTCAAATACATTAATGGTATTTAGAGAGTAAAATCTATGTTTCAAATTTTAGTTATCATAAACCTATTATTTCATATAAAAAATAATGATAACTTTCAAATTCCTATTTCTAATGAATAATATAAATATAACATTATATCATTTTTTGTAAAGTAGGTATATAGACAATAAATATAATTGAATTGTAATTAAATATTTATTTTTCGATACGTACGTCAAAAGTACTTCAATCGCGCGTAAAGTAATGAAAATGTTTTTCAAATACTAACAAGTATACTGTTCCAGAAACTTTTTAAAACTATTATATATTAGTCTCCAGAGACTCTAAGATGTGGTACCTACACTACATAGATATTGTTTTTGATAGAGTGGAAAAAACTATAAAAAGAGAAAAAAACGGTAAAATGAAAAATAATAGATGCAAGTATCAAGAGAAAACTGTAAAATCTAATACTTAATCTATTCTTAATGGATGAGAAACACTATAAATCGTTAAACATCTGAAGAGGGTACATCTTAGGGTACACTTATAATTTTATTTCAAATTTAAATTTGAACCTTTACAATTTGTTTGCCCATTTTTAAAAAAATTATATCTGGTAAATATCCACCACCTGCAACCATCCCCTTTTTTGATCTTTTTCATAATTTTTTTGGGTGTGCCTAATTTAATTTCGATAATTTGTTGTGTATGTTGCTTTAAGCTGTTCCTGGTTTGTTAGAACAAATCTTGTTCTTTAAGAATTCCCACAAGGCAGACGAAGATATATCAGATAACCGTGGAACATTACCATCAATAAATCTATTTTTTCACCGTTGATATCTGTATATTCAGACATACCGTTTTCATTTGATTCAAATGCCAAATAATGTAGGAACATTATCTACTTCAGAAAGTGCCCCGATAAGAAACAATTTGCATATTATCACTTAGGTACATACAGCGTAAAATAAGCCTTAACTCACTTCAAAATTAGGTCAACTAGTTAGAATGTTAATCATGTTTATAGAGTATTACATTTTGAATGGAAAACCATGCAAATCCATCATCAAAATGATCCACACAGTCAAGGAATGCATAGCAAGCTACCATTATGTGTTCGAAAGCTTCACAACATCGGCGCTTACAGCCTTAATAACCTCATTATTACAATGTGAACGTGACTTAATTCTAGGCTTCGATGTTGTCACATAACCACTCTCATTTTTGGCCACTTAACGTCGACCAGTGTTGGTACTTTTTAACCGCATTATGTAATCGGGAATGATTTTAGAAACAAAATTTCATGAATAGTATATCTTTCTTGTTGTGTGTAATGCTGCATTCAACATTTCTAATGCGAGCTGTAATTTGCTCACCCTTAAAAGATGAATTAAAACTTTGTACGTAAGTCGCCTTTGTAAAGGTGAGCAAGTATAGTAGCTGGCCACCGGCTACAAAATTGCATCCCAAATAATGTGTATGTTTGAATGTTCCAACATACTCTCACTACCAGTAAGTTTAAGCAAATTACGAAAACTAAATAAACTAATGTTGTTTTTTCATGTAACTAAATTCAGAATTTAAATAAATTAGAAACATTGACAATAAAGTCAAGTTTTTCTCAAGCTTATTAAATCTGACCGCCAAATATAGATATACAAGAATTGGAAACCAACAAAGTGAAACCCATTTGACCCAGGAAGCTGGAGTGCTAACCAGAATCTATTGCAAAGGTGGTTACATAACAATATATATATATATATATATATATATATATATATATATATATATATATAAGGGATAAAAGTAAAGTTATAAATAAGTAAGTTAATCATTATGTGCAATTTTATAAATAATCCGGTTGTAGTTACCTAGGTGGGAATCTTGTGTTTGCTGGTAAACGTTCTTCATTAACTGTATCCTCTTCTCCCAATTGTCTACCTCTATTTTTATTAGTACGTGAAGGAAGAACTTCATTGCTTTCTGCTACTGTTTTTTTGTCTCCGGTGGGAATTTGATTTCTCGCTGGACCGTCATGAGCGTTTGTTATCTGTGAACATTTTTTGCTAAATTAATCATCAGGCTGTAAAATAACCTGAAATGGTTGCTCCTAATTAGAAAATTGCTCTGACCAAGGCCAATCAAGAATTTTAAAAGAAAATAATGATAATAGGCTACTTGACACATAACCAATTTCATACAATAAATGAGTATTTCTTACAGTATTTAGCTTACGAAAACGAAATATATCGATTTTAATAACTAAATGCATAAGATTACTTTAAAAATTCAATTTAAAAAATGTGTTTTTTTATTTTTAATTTGAATCGTCGAAAACGCTGTCAGCCATGTTGTGACGTCATTCAAATTGTAAACAAAACGAGTAATTTGACGTGGTGTATTGAAAAACGATAATAAATTCATTATGGACGTTGGTTTCACAAAAGCAGACATAAAATTGATACATTCATGATTGGTAATTTCTTTGCCTTGAATCCAGATTTCTGCTCTGCCGAGCTAAGAAATGTCAAGACTTCTATGTAAGTACACAGTGCAGTTGTTAAATAGTAGATATAAAAAGGAAGAATGAGTGTATTTATTCTTTTCAGAAGTGATTCAAAAGTACCTACTCATTTATGTCATAAGTATTGTAACCTCTGAATAAGATAACTATAAACATCTATTTGTATTCCTTGATGTGTTTTTGCATTCTCGGACGATGCAATAACGATTATTATTGTATTTTTTTATGGAAATTAGTTAAAATATGTTTTTAAAGTAAAGTAAACTGGAAAATTGTCCGTGTTTATATGTCAAATGTTTGTTTACAATACGTATGACGTCAGAGCACAGATAATCTATAGACTAAAATGGCGGACAGCGTTTTCGCACCTACATGAAGAGATGGATTTTAAATTACAGTTTTGTGGTTTCATAGGTGTTAAAAAAATATAGTAATATATATGGCACAAATATAAACTATTTAGGACCTAGTTTAAAAAAGAGTCAACTAGCCTATTGTTCGCTAACTACGCGGACTACTAATACAGAGAAAATACCGATTAGGGGGAAACTTCTTCACTATCCTATAGATAGAGTATTTTTTAATATTGTAAATATTACACTACATAGCGATATATTGATTATATTGAAACACTTATGGGGACTTTAATACAATTTATTCACAAAATTGTAAAGATACACAGAACTCTGCTGGTTAACGTCTAAACTTATTGCCAATACAATAATCTATTATTTGAACTCCCCTTAACTGTCCATACATCCACTTATATAAAACAAAAGAACATTCTAGAATGAACCCGAAACATAAATCGAACTTAAATAGTAAACACTGGAATAAGACAGAACATTCTAGAACCAATAACCTTAGAATAGTCTTTCAAATATAGGTCCCTTTCCTAATTGGTTATCCCGTTACAATATTATACTGTTTTAAACAGTAGTTTTTTGTGATTTCATTGCAATCGAAAAAAAGTGAGTAGTGATAATTTGACAGGCTAATAAACTTAAACGTAGATAGTTTAAATAATGCAAAAAGTTAATAATAATGTGAAGTAAGCAAATCTAAACAACGAGCAGAAACAAATTGGAAAGCATAATAATAAAAAAAAAAACAGGAAAAATCAGAAACAGATGGAAAACTAGCATAACTTAAAACAACAGATAGAATTGGGGAAAATAAATAAAAGAAACAGGAAAAAATGGAATATTAAAAAAATGAAAAAATCGAATTAATTAGAAAAAAATTATGTAGAAAAAAAATACGAACCAAATAAATATACGAAAAACTAAATTAATATAGAATATGCTAGATAACACAGAAAATACGAAAAAAAAATCAGAAAAATTGGAAAAAAAGGAAGTGATGGAAAATCAAAAAAAAAGAAATCCAAAACCGACAAAACTAGAACAATATAAAATACAACGAAAAAATATAAATAAAAACCTGAAAAAAACGAGAAAATCTACAAAAAAAAAACAGAAAACAAAGCGGAAAAATGGGAAAAACGAAAAATGAGAAAAAACAATGTTTTTTAGGCTTTGCCTGGACAGCTTTAAGCTGTTTGTAGACTGAGATACAAGCAGAGTTACCAAAACAGAGTCTGAAAATAGGTAACTACTCATCGCTTTCTAGTTTATTTTCTAATACATAATTAACTATTTATTTTATTTTTTAGTTGATAATGACATTCCACCACAAAACGGACCAAAAAAGTGATAAGCAAATTGGGAACACAATATACTTCTTTGAACAAACACTTTATACACTAGCAGTATATCCAAGTAATAATTTCTACTAATTATCTGCTGGTGATAGTATGCAATAGTCTAAATTATGTGTAATTATATTTACTAATTGCACCTCAGTCGATTATACCCATTTCCTTAGTATCAATTGCATATCATCTTGCTTGGAACTGCACTTAATCCCAGATAAATTTATATAAGCTGAATAATAACATATCTAAATACCAGGTGGGTTGAAAAGTTCGTAGGCTAACACATACTAAATTCATATAATTTTTTGTTAATTCTATTCTTCAAAAGACAAGTGTAAAAATTTCATAGCAGTCGGACTATTAGTTTGTGGGATAGAGCAATTTGAGTTTAGCAACTTTTGTTGGTTTGCTAGGTTAGACGCTGCGAAAAGAGCACCGTGGACGCACTAACAATATTAAAGGATCGTGTTGGACATATCATGCATGAATATTTGTGTATTCCAAAAATTTGATCAAAGTGAGTCCTACGCGAGCGCAAAATCTAACAAAAACAACGATTTAGTGATTCTGAGAAGTATTTGACCATAATGTAACGTTTATTTATTTTCACAGTTTATTATTTAATTTATTTATACAACTAATACACTTAATTTATGTTATAACACAGTTTATTTACAATATACTAATTTATATGAACACTGAACATTGATTTATATAAACACTTATTTACTTAGACTCAACTTAAAACTCAACTAACTATATTTCAAAATAAGAGTCTATTTATATGCGCTTCAAACAATCGAGAATCATCTCGAGAAGATGTAACGTAAGGGCAGAGATTTTTCCAGTCGTATGTGACAAGTCCGGAATCTACGATATGGTTCAATAGAACATTCCACGGCGTCGCCCGCCGGTCGGACTCGCCCATATGGCCAACCACGACAGAGCCGGAGTCGCATTACATTGCCCCCTCCTTAAGAGATAGTTCCTCCTGGAACTAGAGCTGGATGGGAATGATTGTATCTGCAGTCGGATCCTCTTCTACAATTTCCAGTTGTATAAAAAAAACAGGGGACGGTCTTCGTTGTAAACTGGACACTGGGCGAATGGCTGCAAACCAATACTTGGACTTCGGTATCTTGAAAGATTACTTCCACCATGTTTCGAATGACCCTCCAGTCTAACTCCTTACACTCGATCTTTGGCATTGCTATATTCTGTATATTGGACTCCAGTACGTGTTCCCTCAGGCTAAGTAAAGATTCCCATACATCTTGATAAGTGGGTCGGTCGTGATAGGTGTTCTTTGTCACTAGATAGAAGAGGTAACGTGATCCATCTTGGAGTCTCAAAGCTTTTCCGGGGGCTGGCAATTGGCTTTGCAGTTCTGATAGTCGACCAAACTTCTTTCGGAAAACGGACGCTAATCCTCGGGCATCGCTAATACTGGCAGGTATATTATGGACTAACGAGCAGTCGTCTGGAAGCGTGAACAGGTCTTGATGTTTCTCAATGGTTACGCCAAATCTTGCTTTCCCGGTACCCCCATAAGCACCCATAAACTCATCGAAGGCAAGATCATGAGTCTCTTGGAGTCGATTTACATCTTCTTCTTGGTTATGATCTCCTTCAAACGGTGCCAGCCGGTTTCCATGTACCACTTTCGGTTTTCCATTTGGAATCTTACTTATTCGGTATATGACATCATTGATTCTTTTCTTAACGATGTATGGACCTTCCCAAGACGTTTGTAGCTTCGGCGAGTAACCCTTCTGTCTTCTTGGGTTATGAAGCCAGACTTTGTCTCCTTCTTCGAAACATCCTTCCGTGGCTTGAGTATCATACCGTTTCTTCATTCTATCACTGGCAATTTGAATATGTGAGCGAACCAGTTCATGCATATCGTCCATTTTCCTTCGTAACTGGATCACATAATCTTCTCCAGCTATATCTTCTCCAGGTCGGCATCCAAACTCAAGGTCGCATGGTAGCCTCATCTCTCGTCCGAACAAGACCTTTGCTGGTGTTTGGCCTGTTGTTTCATTGACTGCGGATCGGTAAGCCATCGCGAAGAGCGAAAGGTATTGATCCCAGTCCCGCTGGTGGTTGGACACTACTTTGGACAGATACTTTCCAATGGTCTTATTCATTCTTTCTACCATTCCATCTGATTGTGGATGTAACGCTGTAGTTCTTGTTTTCTTCATTCCTAGAGTATCGCAAATTCCTTGGAAAAGCTGGCTTTCGAAATTTCTACCTTGGTCACTATGGATCTCCAAGGGTACTCCAAATCGACTGATAAACTCTCTTATTAAGACATCTGCAACAGTTGTGGCCTCTTGATTTGGAATGGCGTAGACTTCTACCCACTTCGTGAAATAATCCATAACCACCAACATGTACTTATTTCCATTCTCAGTCGTCGGAAATGGTCCAGCAATGTCTAAAGCAATCCTCTCAAATGGGCTACCGACGTTGTATTGTTTCATGGGAGCTTTCCTTTTTCGCTGCGGTCCATTACTCGCAGCACAGATGGTACACTTCTTACACCAGCTCTTCACATCATCGGAACTATTCATCCAATAAAACCTTTCCCGTACTCGTTGAAGGGTTTTCTTAACACCGAGATGACCTCCTGATGGACTGTCATGTAACTGTCGGAGTACTTCAGCCACTCTAGTTTTTGGAATAACTAACTGCTTTCTGATTTCTGAACCATCATCATTCTCGAGTACTCGTTTCAATAAGTCTTCTTCCAGGATGAAAGAGTTCCACTGAGCCCAATAGGATTTAAGTACTGGACAGAATTTTGACACTTCTTGCCAAGTAGGTCGTCGATCTTCTCTCTTCCATTGGCGCATTTTCTTTAAAACAGGATCATTTTCTTGTTCCTCTCTAATTTTAGTCGGTGCCCAGTAATCGTTAACTACAGTTGTTCGTAGTATAGCAGTTTCTTTGGATTCTGTCTTGTTGCAATGGGAGCAATCTGCTGGGCACGGTCTTCTGGAAAGAGAATCGGCGTTTCTATGGCTTACTCCAGCTCGATGTTCGATCCTAAAGTCGTACTCTTGTAACCGTTCGATCCACCTGGCAATTTGACCTTCAGGGTGCTTGAATTGCATTAACCATTTAAGGGCTGCATGGTCGGTCCGGATTAAAAATTTTCTTCCATATAGGTATTGATAGAAGTGTTCCACGGACTTCACAACTGCCAGAAGTTCTCTTCTCGTAACGCAGTAATTCCGCTCAGGTTTAGAGAGCACTTTACTAAAATACCCCAGAACCCTTTCTTGCCCATCTTGAATCTGAGAAAGAACTCCTCCAATTCCTACATTACTGGCATCGGTATCTAAAATAAATTCCCCCTCTGGTTGTGGGTAGCCCAGTATGGGTGCTGTTGTTAAATGCTTCTTTAGAGTTTCAAAGGCCGTTTGACAGTGGTCATCCCAGCAGAATTCTCTTGCTTCTTCAGTAAGTCGTGTTAATGGCTTAGCAATATCTGCAAACTTCCTTATGAACCTTCGATAGTACGTGCATAACCCAAGAAAACTTCTTATTTGATGTTTATCGGTTGGTTGTGGCCAATGCTTGATGGAAGCAACTTTGTCGTTATCTACAGCCACGCCTTCCTTGCTGACAACATGACCCAGGTACTTAACTTTATTTTGGAATAACTGACATTTCTTGGGGTTCAACATCAGTTGGGCAACTTGAAGTCTTTTAAAAACATCGTCTAAGTTCTTTAGATGATCTTCAAATGTCTCTCCCAAGACTATGATGTCGTCTAAATAGACCAGACATGTCTTCCAAGATAACCCTCTCAATACATTTTCCATAAGTCTTTCAAATGTCGCAGGAGCATTACATAGTCCGAATGGCATAACATTAAATTGCCATAATCCGGAACCGGTGGTGAAGGCTGTCTTTTCCTTGTCTACTGGGTCCATTTCTACCTGCCAGTAGCCAGATTTCAAGTCTAAGGTAGAGAATAATTTACTTCCAGCCAAAGTGTCCAAGGTGTCGTCGATTCGAGGCAGAGGATAACTGTCCTTCTTGGTAACATTGTTCAACTGACGGTAATCTACACAGAACCTCGTAGTTCCATCCTTTTTCTTAACCAAGACTACCGGAGAGACCCATGGGCTGGTAGAAGGTTCTATCACCCCGTCTTCCTCCATTTCTCGAACAATCCTTTCAGCTTCCTCTCTCTTTGCCTGCGGTAATCTTCTAGCTGTTTGACGAATTGGATTGGCATCCCCTGTGTCAATTTTATGCTTCACTGTAGAGGTTCTTCCTGTCTTACCTCCTTTTGGCACAAAAATGTTCCGATATTGATGAAGAAAGTCTTTTACTCTTCTTTTCTCTATTCGATTCAGAGATGGACCAGCAACTGCCACCATGTGTTCGAACTTGTCGTTGGAATTATCCGAAGTGGCCGTCTGACGAATTATGGACGATACTGGTACACAGGTTCCAATTCTGGTATCTTTCTTGATTGTAATAGGGTGATCATTGATGTTTATAATTCGTACCGGAATTTCTCTAGCAGAAGTAACCAATCCTTTTCCGATCAAAATTCCTCGACCGACGTCTTCATCATGGTTCAAAGGTTCCATCATGGCAGGTGTTCCTGCATCAACAGTTCCTTGAAGACGTGCCACTACGATAGTTTCACTTCTACCAGGTATCACAGTATCCTCTTCTAGAGCTGCTGGAACGGTTCTGTCCTCATACGGATGAAGGAATACTTCTTCGGCACCCACTTTAATAACTCTGTTTTTGAAATCCAGCTGGAAACCATGTAAGTTCATTACGTCCATTCCTAATATCACATCTTCCTCGATATCAGCGACAATGACAGTATGCGTGAACTTTTCTGTACCGATTCCTATTTGAACTTGGACTTCCCCATGGATGTTAGCTCTTTCACCCGTGGCGGTCCGCAGCCGTAGCCTTGTTGGTTGAAGTTTCTTGCTGCTACTTATAGTTGTTGGTCGTATAATGGTCCTGGTCGCTCCAGTATCTATCAACAGTGTATACTTTTTACCATTTACTTCACCATCTACATATACACTGTCATCGCGACATTTCAGAGATGCTATGAGTATGAGAGGATCTTTTTCCTGTGGAGTTGTTTCTCGATTTGCATTGGCCACTGGACGTTTACATGATTTGATAAAGTGTCCCATTTCGCCACAATTGTAACACACGCGGGGCCTCTTCTTTTTGTTTTCAGCAAAGTTCTTCATCATGTTAACTAATTGGTCCAATTTATTTTCGTCTTCTTCGTCTTTTACAGACCTTACTTTACTGTATCCCCCACAAGCCTTCGAAGCCGCTTCATACTCAAGCGCAGCGGACAAGACATCGACTAAAGTTTTGTGACGGGCTAAACGAAGAGTCTTGTTCATTTCAGGATCACGGAGCCCATCAAGAAATGCTTCTACTGCTAAACATTCTATCATTCCTTCATCAGCTGCAGGATAGGCAAATCTGACCAACCTGGCAATATCTACTTGATATTCCTGAAGGGTCTCTTCTCGCTTCTGTTTTCGTATCTTCAACTGTGACCGGTACAAATTCTCCAGATGTTCATGACCATATCGCATGTTTAATCTCTTCTTAATTTGTTCAAAGTCATCCGTCTCTTCCACCGGTATAGTCTGAAGAACGTCGCAAGCATCTCCTCTAAGAGCGATCGTGAGATTTACAGCCTTTTCTTTTTCTGACCATCCGTTCGCTCGTGCAGCTGTTTCAAACTGTTTAAGGTAATTTTCCCATGACATTTTTCCATCAAAGGTTGGGGCTTTAATGCGGACCGAACTTTCACTGCTTTCCAGTTTTGGTTTTTGTTCCACTTTACAGCTTGTCTTTTCTTCATCATTTTTCTCTTTTGATTCTTCCACACTAATCCTTTCTCCCTTTCCCATTTCTTCCATTTTTCGTTCAATCTCTTTTATTTTCTCCTCGAATGAAGTCATCTCATTCTTTAGAGAAGACATATCTGATGACATGGACGAAATCTCAGAAGAGACTTTATTTTCCAAAGAAGAAATTTCAGTAGAAACTTTATTTTCCAAAGAAGAAATTTCAGCAGAAACTTTATTTTCCAAAGAAGAAATTTCAGAAGAAACTTTATTTTCCAAAGAAGAAATTTCAGAAGAAACTTTATTTTCCAAAGAAGAAATTTCAGAAGAAATGTCTGTTTTCAGAGAAGACATATCGGTAGAAACCTTATTTTCCAAAGAAGATATTTCAGAAGAAACTTTAATTTCCAAAGAAGAAATTTCAGAAGAAATGTCTGTTTTCAGAGAAGACATATCAGTAGAAATATTTTTTATAGAAGACATCAATGATGAAGTATCGTCAGCAAATAAAAACTCCTCCGGGTCTAATCCTTGATCAACTATCGCTTGTCTAAGTCGCTCCACCAACTCCGACTTCTTTCCTGTAGTGTCCAATTCACGGTCTTCAAGTTCCCGACGCAAATCTGCCACTTTTAATTCACAAAGTTTTTTCGACATTTTTCTACACTATTTATTTACACTATCCCACTTCTGACACCAATGTAACGTTTATTTATTTTCACAGTTTATTATTTAATTTATTTATACAACTAATACACTTAATTTATGTTATAACACAGTTTATTTACAATATACTAATTTATATGAACACTGAACATTGATTTATATAAACACTTATTTACTTAGACTCAACTTAAAACTCAACTAACTATATTTCAAAATAAGAGTCTATTTATATGCGCTTCAAACAATCGAGAATCATCTCGAGAAGATGTAACGTAAGGGCAGAGATTTTTCCAGTCGTATGTGACAAGTCCGGAATCTACGATATGGTTCAATAGAACATTCCACGGCGTCGCCCGCCGGTCGGACTCGCCCATATGGCCAACCAGGACAGAGCCGGAGTCGCATTACAATAATAAACTAGAATTTATGCGTAAATGTGACAATGGATGAAACATAGCTCCATCGTTTTACACCACTTTACTTATTTGAAGATAAGGAAAGTGCTGTTTCATCCAGACAAGGACCGTGTCATAAATCAATGAAAACGATGTAATGAAATTGTATGAATTGGGCTTCAAATTGTTTGGGAGTCCACTGTATTCTTCAAATCTTATCCGCAGCGAGTTTTGAAGTTATACTTCTATTCATGCACTCGATTTGTGTCGGGTTAAATGAGAAAAATCATTACATATGTAATGGTGTGAGTAAGAGAGAGACAGAAACACATGTAAGGTATATTGGTCGGTAAAAACAAAGATGAAATATTTACCACATGTTTAGTCATAACTATAAGTCCTTTAAATACCGTTTAAACATTCAGTACATTGAAAAGAGATAGATATACAAAAAACAGTCTGAGCTAATGTTTTGGAATATCATAGTGACGTATTACATTGTGTTTGACAGATTATTTTATAATTCTGTCACGTAAGTAAACATATAAAGTTTAGTATTTTATATTAATAATATTAATAATAATATTCAGTAATAAGTATTGTATTGTAGTCCATACTACCGTCACATGGTTGCATTATATCCTGCACTATGCTTTCAAGGTTGTTGGCTACATAAACAGAGTTTTAAGAATAGTCGAAAAGTGTATTCCGAACAGGCAATAGATAGAAAAATTACAACTCGGTAAGTATTCCAAATGGGTTCAATTTATGTACTCGGGGTTTTTGGGGTCGCTGAACATGAATATCATGATGTCGAAAGACTCCGCGGCACTTGGTGCCTAGAGTATTTAACTTTTCTCCTGGTGTTTTATGTAAATTCTGTACAAAATTACACTTGGAACTCGGCTGTTTTTTTGGGTCGCTGAATACGAATATGATAATGGCGATGGTGTCCAAAACACCTGGTACTTAAGACGGACCTCGTCTCCAGGAAATGTTATGCAAATTTGATACAAAATGAGTGTGTACTAAGAGGTTTTTGAGGTCGCTGAACACGAATATCATATAATGATTTTGCTAAATCATTCGCATAAAAATTTATGAATCCGGGCGCGTGCATAGAAGTATAACTTTTGCCGGCACTGACTGCCACAACCTTTTTTTTCTGTTTAGGTCTTTTCGCAATCGGCACGGAGTAATAAATAATTTTTTTAAGAAAACTTACAGTAAGGGCAGCTCAAACAAAATGTTTAACTTGATAGAGTATGTCACTACAAATGTTAGTAATGTAAGACGTATTAAGGAGATATAACCTTAATGGCCCTTATAAACAATAGTCCATTTTTAATTTAATCCCTTACGGGCGTACTTTTCGGAAAATTCTAGGATGTTATTATTAATTGATGAGTAGTTATTTACTGATATTATTACTGTAATAACGAAATCCAAGATTTTGTCCACAGGTTTTCTTCTTTTTTAACACATCTTAAATAACCTTTTGCGTAGTTTTTTTTATTCAAATGTAAGTTGGAGCATTCTAGTAATTCTTGTACACCTTTTAATCTAAATGTCGAGTTATGTACTCAAATGTAAAGTTTAAATTTAATGCAATAAGTATAATAGTCACTTTTATTAATTTACAAAAACTGAAAAAAACATGTAAAGCACCCACACTTGAAACAGCCCAAACCGAATGCTTTACTACTCTATCTCGATTGCGAAAACCCTATATCAGACCTCAAGACTATGCTCGAAGAAAAGAAATTTTTGCCGATGAAGAGGTAATCGTCGAAACTGATGCCTAGTGTGAGGCTTTATCGCTTTTGAATTCGTCTAAATTGAATAATAAAAAACTAGTTATCTTTTAATAAATCTCTGTTTATCCGTTAAAGTTACTGTGAAGGTATTACCTGGAAATGAAATAGATTTGTTGATAATACGTAGCCTTTGTAGATGTGAAAGTAATATGCAGATAAAGCAGAAATATTTAATTTCAAGTGTTAGCATTTGCTTAAAATGGGACAAATTCTTATGATTTAAATTTTGTTTACAAAACAGATACGATTTTACTATCTCTATCATAATGCTAATACTGATTGGCTCATAATTTAAACTATTGGCAGATTAGACTTTAATTTTATTATTGGTTTTTACGCTAAAGCATTAAATATCCCACATATATGATGTTAAGATTGTCCCTGCTATAAGCAATATCCGTGAAGGATGTATATTTCAAAATATAATACCTATTTAATATTAGATAAAAAAAGACATTATTTAAACTTACAAATTTCAAATATCAAATATTATCAAGAACGTTGAGAACTTAAGTAGGTAACACAAAGGGGATTTTTTTGGAAATATCTCACATTAGCTTGGGTCTCTTTAATATCTATTTGTCCAATTTATATGTAACCTCTTTTTATCAAATGCTTTTCACTTTCGATTTGCCATACTCCATGATATACTTAACTTCTAAAAAGTGTTTTAAGTCTTCGTTTGGGCGTATCTAAGGTAGGTTAGGATTATTGTTTTTCTTAAATAATATGTTATGAATCAGTTTTCTCTTTCTTTGGCACAGTGACATTATATTTTTCATGTTTTAGATAAGGCTGGGTATCTCTTTGCTTTGTTTTAGATAAGGCTGGGTATCTCTTAGAAACCAATTAGCAATAAAGCAGCAAATTAAAATTTTATATGTATTAATCGGGTAGTATTTTATGTTACTATTGAAAAAATTTTTCCTATGATTTCTGAGGAATTACAATTGAATTGCATTTTATTATTTACAACAATGAATAGGGTCGGTTATAATTTGTCGCTTATTTATCTTTTGAAACTATTATTCCTTATTAATTTACTTCAAACTGTATATTATCTTGAACTTGCTTTCTAATATTTGTTAAATCGTTTCTATTATCGAACTGCTTTGGCTTAATTAATTGTACCTAATTGAATTTTGCTAGATTTATTTTTGATAAATATAATTCTGTGGAAAATATTTTGATGTTAAAATATGCTACTTATTTTTGGCTTGATATACACAACTAGATTATATAAGCTTTTATCCAGTTTGCAAGCCATTTTACTGCAACTGAACTGTGAATTTAAACATAAACTTTGGAGTTTTTTGTTACCAAAGACATTATCTTACATGAACTTTTTGCTATAGCACTTGAGGTTTTTGATTTAATATAGTAGATTGTTAGAAGACTATCGCATTTTGCTTTTTAATTGCAATAATATTTTACTCACATTATTTTTATACATGGGAAAAGTAACCTGATGTTGCGATAAGACAATACAAGGGTTTTGAATCAATACGTACAAAGTAAAATATTAGGAACTTATACCACTTTTAATTTTGGGTAAGATTCAAGGTGAATAAAAGATCATTTTTTTTAGTTGTAAAAAATGTAGTTATGACATTTCTTTGATGGTCCAGTGTTAACACACAATGAAAACAAGGACTGTATTAGTTTTGTATACTTCAAACGCAACAATTTTTTTGAAAAACAAGTTTATTTACAGTGCAATTAGTTTTTTTAATATCTTCTATTTACCTTAAAAACAAATTGTAATTTTGAAGAAAATGTGTAGTTATTATGTGCTGTTCTTTAATTAGTACCTACAGTTAAAAGTCTATTTTTTCCAACATGCTTTATTATTAGCGTATTTACTTACTGGCTTATCTTTGGAATCATCATCATCGTAATAATAATACACATATTCATATTCATACTCTTGTCCATTAGGACCCTTTTTAATCTGTATTCTTGATCTCTGTTTATCACTAGCAGAACCAAGAAGAGGAATGTCATCAATAACAGCTCTTGGTGCAGATTTACCGGTAGTTAACACGGGACTAGGACTAGTTACCTCTAAATTTTCAGGAATTGCTTCTTTCTTGACTCTTTTTTTACTTCCTCTTCGAACTTTTCTACTGGTTGTGTGTGTTGGTTTTGCAGTAGTCGTTGATGTAGAACTTTGAATTTGATATCTAAAAAATAATCAGAAGTTATCAATAAAAATGGTTCATAAACATTCTTAGCACATGATTGTATCAGTGGCAATATTACACATGTTTAAATATGTTGTAGATTAAAAAAGACAAACATGACAATTTTTTTCAAACTTAAATCAATCAAAATATCAGTATCAATTTTCAATTTCAGGCGCCCTTATATTTTAGAGTTATTTAAAATTCAAGTTTGAATTAAAAAAATCTAGTCAATATTTCTACTTACTTTGACAGCAATACTTTGACATCAATTTTAGTCGCACCAGGAGGCGCAGGAGCTGGTGCTTTTTGAGCTTCTCTTTTTTGCAGTTTTTTATCTTCCTGTTCAGTATCCATTGCTTCTTTTTCTAAAGCAAATCTTAATGAAAGGGGTAGTTTGTGAGAGGTTTCAAATTCTTTTTGTTCTTGAAAAACTTTTTCATTTCTTATTACTGGTTTTGCATCATTGCTTGTAGATTGAACGAAAACATATTCTTCTCCTGGTTTCGGCTCGGTAATAATGTCTTTTTGAGATGGTAATGCATGGCAAAGGCTCAGTGTTGTAAATAGAAGCCTGAAATGAAAATATATGTGATTTACCTATTTAAAATACAATTAACACGATCTTTTAAAACTAGTGACCTAATGTGAAGATAGTGAATTAAAACTGATAAATCTTTTTAATGAGATATACATCTAAACTTTACTTTAATTGCTACCAGTTCTAACAAAATGATAGGATTTATACTGGGATGTGTAATATATCTATTAAGCTTCACTTTTACTGCATTTGTTTCCGATTAAGTATACCTACTCGTTTAGTATTGTGCTCTTGTTGATAAAAAAAAATCGTTTTCATGTTTCTACCATTTCTTTGTCACATTTTGATCTTATTTGTTTTGGAACTAAGTTTTATGATAGGTTTACATGCTTGGCAAGCTCGACAAACTTCCACAAACACAAGCGTGTAAAGAGGGTGTTTTGTATGGTTTGCGTGGGATGGGAAGAGCTGGCCGATCCAGGCCAGCGTGGGTTTTCCAAGACAGATCAAAGGAAGCCTGCGGCAAGCGCTTGCGACGTATTTACAGGTTGGTGCATGTTTAGTGTACCTCTCACGAGTTCGCGCCGTACGGTTTTGTTTTGCTAAAACAACTTTGACGTATACCTACGTCTTCCATGTTTGCCTGCTCATAACACACTAGCGCACTCGCAAGCGTATAAATGGCATTCATGCACTTGTGGATGCTTGCGGAGACTTGCCAAGCGTGTAAACCTACCAATTTTTTGATCTCAGCTATCAGTTATTCTTTTGAATTAATCTTTTATATTTTGACCTAGTATACGAACTTTAGTATGAGCTTTCATTTAGTAATCTGAATTCCTTTTTGCTTCGATGGCTTGTAGTTAATAATAGAATATTTTGACGTTGGCAGAATGATTACCCAAGAGAACTTTTTGAATTTAAAAAAAGCAGATTGGGAAGGCCTTCGAGACTACTTGGCAACTTTTCCCTGGAATCCAGTCTGCTTTATTAACAAAGATCCATCGGCAGTTTGCAACAGTATAACTGAAATCATTCAGTGTGCCATGGAAGCTTACATTCCTTACTTTACCAAACGCTTTAAAGCCAAACAGAAGCCATGGTTTAATAAAGATTGCGATGTAGCTCGGAAAGCTAAGATCAAGTCCCACAAATTATTTATACAAAATCTATCAGAAGAAACAAAACAGGATGATATAAACGCTAGAAACAGATACAACACCACTATTTCCAATTCCAAAAGTCTCTTTGACGCTCGAATGAGAGAGAAAGTAATGTCAAACCCTAATGGAAGCCAAACCTATCAATAATAATTTTACAAATAGTTCGTTCCCTTCACTCACAGCTAATGCCGGCTCAATAGTTACGTTTTCCACAGAAAAGGTAGAACTCTTTGCCAAAATATTCTCTTCGAACTCGACACTTAACGGGCTCCCCACACAATGAAAAATATCATATTTAAGGGTTAAGGGTTAAGCGTGTGCATAAAGTCCTTGCTACTCTAAATACCAACAAAGCAAGCAGCCTTGATGAAATACCTGCTTTACTCTTAAAATGTTGTGCTCTTGAACTAGCAACAGTTTTTACTAAGCTATTTTAACTATCATATGATACTGGTATTTTTCCAGAATCCTGGAAAACTGCTTGATTACAACCAGTCCCCAAGAAAGGCTGTAAAACCCAGCCTTCTAACTACATACCCATAGCTCTTCCATCTGTTATTAGCAAAACTATGGAGAAATACGTCAATCACGAGATCCTGAGCTACCTTGAGACACACAAACTTTTAAGTGACAGGAAATATGGTTTTCGCCAACAAAGGTCAACAGCCGATCTACTAGCATGTGTAACTCATGTCTGGAGTGATGCCAACCACCGCTATGGGGAGACTCAAATAGTATCACTAGACATCTCAAAAGCATTTGATCAAGTGTGGCATGCAGCTCTTTTGAACAAACTGCTTTCATACGGACTCTCGCAAAACCTTTGCAGATGGATATCCAACTTTCTCTCCTACAGGCACATCCAAGTTGCTGTAGATGGATATTCTTCCAACCTCTACAAGATCAACGCTGGAATTCCCCAAGGATCGGCTCTAGCTCCTACTCTATTCTTATTACATATTAATGATCTACTAGAAGCCACTAATAACCCGATACATGGTTTTGCAGATGATAGCAACCTACACTGAAGCAAAGCGCACAACCGTCCCATACCTCTAGATATTCTGGAAGAGGACAGAAGATCCACAACGGCTTCTCTCAATCAAGATTTGAGAATTGTAGACAAGTGGGAAAGAAAGAATCTTGTTAATTTCAACGCTTGCAAGACAAAGACATGTTGCCTGTCCAACAAGAGGCAAACATGCGACTCATCCATTACAATCAACGATCAGACACTGGTAGCGGGCGACTCCATTACGCTGGTTGGTATAACGATCTTCCAGGACTTACTATGGAACGCACATATTCCATTCATAGCAACAGCAGCAGGAAAGAAATTAGGCTTTCTGTTTAGAGCACGGAAATATTTTTCTCCATCCAACTTAGCTACTCTTTACAAAGCCCAAATACGACCTAATCTTGAATACTGCTCGCATGTATGGGGTTCAGCAGCTCCGTCAAGGCTCGTAGTTCTTGATACAATACAGAGAAGAGCAAAATGACCACCAGTTATCAAAATTTCGACATTAAAGTGATATTGGCAAAAGTAACCGAGGAATCGACTCAGAATGCTCTAAATCGACAGAAAAGGGCTTGTTTTACGTTGTTTGGTCGTTTTATACTTAAAATGACCACCAATTTTCAAAATTTCGACATTAAAGTGATATTGGCAAAAGTAACCGTAGAATCGACTCAGAATGCTCAAAATCGACAGAAAAGGGCTTGTTTTACGTTAACGACATCAGTATCACCAAAAACCTAGCTCCATTATCCCACCGAAGAGCAGTGGCTGATCTTTCCTTGTTTTACCGATACATAAACGGATTTTGCTCAGAAGAACTTCGCTCTATAATGCCTTCACTTGCCAGACGAGCCAGAGCAACGCGACGTGCCAACTCCATGTACCCTTATACTGCTCAATGCCCGACATCGAGAACGGATCGATTCGTTCGTTCCTTCATCCCCAGGGTCTCCAGATTGTGGAACTCCTTACCTTCCCACGTCTTCCCCACTCGTCCTAACTTGCAGGCCTTTAAATCCCAAATTAATAAATTGTCTCTTCTGCCCCAATAGATGTTCTTCGTACATTTGTATTTAGGTCTATACCTACGAGGACATCCTTAATAAAAAAAATGGTGTGGGTTCAGTTTTTCAATTTGTCTTAACAACTTATTTTTTGTTTAAAATCTCTCGTTGTACATACCCTTACAGACCTAGTATACGACATATAATATTTAAATAAAGTTACTAAGACGTCTATTATTATTTTAAGAATCAATTTTCTTCTAAAATCAGAAGAACACACACCTAAAAGGTGAGGTTCGAATTTGGTCACACCCTGTAAGTATGTTAGATGAATGTAATACAGTAATTTATGTATACACCTTGGCGTTAAATCCTTAATAAATAAAAGTATTATACGCCGCTATTGACATTGAAAGTTATCTATAATTAATATAAAAATCATGATTTTCTTCGTGGCATAACACGAGACCAAGAATGTATAGAAATAGTCAATTTATTATGCATTAGAAAGTATGACTGATTGTTACAAAACACTGTTAAATAATGATCGTCAGAAGAGATGATAATTTGAACTATACTGCATATCCTTGAAGATGCTGGTAAATGTCTTGTACTTTTCATTTCGTTTTAGCCACGTATGTAATATAAGTATACAGCTTGTGATTTTTATACATTTTTATTTGTGTGTTTAAGAAAAGTTGGTATTATTTTATTGCAATATATGTAAGAATTTTGCAAAAAAGTGAAAATATATGGACAGACTGGAACAAAAAACAAAACATGGAAAAAAAAAGAATACTAAAATAAACAAAACAGAACTCTCAATATTGGAAAGTATGTGAGAAATGAAAACATAATTAATATAAGGAGAAAACAAATTCTATCATCTTTTTATTATCAGAATTTGTTCATTGTTTATAGTTAGTATGTCGGAAAAGAAATTTTGATAGATACTCTTTTCAAACTTCTTTGCATGCCTTCATTAGACACCAAGTATGATGCCGTTTCACTTTACGACTTTCTTTGGTTTTGGAGGCTTTTTCCACTAAATTTGTCGTTTTTACTTTTTAAAAAACCCGATTAATAAAATTTCTTTTTTTAACAGTTTCTTTTTCACTTAAGCCGATTCTGTCCTAATTCATTCCAGAAGTTTCTAATACTTTCGAAATAACCGTCATTTTAGGTACAACAGTATCGATTTTTTTAACTGTCCAATCAAATTTCGTGTTTAAGATCAAGTGAGCTAAGCGGGAATTGCTTACAGCGTCCCTTTGGTATCAACGTTTTTTCATTCTGGGTGGAGTGCTCTCGCTGATAAGACCTTCACGAGACCCTCAGTTTCAGTTTCGCGGTTTTTTCTTATTTTATTTTAAAAAATTACAAACAAATAAGTGTTTCTAGTACCTATTATCGTTTATTATACCTGAAAGTTTATCTGAAGATTTCCAGACAGTGCTATCTTTAAGATTACTTCATATATCGTGTAATAATGGCGGCAAATTAGCCGGTATTACAGTAATTCTTCGATCACCAGCTATGAAGAGTAAGTTTATGTTTTTTTCTCTAAATACCTACAAATCTAGACTAGAATGGGTCTAGATTATATCTTACCGTTTCAATCATTTACCGAGAGATGAAGCCATAGGCTATTCCAACTATCTTAGAAACATTTAGGAGCTAACGTAAGTTTTTACAACTTTTTATATACCTCTATCGAGTATGAGAGTACCATTTATTTCTCTGGAAAGTTTTATTGTAATTGTATTCACCGCACCTGCAATTAAAAAGTGTAGTGCACAGTGCCGTAATGAGAATATCCGGGATGTGAATTTTTTCTGAGTATCGTTTACATGTATTTTTATTACCTATATTTTTTGTATCTCTTATCTGTAAATTTTTTTTACTTAAATTTTTTATTTTTATCTCGTACCTATTTAATTAGGGATATACCTTCGTATGTGAGTACTCTTTTAACTCGAGTTAAAACCAAAGCAAAAGGTGATTTATTTTTTATATATATCGTTTTATCTAACTTTAATCCCTTTCTCACTTTTCGCTTATCAGAGTACACAAAAATAACAAAAGAATTTACTTAGCTGTTATTTTATGTGTAGTAATAGTTAGGTATGTTTTTGAATTAAACACGAATGTGTTTAGTAATCTGATTTACTATTTATGACATTGATATTTTTTTTATTATTCCATTTTATTTATTGTACATCTCATTTATTACCACACCGAATAATAAATACTGTTATTGTTAAGTAGAGATTTTTCTTTTCTTAGCTAGAACCTGTTACTCTGATCAATATTTTCAGTTTCTCTAATCTATACTTTATTAAAGTACTAGATTTTGTTTTTTGAATATATCTTTATCTTACAAATTTGATTTATAACCATATGGATCAGTAAAAGGAAAGTGTAAGTATAATTTTTCTTTTTGTGTCTTAAATAAAAGTGGTTAATTTAAATTTTAGCAAGAACAATCTGCCGGGTTATCTAATTTTACCTTATCTTATCTTATATCTCTTATATCTTTCTTATTTTATCTGGGTTTCTTATATTTCCCCATCCTCAGGATAAAAAACATAAGGGGCGCCCATTTTCCTTTCTCTTTCATCTCTTTCTTTTACTCTCTTTTGTCCCTTTTAACTTTTATTATTCTCTTAAATATATTCCTTTTTACCTTTTCTATAATTTATTATCTAGCTCGATCGAATCCACGCTCGCTCTCCTCCAACCCCCTGAGTGCCGTACGCATAAGTTAACCTCTCAAATCGAGCATTTAACACCTTCCGGAAACTCATATAAAAAATTTATAGATACTGTTTCTTTTGTTAATTCAAAAGCTTAACAATAAACAGGGAGACGCGAAAAAAAATGGCTGACGTCATATGTAGGATCTTTAATGTGTCTGACACCTCAAACCTGTCGGAAAACGGCTTTTGCAATGCCGATAAAAAAGGTTTCTGGCTGTTAGAACTGTTTTTAAGCACAGATTGTTATTTAAGAATTGCAGTCTTAGAGAAAAGAAGAAATCGTATTGATGCTACTTTAACTTAACTGAACGATACCTATCTAACACAACTTGCCAAGGATTATTTTACTTTGGAATGCTGCCAAAAAGGGCTTTTTGACTTGATTCAGGATATAATAAAATTTCAAACAAAAGTTTTGACCACTGATATTAATATTGTCATATATTTCTGACATGTATTTTTACAACATTTTTCCATGACATGAACATCAACAGACAAAACACATGACAAAAACCTTAATATAACAGACATCAGACAAATTCAAGAATAACCTTGTGATGTAGGGAGACCTATAACCATAGACCTATAACCTATAAGCAAGGAGAAGGTGTAATAAATCAAAAAGTATAAAGATTAACTTATGTATATAGTTTTATTTTGTATGTATACGATATCTGTAATATATATTTTAAACTCGATTTTGAATTCGTCATATATTTACCAATAAAACTTCATACTATGAAGCGTTGATGTGATTGTGATTATTCAAAATTTGAAATAAGTTGTAACAAGAAATATTTATTCATATGAAATTCTGTGATTTCTATATAGTATAAGAATATATCTATGTATACTAAATATTATATTTATATCATATTAATAAGATTACCATAGTTGCCTTCACTAACAACTTCTAAATCTGTAAGTGTAGAAATCACGATCAGATTACTAAAAAACTAAACTTTCAATTAAAATATGCACCTAGAACTACTTTCTTTATAATCTCATAAACCAAAAAATAGAAAATAGTTTTATTATAATATGAATTATTAGATTTAACCATAATCATACCAATTATATTTTTTTAGGCATACAACTGGTATTTGGCGGTAAAAACTGTACGACAGTAGCGAACTAATAAGCAAAAAACTGAAATTGAAATCGGATTACACGTCAGTTTCCTTATGAAATTTAATAACATTAAAGAAATTAAAATGTTAAATTTAATAATATTTTTGTTTCAGTAGTTTGATTTAGTAGGAGAGAAAGTATTAATTTGTAAGGTTTATTTAAAAAAATAATAGAAATATAATAAAAATATTAAGTTATGTCAACCAATACAAGCTAAAATCTCGATTTTTCTGTAATTTATTTCAATCTAAAAAATAAAAATAAACAGCTTATGTTGGACTAACAGATGTGAAAAGCGGAAGAATTATTGCCCCTTATTAAACCAGGATGCTTCAAACAGACATGACAGAGGTACCTAGTAGGCGTTACCCAGGATCTTATTAGGAACAGACCAAAGCAAAGCCGACACAACTAAACAAGAGGACTGAATTGTATGCTAAATTGCTAGATGAAATTCCAGGAATGTATGTATGTATGTTCTTAGGGGTAACAGATACACCTGCGACCTATAAGATCTATTGTGTCCCCCTTTTCTGTTATATTTCTGATGATTCCTCAGACTTATAGCAGCTCTTCTAGTCCTATCTTCCTTAGAAAGTTTAGGATATCATTGGGTTTTAAATTAGGTAGTTCTTTCCTTTCTATTTCGTATGACCCTAGGTATTTATCTACTAATCCTAGTTTCTTCATTTCATGTGTCCTCTTAATCGATACTGACCGGTTAGTTTTCCTGTTATAATTCGGAGGTTTTTCTTACTCAGGTTAAGACAGCTGTGAGATCTCTTCTGGTTATAGTTTCCCAGGAGCTTCTTCGATTGTCTTAGTCCGTCTAGATCATTCCAGTACTTGGATTTTTCGCTATCTATTTTTTTCTTTAGTTTTTCTAAGATTGTACTACTACTGATTCCACAGGATGGTTCTGGTCCCAGGTATGGGGTTTCAGCTTCTTTTTTTGCCAGCTTGTCTGCTGTTTCATTTCCTTCTATTCCTACGTGTCCTGGAACCCATAGGAGGGTAACAGTGTTATTCTGTCCTAGTTCATTTAATTTGCCTAGGCATTCCCAGACCATCTTTGAACTGATTGTATCTGAGTTCATAGCTTTAATGGCTGCTTGACTATCTGACATGATTACAAACTTCTGTCTACGATAGTTCCTTTCAATGTTAAATTCTGTACATCTTTCGATGGCACGAATTTCCACTTGAAAGATGCTTGGGTACGTACCCAAGCTTTCTGAGTATTTGGTTCTAAGTCCAAACACCCCTGCTCCTTTATCTGTCTTGGAGCCGTCCAAATTCCAGGGATGCAAAGACATCCTTTGAAAGCCACAGGTGTAAACGTTTTAGTTGAAATAAAAAAAAAGACTTCGTGCTCGTGGTTTGAACAGTAGGAGAGTTATGGATTCAACAGTTATCAAGGCGAAATAAAATTAACCGGGGTAAATTTGATACCTTCAACACTAGACCTGAATAATTAATAAGCACAATTTATAAAAAAAACTTTTATAATAGAAAGTTTTTTACTGATTTATAGGTCATATTTTAAGTAACATCTCAACAATGCACAGCATCCCTGATATTGCAAAAATATTAAGTCATACAACGCTGTGATTGATCATAGAGAAGATTGTTTCTCCACGACCATTAATGAATGTAATAATTCCGACTTCATTTTTAATAATAGAAAGTGTTCATTCTCACTCTTGAGATAGAATATTCATTCTGAAACACTTGCTTCTTATGTGTTTTGCATGTATTTCCATTCTATAACTAGTGACGGAATAACATTCTGTAATTGCTCAACAAAAAACATAGATTGCCCTGCGAATTTTAAAACTGTCACTCAGTTTGTCAGTGCGACGTTTTAATTGTTTTGCTACATATTTCAATTTAAATAAACAGAATTATTACATGGTCGTGGAGAAAGTACAGTCTGTTACAGGGTTAGAATGAAAATTCGATAACTCGTGGTTCCTCTCGCTCGCTACGCTCGCGTTCGGAATTCTCCACTCGTATCGAATTTTCATTCTAACCTTGTTACAGAATATACTATTCCTTGTTAACAAAATCAAGGGTAGTTGTATCTAAAAACTTTCTAAAACAGTTTATTTTATTACCAGTTAAAATAATAATTACTGTTTTCACATGTAAGAACAAAAAAAAAAAGAAAAAAAAACTTCTCTCTCGCGAGATCGATCCTATTACGATAACCCAACAGAATTGTCACAATCAACCGCTTCAACCGCTTATCCAAATAGGCCACCGCAAGCTTATATGAAGTCTTTCAAAATGATAATATGTATACATATATAATTTAATAACAATTCAGTATAAATTTCGAAATCTATGTATATGCCTAAACACACTTGAAACATGCATTGTCATCCAGTTCTTAGCTATCCTGAAAATTTCAGAGCTTTAGGTAGTCGGGAAATAGGTTTAAATTCGATTACAAAATTCCACGGAATGACACAGAGACAAAGAATACGGCGAAAATATAAAAACTTTCTAAAAATATAGAAAATGCTATCTTTTCGGTTAAGACTAGAATTGGCCTAAGACCAGATGACCGTCGAATTCGGGTTCTCAAAGTTCCAGGAAGATAAGCGAGACTCCACGCTAACAGATTTGTCCTGAAATATTAAGGGCGAACTGTATTGTTCTGGTGAGGTATTATTCTGTTAGCAAAAACTCCATTGCTACCACTTTAAAAACTTTAACCGGTTGGAGGCATGTTGATTTAGTGCTAGAACCAATCATAAGGGTTTAGAGACTTGCAATTGGAGATAATTTTATCTTTAAACAGTATTGTGTACCTAATTCCCTATGGATGCAAAGTAATTTAATAATGTTTTGAAACAGAATATGTCATAGTTTTATTCTGATCAGCAGACCTAAAACTTATCGAACACTTGTGGGACCAGCTCAAAAGAAGGGTTACATAGCATAGGATTACTAAAACAACCATTTTTGGAACGAAGTTCCCTTTCGCGCGTTACGAACAGTTACGACTGACACTAGGAGCTAGCCCAAAAAAATTCATACCAAAAGTTGTCACGACACTATGCACCGACACAATGCACCCACACACGCATGTTTCTCTCTCTCACAGACCAAAAAATAAATAACTCTCTCTCCCTCTCTCTCATAGATAGATATATTACAATTAAAAAGACACTATTTTAAATTAAAAGAAAATGTACATTAAAAAGAAAATACTGTAGAAAAAAACATAATTACCTATAATAGTATTATATTTTATTTCATCCTGTTTTTATAAATTAATAAATTCATAAACATTTTAAAAATAGTTCGTAACTTGACTACGTCAAATTACCTTAACTGTCAGTCATTGTCAAATATTTTAATTTTAAATTTTTTGTATTGAATTGTTAATTCCTGTTTTAAATTATAAAAAGTAATTTTAAAAAGATGTGTTATTTAAAGCTCTGGTATTGTATAAATGGACACTTTTGTTAAAAGAAACGAACTGTTAGGTAAGTAGAGATTTTATACAGACAATAATAAATGCTTATGTATGTATAAACACTCTGTTATGTTTACAAATTACTAATTCCTTCACTAATTAATCGAAAGGAACTTCGTTCCACCCGGGTGTCCCTTGACACCTCACACTTTTTTTGTTTTTGGTCTATTAAAAGTTTAAACCTCATTTGATTTCAATTGTTAATTATTTTTTTGATTGCTGTTTGTTTATAATGTTTTATTGAGAAAAACCGAAAAAGAAGAAATAAATAACAGTGATATATGTTGCGTGTTTGTTTCTTCTTTTGAAACTATGCTGTTTTTTTGGATTTAGGTGAACTATAAATTTTGTTGGTTTTTGGTTCATTTAGCTGATTTTTGTTTTTAATCAGTGATTTGGCAGGTGTATTCCATGCACTTTTAAAAGAAGAGTAAAAAATAATTGCCACAATAGGACACTTTTATAAGTTATTTAAAAACTGATAGATCTATGGTGGAAATTTATATTCAAATTTTTATTGAAAATTATTGAACTGTCGGGTTTAAAAACCATTTTCATTATTTCGATTATTGATACAAAATGCATGTCTGCATTTTAATATTTTTTCATTCTTTTCGATAAACAAAAAACTACATGTTTATTGACATTAATGTTTTACCGAACTAAAAACTGAAAAATATAGTAACGCTTTTTCTTTGGATAATCAGGGTAATATGAAACATTGGTCTGCTTGATTGCCCGACTTAAAAATTCTAGATTTTTGCATTTTGGGTTTTCTTAAGTCATTAGATTACTCCACACATATCAGAAATGTTGAAGAAATAATGATATTGTGTTATAGAGTTCTTGATGAAGTTTTAAATAAATAAAAAATATTTTTCATATCACATGCATTGAAACAGCTAGTTTTGATCCCTGTTTTGCTGGTCGAAACAAGAAAATTTAAGACCAATGTAACTATAAGTCAGAAACTGACAGTTGTTTCTGCCCTAGAGGAGAAACAACGTTGTTTCTCCACTAGGGCAGAAACAAATGTAATTATTTCAAGTCAGGCTGACAGAAGGTTTCTGACTGACAGTTGCATTGGTCTGAAATAGTCTTACTTTGACTGGCTACAGAGATCAAAACTCGCTGTTTCAATGCAGGTGATATGAAACATATAGTATGTGGCACGGGATGAAACAAAGACGATTTCTGACCAGGCAATGACAGCCCTCGCTTCGCTCGGGCAGTCATCTCTCGCCCTAGTTAGGAATCGCCTTGTTTCACCCCTTGCCACACAATATACTATTATTTTCTTTTTCAAAAAAATGCGCCCCATATGAAAGACGGGCAAGAGGGACTTTTTTGTCAAAAATTAAAGAAGAAATTAAAAAATTATTTCTAATTTTAATTACTCCTGTGGCATACCATTTTTCCAAAAAAAAAATGGTATTATTACCCTTATGCGTTCCGAATATAAAATTCTTATTTACATGTTCAAAAATGCGCAACAACTTCTTAAAACCTAACAAATTTTATTAACATACCTAAATCTATTTTAGACCAACAAATAAATGATCAGTCTTTAAAAAACTTTTAACATTACGTTTCTTGGAAACCGCAGCATTTGCGAATATACGTTTACATAACAAATGCAAATTTTGAAGTTATACTTCTATTCATGCACTCGGTGAAAAAGATTTGTGTACAGTTAAATGGGAAAAATCATTACATATGTAATGGTGTGAGTAAGAGAGAGACAGACACACTTATAAGGTATATTGGTCGGTAAAAACAAAGATGAAATATTTATCACATGTTATTAGTCATAACTATAAGTCCTTTGATGAATACCGTTTCAACATTCAGTAGATTAAAAAAGGATAGATATACAAAAAACAGTCTGAACAATGTATGAATATCATAGTGACGGCCCACATGATTATTTGACAGATTATTTTATAATTCTGTCACGTAAGTTAACATATTAAGTTTAGTATTTTATGTTAGTAATATTAATAATAATATTCCGTAATGAGTATTGTATTGTAGTCTAAAATACTGTCACATGGTTGCAGTATATCCTGCACTATGCTTTTCAGGTTGTTGGCTACATAAACAGAGTTTTTACGAATAGTCGAGGAAATAAAGCACCAAAACCTCCGAATTTTGTAACGTAAGATGGATCGGAATGCGTTTTTTTGCATTGGATTCGTTAAAGTATCAGAAAATTGGTAGCTATATTTTATAATGCAAAAATGGAAATTGCATTTCTGCATTCGAAAAGTACATTCCGAAGAGACAATAGAGAGAAAACTTACAACTCGGTAAGTATTGCCAAAAATGGGTTCAATTTATATACTCGGGGTTTTTGGAGTCGCTGAACACGGATATCACGATCCCGAAAGTCTCCGCGGCACTTGGTGTCTAAGGTATGTACCTCTTCTCCTGGGGTTTTATGTAAATTCTGTACGAAATCAGTGCACACTTGGTACTCGGTGGTTTTTTGAGTCCCTAAATACGATTATAATAATGGTGATGGAGTTCGAAACACCTGGTGCTTAAGACGGACCTCGTCTCCAGGAATTTTATGCAAATTCGATACAAAAAGCGTCTGCACACGGTACTAGGAGGTTTTTGTGGTCGCTTACCACGAATATCATATATTGAGTTTGCTAAATCATTCGCATACCAATTTATAAATACAGGCGCGTGCATAAAAGTATAACTTCTGCCAGCATTCCCACTGACTGCCACACTAGTTTTTTTTTTTATGCAGAATCACCCCTAAAGATTTTCGCATTTATTTACTTGCACTCTGTATATAATATACATATACTATCAATTAAAATATATTTATGTGTTCGCTTTGCAATTTTTCATGTCAATACTTCTTAATTAGTAAGAAAATTATACAAAAGAAGTTTCTAAAGTTCTAATTGCATCTCATTTATTAAATTACAATCAATTGTTTTAAAAGAATTAAAGGGGGTAACGCACAAATGATTCAACAATTATTTGGAGATTCTAACATTGTAGTAAGGTTTCTCTTTCTGTTTGCAAAAGTAAAAGGTTTATTTCTCTTAATTGCACTTTTTCCGTTTCGACTATTTCTTTAAAGGAGATTTGTGTCAGTAGAAAATTAGTTTAATTTCTATAGATTTTGCAGATAGCCGATCTCTATATACCACCTGCCTGTTATCCGGCATTATTTATCTAATCTTAACCTAAATCACAATTTTTGGTACAGTAAGAATATTGTTCTACATGAACAACGTTTCTAATATTTTCTCTTATACAAACGTTTCAGACATAAAACTGCTTTTTTATGGCCATCAGATAAATTAAGCTCTGATCAGTTGAAGGTTTATGTCATATTTCATGAAATGAATTATTAATCTGTTTATGTATGGAAACAGTTTTTTCTACAACCGTGCGTAAAGTATTACCTTTACGCACGGTTTAAAGTTCGTAAAGTTTAACTTTTTTTCACTAGTGAAAAAAAGTAAAATAAGCACTGTTTTGTATAAGATTATGCAAATACTTTTACGTGTATTAGTGGCCGAGGTTGTAAGGTATATAGCTTCTACCCAGATGACTCGGGTTCAATTCCGGGTAAGGAATCTTTTTTTTTATTATTTAATTGTGTAAATTTGTGTAAATATATTAAATTGTTAAATTATTGCAGTTTAATACATACAAAACTAGATATTATATTCAGTAATTTTTAATTTGATTTTTAATATGACAGATAGGTATATCAGTTCATGAATAAGGGTAAGTATTTTTATTTAAATGATGACTGATTGACATTTCAATTAATTTATAATTCAAGCATTTCGCGTTTCTACGTACCGGTATTATAAGGTGAGATTAATTTAGAAAATAAATATTTTGTTATCTAAAATATGTTTACAATATAATTTTTTTTTCACTAAAGCGTAAAAAAAATCAGGCCCATACTTGTATTTCTTGTAAAGAAATTCGGTTGTAGAAAAAATATTGTATGCAACTCGTGCGTAAATGTTCCTTTTTTGACTCATGTGATTGTCGCATTCGCCATGCGACAACATTCACATTCGTCAAAAAAGGTCACTTTACGCACTAGTTGCATAAATAACTATTTTAATTTGGATCTTAGAATATTAATATATATTTATAAATCAAATCAGAATAGAGGCAAAAAATGCATATAAAGTATGTTTAAACAAAAATATTTTCATGTTTTTCGAGACTTTCTGTATTAGTTTTCTTGACAGATTAATTAATTTTGATGTATTTAAATGAACTTGACAAATCGTCATGCTCTCGTTTTCATCGTTTGTCAATCGTTGATGTCAGTCCTGTTCTATTTGGTAGCGAATTAAAAGTAACGTACCTGGATGACCGAGCTTTACTTGTAAAACATCTTAATCATAAGACCTTTTTGCTCTTATAATGATAGTCAAGTTTGGCAAGCACGTTTAGGTTTTCTTGAAATAATTATTGACTGCGCGAAGTTTGAGAAACCAGACCTGGTTTGGGTTTAATGCCGATTTTCCTCAAGGTGTGCTTGAGACGAGTTCGGTCTTCGTTAAATTAAATCATTAATAAGTGTTTTTTTTTCATAGATCTTTAAGCATTTTTAATAAACACTTGATTTAAAAAGGCAAAAAATTTATGAATAATATAAGTACCTAAACAGTTCAATTTTTTGGTTTAACCTCAAACGCCATGTACTGAAGTAGCTTTAGTGTTATATTTAAATATTCTCTATACCTTCTTTGTGGCATAAATAGTAACATCTATTTACTTCTTTAGTTGGGGATCTTTTGCCACTAAAACAAACTAATAAAAAATATAAATCAATTTTTTGAAAATGACCCTTGCTTATTAATCTTGATGGATATGTAAAATTTGTCAAGAGTCGTTTTTTAAAACTGAAAATTACTAACAAAAATGAAAATATATTTTTTTTAAATGACTCTTAGCTTTCGACAACCGTTTTCAAAGATGATAAAAAAATTCTACTGTATACTTCTTAAAAACCCAAACTTGCATAAACATTTTAATTTTTTAACAGAATCTGTTTCGTACAAATTTTTTCAATAAATACTTTTTTCTACGATCACTATTGAAAGTTGGCTTTTCCACATCCAAATCACTAATAGAAAGTTGGCTTTTGCCACCATCTGTCTCTTTTCGCTCTAAAGAAGAAGATTGTAAACTTTCCTATTGCTAATTTTAAATTGAAATAAATAAATAACAATGGTCACGAACTGACAGAAGTTATGCAATTTCTCGGCAAGCAATATTTTATAATTGATCTTTGCTTCTTCTATAATGCATACAGTCGAGTCTTAAAGCAGTTTACTTGTATCCCTAATTTGACCAATGGTCTCCTAATTTTGGAATCTTCTACCCGTTAAGATACTTTTCCTCTCATGTTTAAGTTTCATGTAAGAAGCTTAAAGTATCTATGTCTACTTTCTACAACAACTGTATATTTAATCGTCATAATGCATAAAAATTAAAAATAAGTATATAAACTTAAAAGCTAAATGTAAATGTAAGTTTTTAACTATGTTAATATTTGAATCCTTTATTGATTTTATTGCTTTTGCTGTTATCGGGTATATCAATAAAATATCAGAACTGCTCCACTTAATTTCATAATAACACTTTTGACCTTAGAATATTTACTACATCTTTTAACTCCTTCAAACTGAAAGTTAATTCTTTAAAGAAATTAATACTGAAGTATCTATCCATTACCAAAGTCCAGTCAACGATCTTAGCAATGATACATTAATTGGATAACTTGTCAACAAAATCTCTCCACTGACTTCCTTTGATATTCCTAAGGAAGGACATGAGTGATAAGATAGGTATATTCTGTCATTTAGGAACATGTTCATAGAGCACGTTTTATAATGAATTAATAAGAATTAGGTCCGGGATCAAGGCTGACCAAATCATAACTGTAAAATATGGGTTAATTTTATATACTATTTGCAGTAGACGACCTCCAAAATTAGATTAGATTTAAAGCCGGGTCCAGACATATGTAATGTATCGTGTAATGTAACGTGTAATGTAATCCGAATTCAATTGGACGCTACCTGAGCATAGAACGAATGCAACCAGAATACTTACCGCGAATTGTATATCCATTTAGTATTCGCAAACATGTCGAGAGAGGTAGTACTTGCGGGAACGTCGAAACGTAGATTGCGAGCACAGCGCGAGCGCCTTTGTGTTCGGGCAAAAAACCGACATCTGATGGATTCCCTCGAACCATTCGGCGAGCGTTACACGTAATGCTCGCAGTGCCGTCCAAACGGAAAATTCGCGTTACATTACACGTTACATTACACGATACATTACACATGTCTGGACACGGCTTAACCTTTCTCCAACGATAACAACTGACAACATTTTTTAAAGCAATTTGATAAAAAAATACATGTAAATAATACTACAATATAAAAATATAGGACGTAATTTGTTTAGTAAGTTATGTGTATTTTACCTCACTTGTACGATAAATTATTTTTTTAACCTATGGGGGCATCCACAAATTACGTGAGGCATTTTTCCGGATTTTTCGACCCCCCGCCCCCACTGATGAGATTTCATAAGATTTTCCCTAACTACCTTCCCCCTCCTCAAATCTCACGTGAGATTTTTAAAAATTGGTATTGGTAATCGCGTTGGATTATAAAAAAAATACAACAACATAATTTATTCCATTATTTATATTTTAAAAACTAGCAATGACTAGTATTTGATAACAAAAATCAATAATATTTATTGTAATTCAGTCCATCGGCAGTAGCCATAGTGGTGCTGCTCTGCGGGGTATGGACAAATACGACAAACACTATTGTGCGAAATTTCGCCATATTTTCATTCTAGAAACACTTTTGTATTTTAATTTAATTTTGCTTTTACATAAATTTACACCGTTTTCTACTTGAAAAAAAAATTACGTGCGATTTGCTAAAAACTCCCCTTTCCTCCAAGTGAGATTTAAAAAGATTGAGCTTGACCTAGCGTAATTTATGGACGCCCCCTATCTCCATGTACGATACAAATAATATCAAAATGTTAATTTTTCATTTTTTTTTGTTCTCTTTGTCTATACTAATATTATAAAGAAGAAAGGTTTGATTTTTTGTTTGTTTGTTTGTTTGTTTGTTTGTTTGAAATGAATAGGCTCCGAAACTACTGGACCGATTTCAAAAATTCTTTCACCGTTGGCAAGCTACACTATTCCCGAGTGACATAGGCTATGTTTCATTAAAAAAAATAGGGATCCTTACTAAAATGCCATTAATGTAACCAAAAATGACCTTAAAATCCCTACATCGCGTGCGCTGAGAATACTATTGATTATAGAATAAAATAATGTACTAGATTTTGAAGAATATATAAATATCTACAAAAAATGCCGCGACAGCATAGTCTAACTGTTATAGTTACGTCACAATAACTAATTTTTAATTTTTTTAAAGTTTTTATCTTGGTATTATTTCTTATCAAAATAACTTATTTCATAATCATGACAGATATCACAAATTTAGCATGTGCAATGGGACGAGGCTACTTATAAAGGAATTAAAGGACAATTAAGTTGTAGCAACCAATATAACTGAACCACCAACTGGTCAAATAGCTCATACACTGAGGATACCGATGATCCCAACTGATCTACCAAATCCATTTAAACCACTTCAATTTCTTATCAAAACATCTTTCGCTTTTACTAATAATAAGTCTCAAGGTCAAACCTTCCAAATAGTAGGGATCGGTTTTCCTCATGGCCAACCGCCTAAGGCGGGTCGGAGCACCTGAAAATCAATTTATTTTGCTGCCAGAAAATAAAACAACATGTAATATTGTTTACAGGGAAGCGTTGACCCAATAAATTTAATGGCTTTTGTTATTTTTCTTTAATCCCCGTGCAAAGCCGGGGCGGGCTGCTAGTCACTTATAAATCGGTTAACTGTGACATCTACAGGGACATCTGTAATCAAAATGGTTTGTCCTATTTGAAATATTGTTAGTCCCGTTTTTTTACCAGTCCAAAAGCGTTTAGAACTCTTTAAAAAATGTTTTTATATACAAACTACTCCTTCTGTTTCTTAACTATTACAAAAATAGCCTTAGCTGATTTTTAAATCTACTTTTTGACTACTACAAGTATTAATAAAACTGGTTTTCAACCAGGCTCATTTCTACAAGTATTAATAAAACCGGTTTTTAACCAGGCTCATTTCTTTTTGGTTGCAGCCTTCGAGCTGTCTACTGGAAACAGTATTCAATGCTGAAGATGAGAAGATGCGAGACTGGTGTGTGACAGAAAAAAAATACTGAATATACTTTATTTTGCCTTTAGCTTAAAGAACGGGTAAATACTTTCCTCCATTTCTCCAGAAACAATTTTTTGTCACTCATCGAAGATACAGCGTGTCAGACATATATACGTATCAATATATAGTCACATAAAACAACAAAAGGAACATTGTCTTTTTATCACTGAGCAATACAGTTAACAAAGTGGAGGTTTCTGCAGCAGCTAAAATATTTCTTCATTATAGCATTAAGAAAAAAAGCTAACAGAAATACACTGATGACACAGAAAATAGAAGTGTGTACAGTGGAAGACATTCACTGTTGGATTAGATATTTTAGGCAATTAGTCGCGTTTACAACAATTTTATCACAATGTCTTCAACATACTTTTATTTTTTAATACTTTTAATATTTTTAAAGACTTTAAAATGTTTTTTATCACTCATATTTTAATTTTATAGAAATTTCTAGTCCTGTTATCAACCTCAAGCGATGTCCCCATCACGTTTATAGTAAATTCCTATTTCTATTTTAAATGATGTGACGGAAAATTCTAGAGTAAAAATGGGGCGTCAATGAGTCCAAAATGTTATTAGATTTGTTTTGTATCATGTGTAAAACAAACAAGTGGGTGCAATTAAAATAAAAAATATGAAACAATTATAGGATATGCTTATGCTTGCTTCTTCAAAAATCAAAATTAATTAGACACGCTCATCTCAATTAACAGCGCAAGTCAGTACAAACGTCTTATGGTGAACTGAAATGATGGTTTTCGAACGATACAATAACGACACGAGTTAAGTTGGGACGGCACAGATAATCGTTTCTAAACGGTACAACTTTTAGTTGGGACAGTTTTTATGTAGGTATTACGCATGCTTCGTATGGGTTATTTTACGGTTTTTGCTTTAGTTTGGACAAACCTTATGTTACGGTGTTACGCAATGCGGTTGCACGTCGGTGTTATGATATGAACTTTTATTGCACGTGTATACGCGTCTTTACATAGCAGTCCCGTATCGGGGATACGAAAAGCTGTTTCTAGTACTTAGTATATACTTGAAGGTTGCAACTGGCGAATCTATGAATATTCTGAAATGGGAAAAAACAATGCACAAAAAATTTCGTATCGAGATATAAATAATAAAATATTCGTTTTCTTCTAAAAGTCTTCTAGCGTATTAACTCTTGTTATTATAATAGTAATATATACGGACTTCCATTTGTTTGTACGGAACTTGTATTAAAATTGAATTTACTAATATAGTTTCCTACAAAAATAAAACATTGTATATTTTTTTACAAAAAATTTTTGGACAAACATTAATGTTGAAATGAATAAAAGAATGAAAACAAAGAAACCAAGAAAATGTGGAAAAAATGTATATTGTTAAACAATTTAAACATAAGTTATAATTTCTAAATGATGAAATAAATTTGATATTAAAAATTATTCAACCGACACATAATAGAATATTTTCTTCAATTCGTACGTAATCGTTATTGTAAAATATATCTACCCACTGGATTATATTGCTTTTGCTCCAGATACCACAATCAAATACAATTTGTTACGACATAATGTGGGTAAAATATTTTCAAAGTATCGAATGTTAGTATTACATTCCTCAGATCGCGAGTTTTGATATTTTCTCTAATAAGAGTTTTCAATTTATTAAATTTTAATTAATAAAGTTTCGAAATAAAATTTTATTGTGAAGATGATATTTAACAGAAAAATATGCTTAATTTATTAATTGCTTGTATAAGCTAATGTAAACATTCAAATACATACACCTTTCTTTTTTTTGTTTCATTTATAAACGTAATGTTAATTAGTGCAGCAAAAATTTTATGTGTTTGGTAAATTTGTAAATGTATTATAACATACCAGGTCTGTTCGAAAATTATCTACTTTTAAAGAGCAAAAAACAAAAAAAGGGCAATTTTTATAATTCGTTTTTTCACCTGTCGCAAGATTTTATTCAGGTTGGCATATTTCTGATTAAATTTATAACTTGTTTTGAGGTATGTTTTCCCATTCTGCTAATGCTGCATTAATAAGCTGTTCGTACAAATACCAAAAAATTGCAAAAAAATTATTCAAAAATAAAAAGTTAGATTGTCTCTTTATATAGTACCTACCCATTAAACTTCTGGAACCAATTGGATATTAAAATTAATTATTTATGTGTAAATTTGAATTTTGTGGCCTTCAATCGTCTAGTAGGTACTAAATCAGCATTCCAAAGATTCGAGTGTTAAATAAATCAAGAGTTGTGTTCTTAAAAACATCTAAGCATTGGCGCCTCGTCGCTGTTTTTGCATATCCTGTCTACCGCATCTCGAAATCTCCAAGTAGGCCACTACTTTCGATATCATTTGTTGCTGAAGAACCATCATCAGGTGTCAGTGACTTCTTCGAATGTGGTGGGCGAGGCAAACCGTATGAGAGTGAAACAAGAGGAGAAATTGGTTTCTCAAGGTCAGGATATGACCTTCCCCGGAAGAAATTAAAGAAAGTAATTCTGTAGAGTGATAATTTTCCTCTAGGGGTACTATATGATGAGAGACGTTTTTTGTGCTTCGCATTTTTTGCTACGTAAAATTGTTTTTATATCCGGTTAGTTGTCGATATAAGATTTAATTTAGATAACCAAAATTGTAAGTCGTATAATTTATTGAAATGGATTTAAGCATTTTAAACGTATCTATTAATTTAAATTCTCAAATAATAATACTGACAGAAATTATGATTATGATGTGATTATAACGATTTGTAGATAATGACTAAAGTTTCTTTGTATATCTATGAAGATATCTAAAATAGCAGTGAAACAATTTTTATGTAGATTCTATCATTTTAAATTTAAAAGAAATCGAGAAATTACCCTTTCATAACTATTTTTTTTCAAAATCATTAAATTATTTTATCTGTATAAAAGCACACGTTAAACTTTTTATCCCCGTAACAAGGTGTTTTTAACCTACTGGAGGAGACACCTCAAGTTGACGAAAAAAGGATACTTTAGCTGATTATTTTGTGGAAAATTCCTTAACAGAATTGGCTACTTTTCTACCAAGCATATGGGCCGCTAATTCTGCAGATAATAGGTACCTATGTGAAGAATGGCGAACTGTTTTTAATCCCAATAAGTGCACTTCATTCAAAGCTCATGTACAAATTAACTACAATACTTATTAAACTATTATTTTTGAGATAACTCTCAACGGATTTTTAAAATTTTTGAAATTTAGAAATTATACAAACAAGAAATTATTAAAATGACATTAAGGAGAAATTGAAAAAATGTCACATCCAGTGGGACTCGAACCCACCATCACTGCCTTATACGCAGGCATGCTTTAACCACTTAAGCTATTGGATGCTCAAGTGATTTTTAAACCAAAAATAGTGTCATTACAGTTTTAAACAATAATGGTTAAATAATTGTAACATTTTAAGTATTTGAATTCGATGGTCATCTAAACTTAGAAAAGTTATGGTTTTATCCAACATAACAACATTTTTCCAATTCTGAATTGTCCAGTGTCGGTGTTGAAAGCACCAAATTAGCTGGTCAATAACTGTGTGACCTGAAATTTTCTCCTACTGTATCACCCTCGAGCGTTTTGCACACAAAGCGTTTCGGTTACATATGTTTTGATCTTCAGCAAGATGAGTGAATTCTCAGGCTTCCAGACCTGTCCAAGATATCAAGAAGGAACTGTAATGCTCGGAAGAGGTATTAGATTTTGAAAAGTTGCAATCGGGGAAAATTTTATCTTTTTGCACGATAATACACTTTTCCATAGAAGCACAGTGGCTAGAGTATGTCTAGAAACGGAAAGTCAAGATTGGTCTGTATGTTCCTAGACCTTAATCTTATGGAACAGTTGTGGGACCAGTTTAAAAAAATAGTTAGAGCTAGTCAAAAAAATGCAGAAAATGAAGCATAGGTTATATTAATGCAGCTTTACCAGAATGGGAAAACTTACCCCAAGATAATGTCGAAAATTTAATAAGAATAGTAGGGCTAAAGGTGGCAACGCAGATTATTAAAAGTACCAATTTTCTTGTTTTTTGTGTTAAAAAATTGAAATCTCATTTAGTTTCAGAAGTAAAAAAAGTGCTGTTGTGCTTATTTTGATCCCATTTTTTTATTGCCATTGCCCATAAGGTCTTTGATCTCGACTGAATTTAAGTAAACAAAAGAATGTTTATCTCTAAGAAAATGGGAAAAATAATGGTTAGATGAATCCTTATAATTTTTTTGTGTATAAATTTGACGGATGAGATTTGTGAATGAATATTATTTAACACGACAGACATCTTTATATATATATATATATATATATATATATATATTAATGTATTAATTTACGATACCCCTCTCTCTCTCTATTCTATATATATATATATATGTATATATATATATATATATATATATATATATATATATATATATATATATATATATATATATATATATATATATATATATATAGAATAGAGAGAGAGAGGGGTATCGTAAATTAATACCTCCGCTTATAGCATCCATATAAAGTGGTTTTAGTATATGGGGAATATATACTATACATTTTTTATACTAAATAAATTTACTATAACCGCTTACTACGTCAAACAGATAAAACAACAAAATATACGAATAAAAAAAATAAAGCTAAAATGATTCGGTTTAATAACTACTTATACTTGGCTGTTGTTATGATAAACATAAAAAACATATTTAAATTTTATCAAAGGTAATACCACGAGTCCTTAAAATTTTATCGATAAATTTTTAGTTTCCACGAAAACTTTTTTATTTGGCACAAATACGAAAACAAACTAAAATGTGATAAAATCACGAGTCCGTAGGACGAGTGATTTTGTCATATTAAGTTTGTTTGATTAGTTTTGCCTAAAATAAAAAAGTTTGAGTCTGGAAAATAAAAATTTATCTAGTAAAATATTACAAGACGAGTGGTATTTGAAAAGATTATTTTTTGAACCATTCTGTACAAAAACTACTTTATTTAAAAAACTTATATTTCATAATTAACACAAACGAAATGCCGTTACCCCTCCTATTAACTTATCCTGTACACTAGATAGTATTGACATTTGTCAGTTGTTGTGAGCGTCGTGAAAACAGGGTTATAATTTGAATAAATATTTATTTTTATACCTATTTATACAATTATATTATTAAAGAGAAAATTACCAAAATACAAATTATTAGGTATATCTATTTAAAGTTTACCTACAAGACCACATTTGCCTGTAGGCATATAAAAGTTTTAAATGCATGCAGAACCAGGAAGCAGGTTAGTTTTAAAGTACCTACATATTTGATTTTTCATTATCGTTTAGATGAATTGAATTGTCATAATAATATATTTCGGAATAATTAGATAATATTATATAGTCGATTCGGATAGAAGTGTCATCAAGTGGGCTGGGTACGTGTGAGATCATCTTTAACTTTATTACTAGATTCAATGGAAACAGAACTTTAGTTAGGGAATTATATATGTCATTGCGATGTGTCAAAATGTTTATAGTTATATTGAGCATATGTAGCAATCTGATCACAAGCTGGCTAATATTGCGATTCAAATTTCACTAAACGTGGGTGCTGCCACTACAAATTTGAATTTTCCAGAGACTACTTGATGACACTTCTATTTGAATCAACTATAAATGAATGTTGATTTATAGTAAGATACTTATAAACAAGAAAATTGATTGTTCAATATTGTTATTGAATTTTTGACAGTTCTATAATTTTATCAATACTAGTAAAACCACTAGTGCTTTTATCAATATAAACCGGAATGATTGGCTAGATTTAGCATAAAACATTGAAGATTAAGCGTTTTCATTGGACGAAATCACAAAATTGTGATATTTTACAGGTGAAAAAAATAATCAAGATAAAGTCATTTTCCTCTACATTATAAAACTCTACCTTACAGGACTAGGCTTTCTGTGGTTATCTTCCACCCAAAGAAGAGAAATATTAATTCGTAGAATTACCCTAAAAAGGAATGTAGGTCTTACAACTATAAGGAAATTGCTAATATGATTATTTTTCTCACCAAAAATTGTTAACTAAACAGTAAACATTTTCAAAATTCAATTCTAGTTGATTAAAATAAGTTAGAAGACAGGTTTAAACCAACATCTCAATTTTAAATTGGTCTAAGAACAACCTCTACAAACATTTATATCTAAGTATACTTTGCTACGAGCTCATAGACTATTTTCTTTATTAAGAAGGTGCAGGTACTTGATGATCAATTAGTTAAGATAAATGTACTTATTGTAATAGTAAAAGTAAAATCCTTGAAAGACCAGAAGCTGATTGCTTTGACTTGACTAATAACATGTGCTGCAACAATTTTAATGTGTTTTGTAAATCTCAAGAGAAATAATAATTTAGTTAATAGAAATGTCGCTTATAGCTGCAAGTGAAACAATAATTTGTATTTACTTTTTCCAAATCGTCTAATTTTAAGATAGATACTTAAACAGCCACATTTGGTCTCTATTTTTTTATATTGTAAGCATTATTCATAAAAAAAATATAGTTTAAAAAAACTAAAAAACACGCTTTTATAAAGCATGTTTCTGAAAAACATCGAACTAAAAATTTAAAAATAATTTTCAAAATAAAATTAAAACAAAAATAAATGAAAAATACTAGTATTATTGTGAAAAAAGCGTGGGCGCTTGACATTTGAAAAATATTGTATGCAGCGCCCACGCTTTTTTCACAATAATACTAGTACTTTTCATTTATTTTTGTTTTAATTTTATTTTGAAAATTATTTTTAAATTTTTAGTTCGATGTTTTTCAGAAACATGCTTTATAAAAGCGTGTTTTTTAGTTTTTTTAAACTATATTTTTTACTTTTTAGTCCAATTTATTTTATTTCAATAGATTCGTTAATTTGCTGTGACGATTACAAGACCCTTACTCAATCATTATTCGTTTATTTAGTTGGAAATGCTTTGAAAGCGTGTTTTTTTGATTTCTCAAATTATATTTATTGTATTCATATTGTTTATAATTAAACGTATTGTTTTCAGAACTTGGAAAAAAAATTACTATTGTGAAATCTAAAGAATTGTTAGATTAATTCTAAGACAATTTCATTCATATCGTTTATAATTAAACGTATTGTTTATTACCCACTCCCGGCACGGGGAGGTAGTGACTAAAAATAACGATATGGGACTCACCCGAGGCAGCAGCCGCGGAGTGGAGAGTTACAAACAAACAAACATACATTTATACATACATACAGGTGAAGTTAATTAATAATAATAAAAAGCGTGTTAAAAACGATAACTTTTCGAGATATTCACAAAATAGTGTTTATTTCGAAAACTGTTAATGTGACAGCTGTCATAATTTGACAGTTGATGTAAAATTTAATTCCAAACGAAAAAGTATTCTTTGGTTTTTTCAAAAAAACGATAACTTTTCGAGATACTCACAAAATAGTGTTTATTTTAAAAACTGTCAATATGACAGCTGTCATAATTTGACAGTTGATGTAAAATTTAATTCCAAACGAAAAAGTATTCGTGTGTTTTTTCAAAAAAACGATAACTTTTCGAGATATTCAGAAAATAGTGTTTATTTCGAAAACTGTCAATATGACAGCTGCCATAATTTGACAGTTGATGTAAAAATTAATTCTAAACAAAAAAGTATTCTTGTGTTTTTTCAAAAAAACGATAACTTTTCGAGATATTCACAAAATAGTGTTTATTTCGAAAACTGTCAATATGACAACTGTCATAATTTGACAGTTGATGTAAAAATTAATTCTAAACAAAAAAGTATTCTTGTGTTTTTTCAAAAAAACGATAACTTTTCGAGATATAATTATATAACGGAGTGGAGAGTTACAAACAAACATACATACATACATACAGGTGAAGTTAATAAAAGCGTGTTAAAAACGAATTTAAAAAGGTCAGAGAAACAGGTAACAATCCAGCAATAAAAAAATCATTATAAAAAAGGTTTAATAATACGAAAATGGGTTAGAGAAAGTAGCATAATAAATAGTGCAAAAAATAAAAATAAAAATAAACATTCCATAGGTAGGTAGTTATAAGGTATAAGGTAAGAGTTTGTGAAATGGGGTAAATCGTATAAAACTACAGTAAAACGATTTCATATATATGCTGGAAATTATTCAAAAAAAAGTTAAGTTATCTTGCGCAATTAATCTTATGATTTGACAAAATCACGTCCTTTTTTGAGAGTTCAAATTAGGGACAAGGGGATGAAAATGATTTAAAACTAATTTATCTACTCCTTTGATAGTAAATGTCATTTATACTCATTGTCACCATGCAGGGTAAGTAAGCTATAACGCACAGTTGTGCGTAATGAAACGTCATGTTGAAACGCGTATTTATGCATGTAAAACAAAATATTTTGCTGTTTTAAATAATTGTTACATTAAAAAATGGTTTTTCAGCAAATATCTAACCCACACAATATTATAAATTAAAAATATATAATAGTTTTTATTAAAAAATAAAACGGATTTAGGCAACATATATTACATTTTAAATGATTATTTAATCTAGTATGTTACTTAATGTCACTACTATGATAGATGTTATTTTAAACGTAAAATTTCGTCATATATTTTTTTAGAGATGTCAAATATTTAGAATTAAAATTAAAATATTGACTCGTAGATAAAGCATAGTACGTAACTCGAGTGGTAAGAGGTATTACGTACTCGTGTAATTACGCACTCACCGCTACGCGGCTTCGTGCGTAACTTTTCCACTCGTACGTAATATCCTACTTACCACTCTTGTTACGTAATATACTATTACAAATACTGAAAAGGTTCTTAATAACGTTAAAAATTATATCTTAATTGTGTTATTAGGTACCTTTATTCTTTCTGGCTTTATTGTCTATAAGTACAGGGATAGACATAAAGAGGAGGGAGTAAATGCGAAAAACTGTTAAAAAAAATATTTTATCTACTCTACCTCATATTATGTATCAATTTTTAGTTCGTGAAAACTGTCATTATAGACAGCAGTGCGTGAAGGATTGAAAGTGTGCGTGAAGTAACAATGTATTTTAAATGGGATTTACTTTTTCGCACTGTTTTTGACACACCTTCATACAATCAAATATCCTTAGCATTCGCGTTGTCATGGTATTGCTATGAGAGCATTAAACTTCAACAAACGTTATTCTGACAGTTTTGTAGTTTAAATTTTCAAATTTGAATTTGTAATTATTTTTTATTTGTTTATCGTAGATAAAATATTGTATGAAACTGTGCGTGAAGTGCTTTTTGCGCACTTACGCGATATATAGCACTCGCTTCGCTCGTGCTCTAAACATCGCGTGCGTGCGCAAAAAGCATACTTCACGAACTGTTTCATAAATAACTATTATGATTTTAGTAAGCGCGAAATGTGAAATCATATGAGTATTATTTGACAATAGCTATAAAACCGTCATAAACAAGTTCATCTAGAAATTACTATTAGTCGCGTCAAAGTAGGTTTTCACTTCCAACTTTGGTCGGAAAGGTCAAGCTCAGAGTCAAAGTTGTATAAAATCTGGATGCCGCTCGGTCCCCCTCTCCCCCCAAAGAGGTCTCTTTTGCCTTTCTGAGTCCATGTCACTCTCTTTCGGATCCAGGTATGGACGGGAGGCGTTCCAAGGGGGCTCAAATTGAAATTTTCGTAAAATTCCCTTATCTCATATAAACTTGATATGTTGAGGGTTTGTTTTGAATCTGAATTTGTGGCCCTTGAAACCCCGCTCGCCCATACCTGGCTGCGACAGGGTATGACATGGTCTCAAAAAGGCTAAGGAGACTACTCGCTGGGCAGATTATATTAACTTTTCACGTTGGTATCGAATCCAATCAAATCACATTTTTTGGGCTCCGGCAGCTCTTTTGTCCACCCCTGGATGGGTCACAGAATCGCAGGCTGCTCAAATAAAGGGTTGGTAGCCTTATACCACTTGATCGTACCAATTCTGTACACTGAAATTCAATCCCGCGTAATCATAATTTTGAGACCCCATGGGCCCCTTTTTATACGGCCCTTATGGGTTAAAAAGCCTTAATTTTCGACAGAAATGAGAATCCCGCCCTTCGAAATCCCCTTGACCCAATATTGCAGTCCAGGCACATTTCTGTAGATATCTCATATTTTGGACCCTTGGAGGCCCTTCTAGACGCCCCTGGAAAGGTCCAAAAAGCGACCTGACCGAACAAATGGATGGAGGGGACTTCAAAACCCCCGATTGGAACAATTGGCCGGGTTGGGAGGGCAGTCTTATCACGTATATATCATTTCGAAAAAAAAACACCTTGGGGTGAATTTGGGGGGGAAGGGGGCCGAGCGGCATCCAGATTTTTTACAACTTTGACTCTGAGGTCTCAATGAACATTTAAAAAAAATGAGCTCGATCGGACCTTTCCGACCAAAGTTTTAAGTTTTTGGGTTTTTAGGCCTACTGTGACGCGACTATATAATAAATATTACTATAACATCTAACACTTATATTTAATATTCGCCGAATTATTCATTTTAAAGCTCCACAATTCAAAACTTATAATTAAGGATAACGTATTTTTTTAAATTATTGAAGTTATACTTCTTATCATGGACTTGATTTGTGTGGGGTTAAATGGGAAAAATCATTACATATGTAATGGTGTGAGTAAGACTAAGAGAGAGACAGAAACACATATAACGTATCAGTACATTGAAAAGAGATAGATATACAAAAAACAGTCTCAGCTAATGTTTTGGAATATCATAGTGACGTATTACATTGTTTTTGACAGATTATTTTATAATTCTGTCACGTAAGTAAACATATAAAGTTTAGTATTTTATATTAATAATATTAATAATAATATTCAGTAATGAGTATTGTATTGTAGTCCATACTACCGTCACATGGTTGCATTATATTTTGCACTATGGGGTTTTGATAACACTTTTTTTGTACATTGATCGTTTTACTGTTTAGTTTTCTTGTTTGGAGTAAGGACACACATCAACTGGTCTTATTTTTCTAAGTATTTATTTAATTGAATACAGTTAATTTAAAAAAAAGTTATTTCTACTTGCCTGTGTTTGTAGTTATTAAGTTTTATTAGTTAACAGTGCACAGAAGTATAACTTCTGCCGGCAGTCCCACTGACTGCTACACCCTTTTTTTTTGTATTATCTAGTAAAAAGATTGTATCAAGAAATATGTGAATAATATTCACTGGTTTTATATTTGTATATCGATGAAGGTTTGAATTCTGGACCAATGCTTTTACGTATCGAAGCTCTACAAACTAAACTATAAGTATTTAATAATTCAGCTGATGATTTTCCTAGTCACGAGTCACGTTTCCTTCTCTAGTATGTATTCGTTCCGTGCACAATACCTATATGGTAAAAGTATAATAGCTTTACAATCGTAGTGTAGCAACAGAGAATAATGATATTTTTCATCATTTTTAAATTTTATGTAAAACTCACCGCATGACACAATTAAAATACGACATAAATTATGCATTTTCTACTTATAGATACAATAAGACTGAAACTCGAGGAAATATCGCAAACTACCATCGAAAGAGCAGTAAGGAAACTTTGTGACCTTATGTGATCATGAAATGTAATTTTAATTTATACGACCCAAAAAAAGTTGGCATAGAAGTATAATAATTGCCAATATTTCTTAAATGCTCCTAATTGCTCATCAATTGCTCAATTATAATCTGCAATTGCTCACATTATTAATTAATTATTTAATTAGTTATTAACAAATAAAAATACAAATAATTTTTTCTCAATTACGTGAAGAGCATTCAACTTTTATAATAAATCTTTTCTTTAATAAATTGCTCACAATTTGCTTAATTATAATCTGCAATTGCTCACATTATTAATTAATTATTTAATTAGTTATTAACAAATGAAAATACAAATCATTTTTTCTCAATTACGCGAAGAGCATTAAACTTTTCTGATAAATCTTTTCTTTAATAAATTGCTCACAATTTGCTTAATTATAATCTGCAATTGCTCACATCATTAATTAATTATTTAATTAGTTATTAACAAATAAAAATACAAATATTTTTTTTAATTACGCCAAGAGCATTCAAGTTTTCTAATAAATCTTTTCTTTAATAAATTGCTCACAATTTGCTCAATTATAATCTGCAACAGCTCACATTATTTATTAATTATTTAATTATTTATTAACAAATGAAAATACAAATCATTTTTTTCTCAATTACGCTATGAGCATTCAACTTTTCTAATAAATCTTTTCTTTAATAAATTGCTCACAATTTGCTCAATTATAATCTGCAATTGCTCACATTATTAATTAATTATTGAATTAGTTATTAACAAATGAAAATACAAATAATTTTTTTTAAATTACGCTAAGAGCATGCAGCTTTTCTAATAAATCTTTTCTTTAATAAATTGCTCACAATTTGCTCATATTATTTTCAACATAAGTCTCATTAAATTTCTTTTATTTATTTTTAATTAATTAAAAATAATTATTGCTATTTGAAACGGTGATGGGTGACGTGACACTAGCAGAAGATTTCTTGTGCGCATGCGCATTAATAAAATCATTGCGCATGGCATACACAATTTATATATGTTATTAATATTTATTTATTGTTTACATTTTAATAACTTATCTTTTAAGACCGTTCTTTTTCTGTTTGTGGCCTCAGCTACCTAGGCTGGGCCGATTAGGCTAGGTAGCTGAGTCCACAAACAAAAGAAGAAGAAGAAGTGGCTGCAATATGGTCTAGAGCCAGTCAGCATTGTAGTCACTATCAAATCGAGCTGGCGATTGCCGAGTAGCAGAGCCATACAACAAACAAGGACAAGGACAGCATAATTAGTAAAAATGATAATTAAATAATACAAATTATCATTACTTTTAAGTGAGCATTTGGTAGGTATTAATTCGACGTCCCTGAATTGTTGAATTGAAATGTTGGAATGTGCATGCGCACAAGAAATCTTCTGCTAATGTCGCATCACCCATCACCGTTTTAAATAGCAATAATTATTTTTAATTAATTAAAAATAAATAAAATAAATTTAATGAGACTTAGGTTGAAAATAAGATGAGCAAATTCTGAGCAATTTATTAAAGAAAAGATTTATTAGAAAAGCTGAATGCTCTTATATAGCGTAATTGAGAAAAATGATTTGTATTTTCATTTGTTAATAACTAATTAAATAATTAATTAATAATGTAAGCAACTGCAGATTATAATTGAGCAAATTGTGAGCAATTTATTAAAGAAAAGATTTATTAGAAAAGTTTAATGCTCTAAGCGTAATTGAGAACAAAATGATTTGTATTTTCATTTGTTAATAACTAATTAAATAATTAATAAATAATGTGAGCAATTGCAGATTATAATTGAGCAAATTGTGAGCAATTTATTAAAGAAAAGATTTATTAGAAAAGTTGAATGCTCTTCGCATAATTGAGAAAAAATGATTTGTATTTTCATTTGTTAATAACTGATTAAATAATTAATTAATGATGTGAGCAATGGCAGATTATAATTGAGCAAATTGTGAGCAATTTATTAAAAAAAAGATTTATTAGAAAAGTTTAATGCTCCTCGCGTAATTGAGAAAAAATTATTTGTATTTTTATTTGTTAATAACTAATTAAATAATTAATTAATAATGTGAGTAATTGCAGATTATAATTGAGCCAATTGTGAGCAATTTATTAGAAAAGTTGAATGCTCTTCGCGTGGTTAAGAAAAAATTATTTGTATTTTCATTTGTTAATAACTAATTAAATAATTAATTAATATTGTGAGCAATTGCAGATTATAATTGAGCAAATTGTGAGCAATTTATTAAAGAAAAGATTTATTGGAAAAGTTGAATGCTCTTCGCGTAATTGAGAAAAAATTATTTGTATTTTCATTTGTTAATAACTAATTAATTAATTAATTAATAATGTGAGCAATTGCAGATTATACTTGAGCAATTGATGAGCAATTAGGAGCATTTAAGAAATATTGGCAATTATTATACTTCTATGCCAACTTTTTTTGGGTATTTATACGTACAAAAAATGCATTGTTGAAGTGCTTTTTTACAACTAATTAATAAAAAAATTTGCAACTAGCTAATTATTATAATAATAATAATCTTTATTTATTTAGCATATTACAGCTATTACATAGTACAAAAAAAAAGAAAAAACAATATTTAACAAATTTTAAAGATTACATTTAAGTCTATTTTGTAAAATGAGAGTGGACACTTTTTTTATGAAAATACTCAATGAAGGTGATTGTTTTATTTCGTTTGGCAGGTCATTAAAAAGACGAACGCCTTCATGAAACAGGGATCTCATTAAAAAAGTTTTGTTCGTGAAGTCTATATTAAAAGTATCCTTAGATCTTAGGGCACGAGAATGTAAGCCATGTCTAGTAGTCAGCTGTTCACTAAGGTACTTTGGAATATCTTCATGAACCATTTTATAAATAATTGTTAAGTTCGCTTTTTTAATTCCCTCTTCAATTGTTAGCCAATTTAATGTACTTAGCATAGAGTCTATTGATGTGTATATATTACAACCTAATACCACCCGCATACATTTGTTTTGCAAAACTTGGAGCCTTTGTATCTGTTCCTTTGAGCAAGATATCAAAAGTGACATACAATATTCAAAATGCGGTTTAATCATACAATTATAAATTAATATTCTAGACCATTGGCTTAAATTATATGAAAACCTTTTGAAAAAACCAATCTTTTTACCTATTTTCTTGCAGAGATAATCTGCAAAATTCTTAAAAGATAGCTGTGGGTCAATTATAACCCCTAGATATTTAATTTCATTGACCTTTTCAATTTTTTCATTATTTATATGAATAATATGGTCTTCTTGGACATATTTTATACAATTAGTTTTAGTTCCCACTACAAGGTATTTAGTTTTTGATGCATTTAATTTTAACTTATTTAAACATAGCCACTTATATAATATCAGTAATTCTTTGTTTAAAATATTTGTAATTTCATTACCATCATTTCCTGAGACAGATATTACGGTGTCATCAGCAAATAAATTTATAAATGAGTTAAGTAAATAATTTTGCAAGTCATTAATATATATAATAAATAGAAGTGGCCCTAAAACACTACCCTGTGGCACTCCAAATGAACTCCCAATTTTACTAGATGACACATTTTCGATTTTAGTTCTATGATATCTATCACTTAAGTAATCACTAATTAAATCTAAAGCTTTATCTTTCAAACCATATTTTTTTAGTTTAGTAATAAGAAGTTTACTGTTTATAGTTTCAAACGCCCTTTTTAAATCCACAAAAACATTTACAACAATCTTTCCACTATTAATTTCTTTTCTCCACTTTGAACACACATATTGAACAGCAGTTTCGCATGAATGCTTAACACGAAAACCAGACTGACCCCTGTAGAGTAGGTTTTGATTTTCAAAATAGTCTTGTAGTTGGTCTTTTATTACAATTTCAATAACTTTGTCCACTACCGGTAATAAATTAATGGGTCTGCATTCTTCCGGACGAGTTGGTGACTTTACTTTAGCAATTGGTATAATTGTACTAATTTTAAGGTCTAGCGGAAAGCGGCCTTTAACTAACACTAAGTTTACTAAGTTTAATAATGGATATCCTATGACATAAAAAAGATCTTTTAAAAGTTTTATATTAAATCCTTCATCCCCAGTACATTTGTTCTTTAGAGAGAATACTATTTTATGGAGTTTATTGAGGTTTATTTCATTAAATTTTGACAAATTAGCTGTTGCTTCTACAATTATTTGATTGCCATCTAAAGATTGTATATTTTCAATACTATTGGCAATATCATTGATACTATCATGATAGTATTTGTTAAAATTTTCCTCTGCTTTCCCATTATCTTCATTAAAACATATCTTATCACATTCTAATTTACCTTTTTTTTGACCCAACATTTGTTTTATGGTCCGCCACATTCGCTTACTATCATTTTTGGCATTATCTATTTTTTTCTCATAGAATAACTTCTTTTCTTGTCGTATCTTGGATGTTACTTGATTCCTTTTAACTTTATAATCTGTCCAGTCTGTTTCTAAACGGGTATGATTGAATTTTTTATATGCCATATCCCTTATTTTTTGCAATTTTTTAACATTTTTATTTATCCACGGTTTATTGCTGACTTTTACTTTTTTAATAGGACATAGTTTATTTAAAGTTCCCTGGATATTATAATGAAAATTATTATACACTAAGTTTATATCTGTAGATGTAGTTTCCCAATGCTTCCCCAACAACTCGAGTCCAATTTGATATAATTTTTCCTCAGTAATTTCTCTTTTGTATATGAATTCCGCTTTATCTATTTCATTATCTCTAAGTTGTGTGCCAATGATATCGTGGTCTGACATTTTTGGAAAATTTTTATTTAGTTCAGGTAAAGTAAAATTATTTGTTACAATCCAATCCAATAATGTAGAAGATGTTGATGTGACTCGGGTTGGTTTTGTTATGATTTGTTTAAATCCATGGTCACTAATTTTATTTTTAAATTTATTTGATATGCTATTATCTGCATTAAAATTAATATTGAAATCTCCCATGATTAACGTTTCATTTGTTGTAACGATGTCTAAACTAAGTAATTCATCAAAAAAATTTAAAAAATCCTCAACAACTCCATTTGGTGACCTGTATATGCAGCCAATATTTCTCATTTGTTTATTGTAGGTAAAACTTATTAATAAAGACCAAAAATTAAAAGGTTCTGCTATTTTATGTATAACATTATAGTTTAGAAACTTTTTTAAATAAATAACACAACCACCCGTATGTCGGCTATTGGACTCTAAAATAATATGGTTATACCCAGGCACTGCAATTTCTGCATCATTTATATCTTCAGTAACATGTGTCTCCGTTACACATAATAGTAATGGTTTTTCTTTAAAAACTAACATACGAAGCTCTTCAATATGTAAAAGGTAAGCCATCAATATTCAAGCATAAAACGTCCACAGTTTTTTCTGAATACGATGATTGCTATATATAACTTATCTTAGATCGGGCTTGATTTAACTTTCTTTTATGAGTAATGCAATTACGATCAAAAACTGAGTGATTAAATTCAGGTATCAGGTATCTTTAACACGTCATGTGCGTATTTGCAATTTGTACATTCCAAAATGTCTGAGTTACATTGCGATCTTTCATGCTTTCCATTACATTGTGGACATACTGGGTTTGTTACTGTACATTTATCAGCTTTATGATGGTAACGCCAGCAATTAAAGCAACGCAACACACTAACATATTCGTGGATGAAGTAACTTTCCCAACCTACAAAAATTCGACCTTTGAGCAATATTTCATTGAATGTCTCTGGTGTTAATTCCAATATCACATTATATCGTTTCTTATTTTTAGGAATATATTTTCTAACTATCTTAATATCACCTACATCTTTATTATTAGCAAAGTTTTGTTTCCTAATTTTACTTATAAACTCATTTTCATTTAAAATATATTCTTCCTTTACAGCATTAATTATAAGTTTTGGATTTATACTTTTTGGTACCTCTATTAAATAATTTTCAGACATTGTGTTTATCATCGTGTTTTGAAGTTTTTTAAGAGAATCACTATCATTACACTGAATCAAAACACCGCCTTGACTAACCTGTTTTATTTTGGTGACCGCTACTTTCATATCAGTTGGATTTATGTTATCAGCTATATCAGTTTTTGTTACCTTGCTATCTTGTTTGTTTTTAGGCTTTATTAAAATTGGATTTTGTACATTCTTCTTTAAAATTTCTGAATAAGTTAATTTATTTTCAAAAGTAATACCTTTATTTTGAATATTTGCCAATATTTGCTGAGTTTCGTTAACTAATGGAAATAAGTTGAATTTTATAACTTGGGGGTATTTTTGGTCAATAAAAACGAATACTACATCACCAGTGATCTCTGAAGTACCTGGTTTATGGATTAATTTAGATGAATTTACAGAAAGCTGTATTCGTTCTCATCGATCCAAAAAACCTTCGAGTAATAAAATTTTCTTTAATAATTACGAGTCACAAAGGTTCCAGACGCTCTGATGAATCGAATGCAAGAAACTGCATCTTAATCCATCTTACTGCACAAATATCATATGTTAAATTTTGACTGAATTAATATCATTTCTAAATAATATGCCTATAAGTCGAAACGAAGAAAAATGTCAAAGGTTATTTAAAATGGTGAACATTTCTTTGAATTTTCTCCATTGTTTAAAAAATACATGCAAATACGTAATAATTAATTACTTTTATGTGTATAGGCGATTAAATGGATACGAATAATTTAAAAAGCTTTTAACACAGACTCTTCTATAAAACGTCAGGACCTCTAACAGCAGTAATGAAGGTCCTGTTACACCTCTTTTCACATAAACTTAAAAGAGAAGGCAAGGATGTGCTTCTACAGGCTGCAAGAAAAGCTTAGGAACTTTTTATTACATTAACACACTACAAAATAAAGCAGGCTATTGAATAAGATGAAATCAGATCACATGGTTCTAAAATTTCAGCTACATTCCAAGTAGAAATACATCAACGTAATGGATGGCTAAATTCGGGCACTTAATCAGGGTTCCTGAGCAGGAATTTATAGCATTGGCGAAATCGTACAAATTTCTGCCCTCCGGGAATATATACATCTGTGTTTTAAGCAGTATTTAAGATATTGCATGTACAAAATAAAAATAATTTGAGAGCTTACAAATCTAAGCGCATTAACATATGCACAGATAATCTGGCGGCTATTGGAGCTTTAAAGACCCTTAAAGTGGTCTCCAAACTAGTACATGAATGCCGAGTGGAACTTGATGTCCTTGCCGAACATAACAGTGTAAAACTAATTTAAATACAAACAATTCAATTTAAGGAACATGCTAATAAACTTGTAACAAAAGGATTAGCTACAATATTTTAGAGTCCTTAGTCAGCTCTAGGAGTCCCAAAAAGTACGGCCTGGACCCAAATAAGGGCCTGAATCCAGAGACCAGAGACATATGGACCTCATCATTTAGATCTGTACAAACTAGGAAAGAGGCAGTAAGCCTAACTAGGTTACAGTACGACCGGTGACTTTTTAAACTGCTTAAAAAAAGCTTTAAAATGTTTTATTTTATCGTAGTAACCTAGGTTTAGAGTATTGATGTATTTTCTTTTTCTTTATTTAATTCTTACAATTTATTACATAAACGTAAAGAGATGAATAGAATGTAAAGAAACCTTCTCTGTGAAAGAAGTGTCATAATTAATGTAAACATTTTAGCGTTCTGCGTTATAGCCATACACCTGACCACTTATAACCTTAAATGCATGTATCTAAATTTTAATTGATTGCAGAATCTTACAAATTACGTAAATATTTAAATAATTGTTATTTACCTACTTTCTCCTACGACTATGGAGAAAATCATTATCAATAATGTCGGCTTTTGGAATAATTAATTGATGATTTAACAAGCCAATAGTTTACGAAACAATAAATGGCGGCACAAGCTCGGAGATATGCAGGAAATTACAAAAAAAGGAAATTAGTTTTATCCAATTTTGTCTAATTGCTACAATTTGAAACAGGGATGGTTGGGAAGTTATTTTTTTAAACTTTATATTTTATAATATTTGCAGGTACTTCTTCCAGATATTCCTGGATATAATTACTGGAGTTCTGTAACATTGTTGCACAAGTAGCTAGTGGATGCATTGTGAAGTTATTTTGCAATTACCAAAAAGCTGGTAACTCCAACAATTTCATTCTGCCAACTTACACAATGTATGTTTCACTGTTTCTTGCTATATAATATGCATCTAAGATCTTCATTAAAAATGCGATATTATGTAGGCAAACCTTTATTGGTACATTACTAGAGAAGGAATTTCTGATTCTTTTAGATTCCTTACTGCATAATCGGCAATTGAGCAGTCTTTTAGTATCATGTCCAGTGAGGAATTCAATTATGACTCTGGATTGATTATTAAGATTTTAATGCAGTACTTTAGCTTTTTGGAACGAAGTTCCTTTTCGCGCGTTACGGCTGAGACTAGCCGGAAAAAATTCAGACCAAAAGTTGTCACGACACGACACGACCGACACGACACATGCATGTTTTTCTGTCTGTCTGTCTCCCTCTCTCTCTCATAGATAGATATATCTTTATTTAAACAGGAAACCTTAATATACATAAATACTAATAAAAGTACAATTAAAAAGACACTAATTCAAATTAAAAGAAAATGTATATTAAAAAGAAAATACTGTAGAATAAAAATAAGTACCTAAAATAGTATTATATTTTATTTCATCCTGTTTTTATAAATTAATAAATTCATAAACATTTTAAAAATAGTTCGTAACTTGACTAGTTAGGTACGTCAAATTACCTTAACTGTCAGTTACTGTCAAATATTTTAAAATTTTGTATTAAATTGTTAATTCCTGTTTTAAATTAAATTAAAATAAAAAGTAATTCTAGGTATATGTATGTCATCTAAACATCTGGTATTGTATGAATGGACACTTTTGTTAAAAGAAACGAACTGTTGAAAATATTCAGGTGATAATGGATTTACTATTTTCTATTTTGCTTTGAACAGTGTAGTGTCGCGACTTTGTTAAATTTATACAGGTTTTTTTTAGATAATAAATAATAAAATAATAGAAAATAATAACAATAATGTATTCTGACAGTGTTTCTCCACAAATTCCGGATATTGCTGATGGAGTTCGGTAAGTAGAGATTTTATACAGATAATAATAAATGCTTACCTATGTATGTATAAACACTCTGTTGTGTTTACAAATTACAATTCCTTCACTAATTAATCAAAAGGAACTTCGTTCCACCCGGGTGTCCCTTGACACCTCTCACTTTTTTTTTATTCTATAATTGGGTTAATAAATATATAGTCACCATAGCTTTTAGAACGTTTCCAGTAATTGTTCGGGTGTCTATGAATCCAGGCATCAACTTCATACTGTACCCTGCTTTTTATCAACCATATAAATTTCCAATTTTACGGTTTGCCTCTTGCAAACTATTGTGGTAACTATTTGAAGCTTCCTGAAGGACTTAATAAAAACCTACCTATAATATTCGATAAGATTCATTGGCTGTCATATTCTTTTCTTTGATTAATACTATAATGCACGCATTTCTATTAGGAATATCTATATACATATATCGAAAAAAAGTATTAGATTTCTGTTATTAGTTTAAGTAGCTGTTCTCGACTTTTCTCCAGCATTTGAAACAGCGAAGAACCTTGAAGCTTTGGTTAAGTGTGATAACCATTTTAAAATTATTTTTCTTTTGGCGCGTTAGAGAAGAATGATGAGGCTAAATTTTACGATGCGGGCTCGAAAAACTGAGTAGCGAAAATGCGAAATTGCTTAGTAACCATTTTAGTTTTTTTGATAAACTTTAAAAATAAATACAAAAAAAGAACATAATAAAAAAATTCTGACGAATAAGACAAGAAAAAACAAATAGTTAACATTTTTATTAGAACACTAGCTGTACCCGCGACGTAGTTCGCGTGGCGTGTTGATTGTTATATAAAAATTTCTCCCCCGAATTCGTTAAAGGAGAAATTTTAATATACCAAATGTTAAGTTGAAAGAAGACAAATACATCTGTGAAAACCGCATTCGAATCGGATTAGTAGTTTTAATGTGATGCGCGCACAAACATACAGAGAGACAGACAAAAAAGTCTAACCAAATTTTTGGGTTCTATATCGATGTAGTAACACCCCCCGCTAATTATTTTCTAAATATGTTTAATGTACAAAATTTTCATTTCTACAGATTTATTATATGTAAAGATTATTTTTCACGCCCCCGCATGCCCCCTTGTGGGTGGAATTTTCTAAAATCCGTTCACAATTGACCTCATAGATTTTAAATTTTTATTTTTATTTTTCACGCCCCCGCAACCCACCTTTGGGTGAAATTTCGTAAAATCAGTTTACAATTGACCTCAGTTTTGAACCTGTAGGACTTATAGATTTTAATTTTTTTTTCACGCCCCTGCAACCTCGTATGTGGGTGGAATTTCGTAAAATCCGTTTACAATTGACCTCAAAATTATAAAAATAACTATTTTGCAAAGTGTCAAACCTGTAGGACTTATAGATTTTAAATTTTATTTTTTTTACGTCCCCGCATCCTCCCTTATGGGTGGAATTTCGTAAAATCCGTTCACAATTGACCTCAAAATTAAAAAAATTACTATTTTGCAAAGTTTCAAACCCGTAGGACTAATAAATTTTAATTTTATTTTTTTTATTTTTCAGGTCCCCGCAACCTGTGGGTGAAATGTTGTAAAATCCGTTGACAGTTGACCTGCAAATTGTAAACATAATTATTTTTCAAAGTTTTAAACCTGTAGGACTTATAGATCTTAATTTTTTTTATGCCCCCGTCACTCACCTTGTGGGTGAAATTTTGTAAAATCCGTTCACAGGTGACCTTCAAATTATAAAAATAAGATAATTTCTGTATAGCTTTAACCATTAAAGTTGCACACGTGACGAAAGCTTAAAAAATAGAGTAAGTTCTCCCGTTTTCCCAACATTTCCCTCCACTGCTCTGCTCCTATTGATTGTATCGTGATAAAAAGTATACTATAACCAGCACAGGAGTATGAAAAATAATTGTACCAAGTTTCGTTCAAATCCGTCGAGTATTTTTTGTTTCTATAGCGGTTATACAGACAGACAAAAATTTTACTGATTGCATTTTTGGCATCAGTATCGATCCCTAATCACCCCCTGAGAGTTATTTTGGAAATATATTTCATGTACAGAATCGACCCCTCTACAGATTTATTATAAGTATAGAAGAAGATATAGATTTCTACATTTGATGTTCCGACAGTTGTCAAAGTATTTTCTTTTTTTTTAAACGCTAAAACTGTTTGTGGTAACTTTTCCATTGTAGTTCTTAGGAAGTGATTAATTAAAATATGTTATTTAAACACCTTAAACGCTATTTCAACATTGTTAACGAAAAGGTTACTTGAAATATTGAATGGAGGTGGCTTTTACTTGATGAATATCCATGTTAACAATTAAATCACACGAGTACTTTTTGATATTTACTTTTATTTCACAAACTTACATAACATATGTTTCGATATACTTATAATATCTTCGTCAGGTGTAAAATCAGTACTTATTTTACTGATTTTAAATCTGACGAAGATATAACGCCGAAACATAACGTTATGTAAGTTTGTGAAATAAAAGTAAATATCGAAAAGTACTCGTGTATTTGAAGATTTACTTTAATTAATTATTACAAACTGCGAATCTTGTCAAACTTACGAAATAAAAGTGTGGCATTTTAAAATCTAGACATGAAATTTAACTGTATAATTGGTTTTTTTAGGCCAAAGAAGTTTAACATCTTACGTGATACCATAAGAACAGAGACACACTTTTTGTTAAGTGACATTAGTAGGTAATTTTCATATGGATTTTAAAGAAATTTGTTTAAATTTGAACTAATTTACAATCTTAATAATTTCCATTTATTTTATGTAACGTTTGTAACGTTCCTTTTCGAGCATACCATCCGGACTATATATTTTTATATTATCTATTGTTATCGCGCCGATAGGAGAGGGGATTGCCAGTTTGGTAGGAGAGAATATGTCTCTTCGATAGTCTATGATTTAAATTCGTGCATTTTATCTGCGAATCTGATTAAATTCAGATTTATTTCTTAATATCTTCGCCCTTCATTCTGGGTTATTGCCATCTTTAAAAAGGGCCCTATTAAATCCAGTTAAATCATACCAGAAATTACGCAGTCTGTCGACAGTCAGTTGGAAGCCGACATCATTTTGCAGTTCTGTTCCACAACTAACGAAAATCCGACAGGAAGTCCCTTGAAGGGAATTCAATCCAATTGCAGTTCCGTTCCACATCTTACGAAAATCCGACAGGTTGTCCCTTGGAAGGAATTCCATCCAATTAGAGTTCCATTTCTCATCCAACGAAAATCCGACAGGAAGTCCCTTGTAAGGAATACAATCCAATTGCAGTTCCGTTCCACAAGTAATCGAAACTCCGTCAGAAGTCTTCGAAAACCCAAAGATAAGAGAAATAATTAATTCATTTTATTAATTTTTTTACTAAATCCTAATTAAAGTAATAAACCATTTTAAAACTGATTCTTCGAATTTTATTTGTGGGTCTGTACTTTGCGCCCTTTAATTAATGTTTGGAGGGAATTAAATAAAACTCAGAAGGAAGCCACGACCCTCAGGAGCTAGCCTAGGGTAATTTTAAGGTTACAATTAGATTATGCGACGATATATTAATACTGTTGTTTAGCTTTTAAAATCCTAGCTTCATGAGAGTTAACTCAAATAATCGTTTCTAAACTTACTTAGTATGTTCTTATTTTCATATTTTGACTTTTTTTCTATCTTTTAGTTCCTTTTTGGCGTTTTTTGGTATTTAGAGAATATTGCCCTTATATAATGAAGTTTAAACTAAAACACAATTGTTTTACTTATAATAATAATGCGTTTAAACTTTATATTTAAATTAGTTTTACAAAGTCCGATTTTGATTTTATTAATTCACTAGCTTTTACTCGCGACTTTGTTTACGCCAAAACTAAGCTGGTACCTTTAATTGAAATAGGCTATTCTCTATAATTTTAATAAGGAACAAACGTGTAAGAACAGTTTTATGATTGACTAGGTGTACCTGCGACGTCATTCGCGTGGCGTGTTGATTGTTGTTTAAAAATTTCTTCACTCACCCCGTTAAAGGGGTAGGAGGAGAATTTTTTATACACCAGATGTTATGTTAAAAGAAGACAAATACATCTGTGAAAACCGGATTCGAATCGGATAAGTAGTTTTCATGTGATACGCGCACAAACATATAGATAGACAGACAGACGTACAAACAAATTTAACCACATTTTTGAGTTTTATATCGATGTAGGTATCGTGATTGTTGTATTAAAATTTCTGACCCCCCACACCGAATAAGAGTTGGGGAAGAAATTTTCATACACTAGATGTTAAGTTAAAAGGAGACAAATACATATGTGAAAACCGCATTCAAATCGGATCAGTAGTTTTCATGTGATGCGCGCACAAACATAAAGATAGACAGACAGACAGACGTACAACAAAAAATCTAACCACATTTTTGAGTTCTATATCAATGTACCCGTGAAGTCGTTCGCGTGACGTATAGATTGTTGTATAAAAATTTCTCCCCCCACACCATAAAAGTGGTTTACCCACGACTCATAAGTTAATTGCGTATTTTTTAACCTATAACTCTGTCAGTAAGTGTCAAATTATTGAGGAGTTGTGTTATGGTTTCATTTACTAAACTAGTGGAGTAAGTAAATAGAAACCTGTAAAATTATGTTGGTTACCTACAGTTTTCATTAAATTAAACTAACATTTGACATTTCTCAGACAGAACTGTCTGCGAAATCGTATATTATTGATAACTTATGCCAAAATTTAAATTTTATATTTGTTATTTTTAGTTTCATACAAAACCATTTGGTAAGTCGTGGGTAAAGCATAGTACTTCACTCGAGGAACAAATTGCATATTTAGCTCGTTCCTTTTGACCCTTCGCTCGCAAGCTCGCTCAAGGGCCAAATACACTCGCTGTAATATGCAATTTACTCCACTCGTAAAGTAATATACTATTTCCTAACATTTCCCTTCACTGCTCTGCTCCTATTGATTGTAGCCGGATCCGGACAATTCGGCGCGGCTGTTTGGGCGCGGCTGTTTTGGCGCGGCCGTTTCGGCGCGAAGACACTTCGGCGCGGGTACGTTTCGGCGCGGGTACATTTGGGCGCCAGTATCGAATATTTATTTTCAAAAACATATTTTTAATAATACAGTGAATTATTTAACTGTTTAGAATATTATCCAATTTGACATTATTAATATGTGAATATAAATTCTAAGAATTCTAAACTTCTATGTTAATGTTAATGATATTTTAATATAACCGTTCAAATTTGGATGTACTCCCAGGATTAAAATAAGGAATTAACAGGTAAATAAGGTATAATTTTACAGTATTACAGAAGTTAAAAACTGATTATTAATTTACAAAATTTATTTTAAATATATACAATATAAAATATAGGGGACGTCCATGCAAAATGGATACCCCGGATATTATGGATCCATGGCGAAGTTATTTGAAATACCTCTCAAAAATGGTATTATGTTTGGATTTGGGCCGTTAACATAGTCTTCGACCAGTGATTTTATTCTTTTATCAGCCTGGCTATACTTTCGTAAAATTGTTTACCTAAATTTACTGTTAATTCCTTCTCAATAGTAATATTAAAATATCGTTAAAATAAAACTTAAATACTGATTAATAATCCAAATTTAGCCCTTAGTTCCAAAAATTATTAACCTAAATTAACCCTTATTTACTTGTTAATTCCTTATCTTAATCCTGGGAGTACATCCAAATTCCAATGGTAAAATATCAATAAAAAGAAAATTAAAGACATATCATGCCTTTAAAAGATTATTTGTTGTTTTTAATGATCCAAATTCAGCCTTTAAATTAACGTAGAATTTTAGAATTCTTAGAATTTATATTCACATATTAATATTGTCAAATTGGATAACATTCTAAAATAGTTAAATAATTCACTGTATTATTAAAAATATGTTTTTAAAAATAAATATTCGATACTGGCTCCCAAATGTACCTGCGCCGAAACGTATCCGCGCCGAAGTGTCTCGCGCCGAAACGGCCGCGACGAAACGGCCGCGCCGTAACGGCCGCGCCCAAATGTCCTAGACCCTGATTGTAGCGTGAGGTAAAGTATCCTATAACCAGCTCAGGAGTATAAAAAATAATTGTACCAAGTTTCGTTAAAATTCGTCGAGTAGTTTTTGTTTCTATAACGGTTATACAGACAGACAGACAAAAATTTTACTGATTTCATTTTTGGCATCAGTATCGATCCCTTATTACCCCCTGATAGTTATTTTGGAAATATATTTCATGTACAGAATTGACCTCTCTACAGATTTATTATAAGTATATATTAAGTTTTTTGTCACAAAAAAAAACAATAAAACCACAGAGTGCTATTAAATTTAGCTGTGCGTTTTTAAAAACGAAGTAAATTTGCCTTCATCTTAGTTTTTTCGAAATTACTCGAAAAATCTGCAGTTTTAAAAAACATTTATAAAATAAAATTATGACCTTTCAAAGTCAAAAATATATTTCTTTTCATCGAAATAAATGCAAAAATCAAAGGAAAAATAATCAAAAATTGTATTTGTTTTTGTTTTTTGTCCATAACTTTTTCTGAGGCCAGATAGGGATAGGTAACGCTTCACAGAAACCAAAGAAGAACTTGTGGCCATTTGCTAACAGTGATTATCCTAAAACTGGACCAAATTATGATTTTTTGAATATTTTTCTTGAATTTTAACAATTTTTTTTATACATAATGTTTAATACAGTTTTAATATAGTTTTTTTTACATTGTTTCAATACAAACATACATACTTACAGACCTGCAGACATACAGACACACAGATGTACAGATAAAACGAAAAAACACTGTTTTGGGTTCTCTTGTGTAATAACACACCCAAAAATATGTATTAACAATATTTGCCATGTACAGAAAGCGATCAGTTACAGTTTAATTATATGTATAGATTCTACAAATTAATCATATTATTTATACAAATAATAACTGTTTTTATAATATATGGTAAAAATTTATATGTTATGAATTAGTTTTAAGTTAGTGATTTAAAAAAAATATACAAATTTTTAGTGATTTATGCATTGAATGATGTAAGGTTGTAAGATGTTTTAGTAGGTGACAAATTATATTCATGCCACACACTGCTCCAATTTCTTATTCAAATTATTGGTGTCATCATTCCAAAAATTTGCACATCTGAACAGTTTTATTACATCATTATTATGAAATACACCTTTCTTTTTATGGATAGCTGCATACATATTATTTTACGGAATGCTAATAAATAGTGAAGAAAACGCCCGAAATATCCTTGTTTCGTAAGATAAATTAATGCAATCTTGGAGAACATAAAAGAAGTCAAAAACGATTTTTTATGTTAAATAGTTTTTTGTATTGTATTAAAAAAATTAAAAAAATAGGTCACTACATCACTCTCTTCATTAATCTAGTTCATGGATCAGACTAAATAGAATGTTTCGTAGGATAAATTAATGCAATCTTGGAGAAAATAAAAGAAGTTAAAAACGATTTTTCATGTTAAATAGTTTTGTTTTATTGTATTAAAAAAATTAAAAAATAGGTCACCACATCACTTTCTTCATTAATCTAGTACATGGATCAGACTAAATAGAATTTATATTTATATATTTATATTTATATAAAAAAAAGGTTTACAATTCTTGGCATTACAATAATAAAAAATTAAATTTAAATGCATATTCAATAAAGCACCTAGGTGCAAGCACCTGTATGTGCTAAAAGTACTTATTAGAGTATGTTATATAAAAAAAATTAGAACAAACATAAAAAAAAGTAAGTAAGAAAAAAAAATAATATCAACAATTAATATAAATATAAATAACAAAAAGAAAAGAAAAGGTAAGATAAGAGATTGTCTACAGTATACATTTATAGCTATCAACATTAGAAGCAATGTACTGCTTTGATTTTTTTTGAAATGATTTTAAATTTTTTACATTCCTGAGATTTAGAGGTAGAGTGTTATAAACTTTGGGACCAACATAAGTCACAAATCTTTGACTTGCATCTCGCTGAACCGCTGGAGCCCTCAAATTCTGATTAAATCTGGCTCTTGTGTTGTGCAAATGATTGACAATGTATTGCAATTCAGGCCTTCGATAAATAAAAATACAACATAAGTGATAATACAAGGTTCTTATGTTAAGAACGTTTTTACTGTATAAAAGAGTGGTAGGATATAGTGCAGGCTTTTTAAAAATAATTTTAATTATGCGATTCTGGATAACATTAAGAGGATGGAGTGCAATATGAAACCCACTCCATATTATTATACCGTAACGAAAAATAGATTCAACCAGCGAATTGTAAATAGTAATTAATAACCTCCTATTTATAAATTTCCTTAATTCATAAAATTTAAAAATAAATCTTCTAACTCTGGTTGTTAATGATTGAATGTGATAAGTCCATTTCAAATTTTGGTCTATTATTATTCCGAGGTATTTTGTTTTATTGTTCATTTTAATTGAAAAGTTTTCATTTATTTCTAAGTCAAAGGATCGCCTATTTACGTTAGTTAATGAAAATGCTATAAAAGAGGTTTTAGACACATTTAGAGAAAGTTTATGAAAATCAAGCCAGTTTTTTATAATATTTATACCCGTTTCCGCTTTTTTTTAACCGCTTGCCAACTATTATCCTCAAATATGAGGACAGTATCATCTGCATATGAAATTACTGAACCATTTATTTGGGATGTTAGCATACTATTAATATATACAATAAATAAAATTGGGCCAAGCACTGTTCCTTGGGGTACTCCTATTTGGACGGTTTCTGGCTCACTCATGGTATTTTTTATTCTGACCATTTGTTTTCTATTACACAAGTAATTTTTGAAAAGATCTAATACCGTGCCCCTCACTCTATACTGCTCCAAACTATTAAGAAGTAACTGATGAGGCACGGTATCAAATGCCTTGGCTAAATCCAAGAACACTGCAATACATTTATCTCCCTTATCTAAAGTAAGTTTAATTCGATTAACAAGTTTAAACATTGCATCGCTGGTACTAATCCCCGGTTTAAACCCAAACTGCTTTTCACTTAGAATGTTATTTTTATGTAGATATTCATGTAAACGCACCTTAATGCATTTTTCAAAAATTTTAGTAACAGTATTAATGAGACTAATGGGTCTATAGTTAGTTATGTTATTTTTATCTCCATTTTTGTATATAGGTACCTACAACTATTGATATTTTAAACTGTTCAGGTACAATGCCGGTCAATGTGTAAGTGGGTATATCGGTTGGGTAAATCGGACCTTGACTATCGATGTGTGCAGTTCTTTAAAACAACTGATTTTGTATGATAATGCATAGAATACATTATTATACAAAGATATCTATTATGAGATTAAAACGATTCTGTAGATAGTGTAGATATAAAAAATATTCTGTTACCACAGCAGCGATGTCTTATTGGAAATGTTAGTTTATAAAAACACAATCTAACCAAAGTTACTAAGGGCACATAATATATGTGCACCCTTCCGTGTGTAGGGATATCCGCACCTTAGTCTGTCATCAGTCCTAAAGATTTAAAATAGGTGACTCTGCTAATTTCATCCTAATGAGATGTTGTCGCAATTGGCAGTGACCTGTTAAAATTCTCACAGCTGCTTAGAGATTTTGTCTGGTCAATGGTTTAAAATTTTCTTGCTGTTTCCTCGCCAGAATGAGGTAATAATTCTCTGGCCAGTCAACAGTTCGTTGTTTCATCCCAGCACTGTATAAACTGCTGTAGAGAGTGCTGTGGAGGAGCGAAGGCTAACATATTTGTAGCCCACAGCTCTCCTTGCTAAATTGTCCGCAATGCGATTGCCTTTAGCGTTCCCATGTCGTTTGACCCAGCTCATAGTGACCACGTTATTCTGGCTGGCCTCAGTGTTGACATTTTAGTATTCAACTTGACTAAATCAGAAATCACCCTGGAACAATTAAGCAAATGAGTTTCTCTCGTGAGTGCGTTATGCGGATGAATCGGAAAATACCATCTAAGTATCCTACTCCACGTATATATAAAACATACATTCGACCTATAATCGATTATAAGGCTGTACCATTTATTAGGTACTCTTACTCCCTAAGAGACTAACCACGTAGCCGCGACAGAGCGGGGATTTTATGCCAGTACCAATACCTCGACCCTTGGCACCCCTCTAACTTTCATACAGTCACAACAACTCTTCGGTTACAGGAACTCCAACGAAGGTATGACACTAGGACCCTACAGGGTCCTAACACCCAGGCTCAGGGTACCCTTCAAACCGCTTGAAACAGAGGTCGCAGAGTCATCCAGAGGAAACCTCGTAGGAAGTTTCTACTTCCTCAGCTAAGGCTACTTAAAGCAGCAGTACAGCAACTTTCAGAGAAGCTCCAGAACCAACGAAAATGCACCACGAAACTTAAGATGAATAATTTTAATTTAAATTATTTAATGAATACTACTGAAGGAAGTAGTTGTAAAGAAAGTGTGGCAAAGTTTTCTGTTGTTTCCTTCGACCCAAGTTCGACCTGTTTTTGGCTGGAAATAGCCTGTTTCAAAAAGCAATTGCGAAAAGTTCTGTCTTAAACAGGATAAAATTGCCATTTGTAGCACTACCTTGAAAAGGACACTAGTTCCTATAACAAGGTATAGGGAAAATAGAACAAATTATATTGCATACTATATTAAGTTTTTTTTTTGTTCTTAAATCTAAATTATCTAATTCTACAAATAATAATTCCTAAATAACTAGCCGAATGATATAACACACCCTGTATTTAAAGATTACTATGCAATTCTACTATTATTCATTGTGTTTTGTAACATTCAGGTATTTAAAAATTACTGTTACTGTTATTTTATTCATTATTCATATTTTATGCCGCTCCTTTATAAAAAAAATATTGGAAATGTCAACTAGAACCAGGGATTGTGTAAAAAAACTATTCTTTAATTTAGAAACCAACAAGATTCACGTCAAAGTAATCACATTGTGAAAGTATTCATTAAATTATTTTTGCGTTCATTGTTGAGCATCTGACATTTTAAAACAGACGAGACGTGAACTAAAAGGTGTTAATATTTTCTGTAATCGTAACCTTGGGTAGTATATACGTATATACAAGGTGTAAAAAAAATCAGATCCATCTACAGGAGCTTTATTATGACTTTTTTTTAATTAGAATGATTTTGTTAAAGAAGTACCTATTTCATTTTTTGTCTTTTACGCTAATTTAAATTTAAAACAATTTAGAAATTCCCAAATCCAAAAATAACATTAAAAATATTGTTACATACAACGTAGTGAATATTACAAAGATGGATGATATATGACTATCACATTCACGAAGTATAGATACCAGGAGTTTAAACGTAATGTTAAAAAAATGGTCTCAATTTAGGGGACAAAACTATTGCCGGTAGAATGCGCTCGTGTTCCTAAGATACTCGTTTAAATACTTACGCGGGAAGTTTTGTTACTATTGACAGCTTTTATGACAACTAATTTTAAATAAATAAATTAATATTATATATTTAATTTAATTTCGCGAAATTTAAATGTCATAAATGTCATAAACATCGGTTCTTATAAGGCTCTATAAGTTCTTATGGTTACTCGCGCCGCCAGTGGCAAAAAATAGAACTATGATCTGGGTTGATTATTGGGACCAGAAATATTATGGAAAAGCCTATACCGTGTAGACTCCTGGTATCTAGTCTTCGTGATCACATTTGTAAATTTAATAAAATGACAGTTAATGCTACAATAGTATTATACGTTACAAGGTCGGTAGGTGCTCGTTTTTATTTCCGGACCAGGCTCCTACGTCGCCTCGTCCGTAAACTAACTCGTACTGTAATAACACCTAACGACCATGTATCGTATTGTATTTGATTTCATCCTGTTTTTATAAATTAATAAATTCATAAAAAATTTAACAGTAGTTCGTAACTTGACTAAAAATAGTTCGTTACTTGATTAGTTAGGTCAAATTACCTTGAAAGCCATCTGTCGCTGTCAAATATTTTTTTTATTATTAAGATTTAATTGTTAATATAAAATTGAATAACATTGACTTCTTTTTAAATATGGATGTAAAAGTAAGTAACTAATTATTTTAGTATAGTATTTTTAAATGTCAAAAATTTAAAGTAATTCTCTTTCCTTAAGCAATCAGAGCAGCGTTGCTAGGCAACACATTACAGTACCTGATATCGTAATGTTTTACTTACCTACCGGCGCCAAATTGATTATGGGGAAGTGTATTTACTGGACAGGATGAAATAAAAGATATTTAATAAATTATCACAGTTTTTACGTATATTGTGTAGGTATTGTTTGTATTGTGTGGATATTATAGTGAAGTTTGCAGAACTGTTGTTTAAATAATTTATATATTAATTTAGATTAATTTTATAATACTGATAGATTATTAATTAAGTTAGTTTTGAGTATAACGAAAGGTTCCATTTATAGTAACATATTTTTCCAGTTTCCAATTAGTTTTGAGAATAACAACAGTGTGACCAAAGGTTCCATTAATGGTAAAATGTGTTTTACTTTTTTTAAAGGAAACAGTGGTTATGATCCATCAGAACATCGATATCTTATCGGCACTTGGATAAGTCTGAAGACCATCTTAGAGTTCGTTAGCTTCAACCAACTCACTGACTATCTGTGGATACATTAATCCGCTTAAATTTATAAGTCCTTCAATAAATTCTTTTCTTGCATATACCTCTACCTAAAACACAGAAGTGTATATTTCCAGAGGGGTAGACATTTTCAAGTTTTAGTTACTGCTCTAAATTTCTGGTTGAAGACTCTCTTCAATCTTAAGACCCGTCTGTGAACCAGGTGTAACTTTAAAGCTTATGTTGAGTGCAGGCATTATACAATTTCTCACGTTTATGTATATCTAACTGTAATATTTTTAAGTAGTTATTTCTAAACCATATGGTCTAACTTTATCTCTTAGAAGTGTTTCTTGTGTCCTTATCTAATAAACATGTTGCTTAAAACTTTTTCAATTTAGTAGAAATATATCTTTGTCTAAGTCTTTAAAACAATGTAAACAGAACTTCCATTGCTGCTTTTGGAGTAAACAGAGATTCCATTGCTTTTTTTGGAGTACCTCTGAGAGCACTTGTTATGCAAAAGCAAGCAAGTTTGTAAACCTTGCTTAGCTTGATTATGAAATTTCTTTGGTGAATTTTTGTCCACTATACCAAACACGCACTCGTGACTGTTGGTTCTAACCTCATTAGATCAAATATCTCATGTTTTGCACCCATTAAAATGGTTATTTCCTCTTTTAGTCCATTATTGCTTCATCGTACTTAAGATTTTTCACCACATTTATGTGCAGCTTCTAAGTTCCTTCTTCTACTTTTCTAATAATTGTTATGCAAATACAAAAATTTTTATTCCAATATAAAATATATGTACCTTTTTGACTTTTTACATACAGATACAATTTTGCTAGCTATCTGCACACGATATTTTATGTTTTAACGTATGTCTTAAATTGATTAACTTTAATTTTAATAAAATAAAAATATCAATTTGCCTTTCAAAACAAAAGTTTACTTTGTTTTCGTTTTAAATTATTATATAAATTAGAAATAAGAAAAAGTATCTACAAGTTGGTTGGCCGGGTCCTTAAAGCTAAAATCTGTCGAATATTCCAGAAAGAAAACAATTTACAAAAGAACCATTTACAGAACAATAGCGGTGTGCTAGCAGGGAACACATTGCCTGAATTTGTAATAAGTAAAAGTCACGTGCATTTACTTAACCAAGTACCGTGAATATTTCGATGTTCTAATGGAACATAACAGTTGTTATATTTAAAAAAGTAATAAATATGTTACCATTATTTTAACCTTTGGTTACACTGTTGTTATATTTAAAACTAACTGGACACTGGAAATATATGATACCATAAATGGAACCTTTGGTTTTACTCAAATCAATGCAAATACTCTATCGTTGGAATTGAGAAGGAATGGTCTTAAATATCGAAACAAAAAATTTTAAGCAAAATTGTTCACTATAAGTAATTCTGAAATGAAGAGAAACGATGAATTTTATACGGACAACGTAGGTCGTAGAGGAATGCTCTGATAATGTTAGATACAAATATTAAGCGAAAAATTAAAGATAAAATCGTTGTCTGTTGAGAATTTTCTACCTGTGGTGTATTCATTATTGCCTTTCCAAATTGCTTTAGTTAATCTATAAAACATCATCATGGTATTGACTATATTATGTTTTGGCTAAACGTAGCATCATTACTTAAGGGATACCGAAATCCGGGCTTGACAACACCACATACCTTTTATTCCTAAGAACGATAATCTTCCAAACTTGCTGAAGGCTCGCTCAGTAGATGATTTTAGGGCTTTACGGTCTGGGAAGGTTTATTATGAATGCTGGGAAGTCCAAGGAAGAACAATTAGGACGGTGCATTTACGAATACTAAGAGAAATTGATCTGAATTCCGTCCATAAATGTATGGGAGACTTTTGAAGAAATTTGAGTCCGGTGGAGCAAAATGTACCACTCCACATAATTCGAGAGTATAGTTTAGTTAAGTATTGAGTTGTAATTTATTATAATAAGTTAGTGTTTAGATCCATTTTGTTTAAATGAATAAATGTCTTGTGCTCAAAGGTTTAGGGTACACACATATATATATATATATATATATATATATATATATATATATATATATAAATGTCATGTTGGTTTGTGTACGCTTAAAAAACTCAAAAAGTTCTGCACCGATGAAGCTGAAATTTTAGCATGATATATAATCCGCATCAAGGATTGTTTTTATCTAATTTTTGCATCAGTCACATATCCGCGACCGCGAAAAAACAGTTTTTTTAACGATCAGCTGTGTACCAATGACTGCGCCATCTGCCGAAAGCGAGGAAAACACTCGCTGACAACCGCAATAGTAATGGCGCAGTTACATGAGAAACAATATTCGTTCCCAATTACATTGCTCATTTACAAAAAAATTTGCATCTGATTCTGATTATTATACGATCTGAATTAAATATTCACTTAAATCAAGTAACTTTTGTGTGATCGTGTCGTGATCGAACTGTACCTTTCACCAAATCGTAAGTAGAGGTTATATTTTATATGAAAGATGGACAGTTTTCGAGCTGCAGCTATGAGAATCACGAGAGATAGGAGAATATAATAGCTGTGAGAGCCATAGGAAGTTATAATTTCATTCCTTTCTTCTGTTCCAGTGAAAACCGAAATAATGCCTCGCAGAAAGTCAAATTTGGGCCGTCGCACTCGCCACACAAAAGGATCAAGAAGACGGTTTTCGAATATGACTGAGGAAGAGCGAGCATCCGTACGAGAGAGGAACAGACTAAGCACCTTCCAGACACGTAACGTGGACCCAGCAGAAAGACGAGCAGCCAGTAGTTAATTATCCAACGGAATTTTTAAACTCACTTGATCTGCCAGGGATACCACCATACATACTTAAATTGAAAATATCCAATTATCCTTTTGCGGAATATTAATCAGCCAAAACTCTGCAACGGCACGCGACTTGCAGTTAAGAAATTGATGAATAACGTATTGGAAGCAACGGTTTTAACGAGGCCTTTTAAAGGAGAAGAAGTCCTCATTCCATGATCCCGAAAGGGCGACCGATACACCATTTCAATTTAAAAGATTGTAATTCTCAATTCGATTGGCATTTGCAATCACAATCAATAAAGCTCAAAGTCAATCTTTAGAATTGAATGGTTTAGATTTAGATACGGATTGCTTTTCACATCGACAACTGCGTGTTCCCGAGTCGGCAAACCAGATAGTCTTTATATCTACACAGACAGTGGAAAAATAAAAAATATTGTATATCCACAAGTATTGCAAAATTAAACTTATATGACATGTATTCTTTGTTTTGTTTCTCATTTCGCAACCATTCAATCACAATGTGCCACAGCGAAGCGTGGCAAGCTAGTTATGTTACTAAAAACGTATGGATTATGATCCGTCATTTTTATTCCGGTTTAATAAGTTGACGTGTTTTTCTTGTATTCGTTTTACCTGAAGATGTATTGGAGCAGTTTATCATTAAAACTTGAATATAACAATTGGTAATACTATTTTATTATAAAATTAAATAAATTGAAAGTAATTTAACACATTAATTGTACTAACCCTTACTGTTTGAAAGTCCATTTTATTAGGAATAATAAAAATAATAATAAACCTTAGTTTTTATTTAGTAAAGCGAAACATATGTCATTTTTTTAAAAAACATTAAAAGTGAAAGTTTTATATAAAAAACTAAGGTTTTTTATTATTTTTATTATTCCTAATTTAACACATATTATATAAAGACTAATTGTTTCTAATTTACTATCAGTAATGACATGACAGATTGATGATTGATAGTCGGTAAGCATGTAGTCAAGTCAAAATAGTAGTTAATAATATATTTATTTTTAACGTAATATGGCCGCTAGAGTTTCTAACACAATCATATTAAAAATACATACTTTTATTTTCACCAAAGTAATATATTACTAATGATATGGTTTTTATCATTTTGATAGTTTTTTAATTACATGTTTGCATATTCATGGTGTAATATTATGAGCAACGGATTACATTAATCTTATATCATGTGTATAATAAAAATATTATTTTTATGAAGAAAGTATCTTTTTCATAAGACTCAGGAATAATTTATTACTCTAACATTATTTGACTAATGTTTTACAGCGAAAGTAACCAGCATCAATTCAATTTTAATTACTTATTTCAGCGATGTCGTTATTCTTTTTTTATTGACAGGTTAACTAATTTCTAGAAATTATACACGCACCTCATCTTATATTTCCATTAGAAAATATAAGATTAAATAAAAACCTTAGTCCTCGTGAATGAAATTTTTATTACCGTGATGAGTAAACCAGATTTTACCATTCATAAATCATCATGGTTCAGCTTTTTATTTATCTCTCTATTACAGTGAAAATAGAAATTTGGGAAGTGATAATTTAATAATAATAATAAATAAGTAAATATTTAGCTGACAAAAGTGTATATGGATTTAAATTCTTTTATTTTCATACTTTATGCAATAGGTAAGTATCTATGGAGATAAAAAATAAGGACTTAATAATTCGCTGTAATATTATCAATAAAATTTGAAATTAAACAACACCATTACTAGGTTCGTTTACGTAACCTACTGAAGACATCCACCATCTTGATTTATTATAACTACTAATCACTAACTTTTAATTGTAAATCACTTGTTATGCCATAGAGTTGTAATATTTTTACTAATTTTATTTTAGAGCTATGTCCACAAGTGTTATATATTCTAGAGGCATTGATCTAAACAATATGTCCATTCCAAGATAGCTAAGTCCAATGTAACAAATTTTGAACATTGTGATTGTGATGGAAATCGATATATGTGATACCACTTCTAAACCTAAAATGAGCTAAATGTAGCTTGATCAATAAATTCAGTTAAATTTAAAACTGAAAAAGTTAAAATGGTGTCGTGGGACACCAGGTAGGAACGAAGTTCCTTCGGCTAATGTAGAATCGACACAAACCACTTCTCGCTTGTGTATATGACTGTAGCGCCTGCGCACGTCCCATTTAACGGTCAATATATCAAAATCAGTGAAATCTTGGCGTTAAGAAAGAAGCTTCTTTAAAATTCAAGGTGAGCTTTAAAGAGTAATGTATACATTTATTTTTACTTACCTTTCCTAACTACTTTCATCTATCAAGATTTTTAAAAATTATATCTCATATTACTTTAACAAAAAAAGGTAAATGTTAAGAGATATATACGGTCGGGAATCGAACCCGGCTCATTTAACGGTTTTATTTCACGGACTATTCATTACGGTTTTTTACTATTACATTTTTTTCAGTTCGGTCACGCAGCAAAATCCCTATCTCATCCAAGCCTGCCGTAAGGAACTTAATTCCAAAAAAAAAATTGCATCGGCCGGGAATCGAACCCGGCTCATTTAACGGTTTTATTCCACGGACTTTTCGTTACGGTATTTTACTATTATATTTTTTTCAGTTCGGTCACGCAGCAAAATCCCTATATCCTCCAAGCCTGCCGTAAGGAAATTAGTTCCAAAATACCTACAGAAACGCCACGATCTAGAACATACGTAATTACACGGATTGCTGCTAAGTTTTAAATACTACAACGCATATTTTCAGGGCTTATGGAACATGCCCACTCTAAGCTAAGTTAGATATAGGGTACTCTGGATGCAGAAATTTTGGCAAGCAGGACTTTAGGCCAAAGACTTTATAAATTGATGAGTTAAAACATGTTAGGAAAAATACAGTAATAAAGGGACATTTTAGACCGAATCTAATGGGAATCGTAACAGGCTACTGTCAGTTACATTTTTTCAGTATGAAATTAGTGAACAAAAAGATAAAATAGTTAAAAATGTATTTTTGATATAGTCCATTTCATCGTTTTTAGCCGATTTGATATTAGAAACCACTGAAATAAGATTAAACTGTCATCCAAGTTACCAATGGCGGACAGTTTTTTTTTTTAAATTAGGTCGTAAGTTTCTGAAACTATCAGTGTGGTTTGACATCTACAAAAATATGACATTAATAATTATTAAATTAAACCCTTCAACAACGAGCCGTACATGACGGTTACTAGGAATGTGAATGAAGTCAAGACTTCCGTATTGAATACTTTTTTATCTACCGGTGAAACAAGATGCAGTTACGTAAGTGTTGTATTAAAAAACAAACGTCCTCATTTAAATTTCTAACTTGCCTGTATCTGAGAGAGATGTAACTCTAAATTTACTTCGAGTATGATTTCTGTCATCGGCCAAAATCCGTGAAATGGACTATAGTTAGAAATTAGTTAAACAAAAAAATACATTAAGGAGAACTGAATCTGAATTAAACAATTTACAAAAAAATCATGGTATTATACTTCTAACCGAATGTACATATCAGACGGCACAAAAAAGTGAGTTATAGTTTGATGTTTTATTTGCCAATTTGGCAAATAACTGTCTTTTATTAATGTCAAATTGTGTTTAAGGAGATATAATCCTGGAAAACTGCTCGAGTACAACCAGTCCCCAAGAAAGGCTCTAAAACCCAGCCTTCTAACTACAGACCCATAGCTCTTCTATCTGTTATTAGCAAAACTATGGAGAAATACGTCAATCACGAGATCCTGAGCTACCTTGAGACACACAACCTTTTAAGTGACATGCAATATGGTTTTCGCCAACAAAGGTCAACAGCCGATCTACTAGCATATGTAACTCATGTCTGGAGTGATGCCATCCACCGCTATGGGGAGACTCAAATAGTATCACTAGACATCTCAAAAGCATTTGATCAAGTGTGGCATGCAGCTCTTTTGAAGAAACTGCCTTCATACGGACTCTTGCAAAACCTTTGCAGATGGATATCCAACTTTCTCTCCAACAGGCACATCCAAGTTGCTGTAGATGAGCATTCTTCCAACCTCTACAAGATCAACGCTGGAGTTCCCCAAGGATCGGCTTTAGCTTCTACTCTATTCTTACTACACATGAATGATCTGCTGGAAGCCACTAATAACCCGATACATGGTTTTGTAGATGATAGCAACCTACACTGTAGCAAGGCGCACACCCGTCCCATACCTCTAGATATTCTGGAAAAGGACAGAAGATCCACAGCGGCTTCTCTCAATCAAGATTTGAGAATTGTAGACGAGTGGGGAAGAAAGAATCTTGTTCATTTCAACGCTTCCAAGACAAAGACATGTTGCCTATCCAACAAGAGGCAAACATGCGACCCATCCATTATAATCAACGATCAGACACTGGTAGCGGACGACTCCATTACTCTGGTTGGTATAACGATCTCCCAGGACTTACTCTGGAACGAACATATTGCATCCATAGCAACTGCAGCAAAAAAAAAATTAGGCTTTCTGTTTAGAGCACGGAAATATTTTTCTCCATCCAACTTGGCTACGCTTGACAAAGCCCAAATACGGCCTAATCTTGAATACTGCTCACATGTATGGGGTTCGGCGGCTCCGTCAAGGCTCGGAGTTCTTGATGCAATACAGAGAAGGGCAGTTCGACTAATAGACGACACCAGTATCACCAAAAACCTAGCCCCATTATCCCACCGAAAAACAGTGGCTGATCTTTCCTTGTTTTACCGATACATAAACGGATTTTGCTCAGAAGAACTCCGCTCTATAATGCCTCCACTTGCCAAACCAGCCAGAGCAACGCGACGTGCCAACTCCATGCACCCTTATACTGTTCAATGCTGCACATTGAGAACGGATCGATTCGATCGTTCCTTCATCCCCAGGGTCTCCAGATTGTGGAACTCTTTACCTTCCCACGTCTTCCCCACTCGTCCTAACTTGCAGTTCTTTAAACCCCAAGTTAATAAATTGTCTCTTCTGCCCCAATGGATGTTCTCGGTACATTTGTATTTAGGTCTATACCTACGAGGACGTCCTTAATAAAAAAAGTTTCACGTAGTATCTGACTTTATCTCTACTAGTATATGGTTGGGTCTCAGGTTTTTATTATTGTCTAATATTAATTGGAAGGGAATAATGCATCCGACAAAAAAGGTTCATTGCTCATATTAAATACTGTTAAAAAAATAAGGTATAATATTAATTTAGGTGTTCTATTACCCAATGAAATCGGATAACTTTTTAGATCAAAACTAACAATTTTATACCAATGAAGAATAGTTATTTATGCAACTAGTGCGTAAAGTGACCTTTTTTGACGAATGTGAATGTTGTCGCATAAGCCGCAGGCGAATGCGACAATCACATGAGTCAAAAAAGGAACATTTACGCACGAGTTGCATACAATATTTTTTCTACAACCGAATTTCTTTACAAGAAATACAAGTATAGGCCTGATTTTTTTTTACGCTTTAGGTACTGCGAAAAAAAATATTATATTTAAAACATATTTTAGATAAAAAATATTTATTTTTTAAATTAATCTTACCTTATAATACCGGTACGTAGACACGCGAAATGCTTGAATTATAAATTAATTGAAATGTCAATCAGTCATCATTTAAATAAAAATACTTACCCTTATTCATGAACTGATATTTCTGTCATATTAAAAATCAAATTAAAAATTACTAAATATAATATCTAGTTTTGTATGTATTAAACTGCAATAATTTAATAATTAAATATATTTACACAATTAAATAATAAAAAAAAAGTTTCCTTACCCGGAATTGATCCCGAGTCATCTGGGTAGAAGGTAAACAATCTCGGCCAATAAGACACGTAAAATTATTTGCATAATCTTATACAAAACAGTGCTTATTTAGCTTTTTTCACTAGTGAAAAAAAGTTAAACTTTACGAACCTTAAACCGTGCGTAAAGGTAATACTTTACGCACGGTTGTAGAAAAAAGTATTTTTTTAAGTCCTTTACTTGAAAATGCTTATTAAATGTCAAAGATTAAGATGTTATTAAATTGTCTTATAATAAAATCAATATTTTTTTTGTGTTTTAAATAATTTTCTAATATATCTGCGTTAGAATTTGAAATTAATTAATAATATAATTTAATATGCCTCACAGTAGATTAACACTCTCCTGAATTAATTTAACTACCAAATTATACGTTTAGTAAATATATCTTGAAAATTAATTATCAAACTTAAAAAATAAAGTCATTTCTAAATAAAGAATAAACAAATAACCAAAAAGATAACACTCGAATTACTTTCTGTATTTAAAATAAAAAAATTAAGATTGCTCTCTTTCTCTCCAAAGGTTGAAAAGTACGCGAAAAAGTGTCTTTATCGTAAATAGTACAGACAGAATTCAAATCTGGAATAAATAATTAATACATCCTTGCAATACATTTTATCTACTCTACCTCATATTATGTATCAATTTTTAGTTCGTGAAAACTGTCATTATAGACAGCAGTGCGTGAAGGATCAAAAGTGTGCGTGAAGTAACAATGTATTTTAAATGGGATTTACTTTTTCGCACTGTTTTTGACACACCTTCATATATAATCAAATATCCTTAGCATTTTCGTTGTCATGGTGTTGCTATGAGAGCATTAAATTTCAACAAAAGTTATTCTGACAGTTTTTGTAGCTTGAATTTTCAAATTTGAATTTGTAATAATTTTTTTATTTGTTTATCGTAGATAAAATATTTTATGAAACTGTGCGTGAAGTGCTTTTTGCACACTTACGCGATATATAGCACTCGCTTCGCTCGTGCTCTAAACATCGCGTGCGTGCGCAAAAAGCATACTTCACGAACTGTTTCATAAATAACTATTTTGTCCTGTTTATAGTGTGAAAATCTTGCGTTGTACCTAAACTAGTTTTTCAAAATTTTGTCGGAAGTAGGTCGAATTTTTAAAAGATAAGTTACCTAAAAAATCTATTTTTCGAGCTAAATATGTTGAGATCAGTTATTGTTATAACTGGTTTAGCCATATGTATGGCAACAGGAAGCTACTTCCAAAATTTATTTGCGTTGTCAACGCCATATGAAGATTGACCCAATTTATGAGCCGAATATCTATGAATACGTTGCTAAATTGAATAGGAGTAACTGGAAACAAGGTTTTTGTATATCACATGAGAACAAGAAATTCTAACCAGAAGAGTACCGTACTAAAGTTGTCTCCATTGGTACTAATAGTATTTCTATTAAATAAACTTAATAACCTTTAAGAACACTATTTTGGGATAGTTTCTATTTTCTATAGAATTCTTTAGTTCGGGAAATTGCAGCTCTTATTATTTGCGAAGATTTTGCAGAAAATTTTAGAATACCTAATTTTAATTGTTTGCTTACGCTAATGTAAGGGATAAGTTTTACGAATCTATCTGATCGTATGTATTATAAATTATTTTACCAGACTATTGTTACAGTGCCTATATTGGTGAAAATTACTTAGTTTAAGAGTTATAGTTCAAAAATTTACCATAAGCGGTGTTCCAGTAAAATTATTTACATTGATTAGTAATTTCCGTCTTTTTACGATTTGGTACGTCAAACAATCTAGTTCTTTTGTGTTAAACCTCTTTGAAATACAAGCTACTTTCAAATTTATCAGAATAGGTGCACCTAAGTTACTAAACTATAACTATTTTGGATAAGTTCCAACCAGGAGAAAAAGGAAAAGGAATTTTAAGACATATTACTCCGAATTTTGGAATTTGGAAGAAAAAATCATCCCTATAGAATAGATACCGTAACATATGAGTTCTTTCAAGTGTTTTTGAAGACTTCCATTAAAGTGATAAGAAAATAATTAATTCGTTATTTAACCTAATTAGTAGATGCAAAAATTATAAAGCTAGTAAAGTTGACTTTTCAGGACACGGAAAATAGAATAAAAGGAAAAAGAAAATATTCCGAAAAGTTTAAGGTAAAAACCGCGCTGCGGCAAGGGGACCCGTTGTCAACAGTTTTATTTAACTATGCACTCGAAAATATAATCAGGGAAGCAAATTTGAATAGGAATGGTTTACTGTACAATAGAAAGCACCAATGTTTGGCATTCGCAGATGACATTGCAATTGTTGCTAGAAGCAAAAGCGAATTAATACAAGTATTAAAAGCACTTGAAAAGAAAGCAAAGGAAAAGGGTCTACTAATAAATCAAGAAAAAACTAAATATATGAGATGGACAGATGACGACTTTATGGCAGGAGCGAACATAAAAGTAAAAATGGTCAGAGTTAAAGTATATAATTTTGAAGAGGCCGACCAATTTGTCCATTTGGGAGCAACATTCGCAAGAAAACCGGATACAAAGGAAGAAATCAAAGCAAGACTGGGGAATGGAAATAGATTTTTGTATGGTCTAAACCATCTCCTAAAAAGGAAGTTAATAACTAATAAGCTAAAAATTAGATTGTACAAAACGGTAATAAGACCAACAGTTACATTTGCTTGTGAAACGTGGATATTAAGGAAAGCAGATTAAAGTTCCCTAGAAATATGGGAAAGAAAGGTACTAAGGAAAATTTTTGGAGGAAAAAGGAACAATGGGGTATGGGAAAGAAGAACAAACCAAGAGCTTGCGGATATGTACAAAGAAACAAGTATCACAGTATATGCTAGAGCACAAAGGTTGAGTGGTTAGGACACGTCGAAAGGACGGCAGAAAATAGGATTCCAAAAATGATCTTGTGCAGAAGCATAGGAGGAAAAAAGAGAAGAGGAAGACCAAAGGAAAGATGGAAGAGCGAAGTGGAGGCGGATTTGAGAAGAAGAAATGGAGAGAAATGACAATTAAAGCCTTTGATGGGCCTTTCAGGCCTGTAGAGCTATGTATATATATATTTGTTAAGACTTGAAATTTAAAACGCAGCAAATTGCCTTTTGTTGCTTATCAACGATATCTACTTTTCGTGATTTCTGACTGGCGAATTACGAATTAACCAAGAAATAAATATAAATATAGAAAAAGATTTTGGGTAGGTACCTTGATTAATTCTTATGAGAGAGTTTAACCATATTCAGTTTCTAAATATTTATAATCGTTATTGTATAATCACAATTAAATGGAAAGTAAATGGGTTCGTTAAAAATTAGACATATCAACTTGAAGAGATCACACGAGTACTTTTTGATATTTACTTTTATTTCACAAACTTACATAACATGTTTCGATATACAATATCTTCATCAGATGTAAAATCAGTACTTGAAAGATAATGTTAATGATTTTATTAGTTATTATTGTATAGCAATTAATGATTATAAATGTTGACAAATTATATAACTATAATTTATTAATTTGGTATGCTTTCTTCTTAAAAAAACATTTATTCTTTTACAAAAATTAAAAATAATCAAATGTTTTGTAACCAATTTTCAAGAGAGCTGTTTTTTCGTGACTTATTTTGTTCGCGATTAAACTAGTTAGGATGCTTTACTTTTTTATTGCTTTATAATAAAATAAAAAGAAGAAAAATGATATACAGAGTGGATTCCTATTATAAAGTTATTTGTTTTTGTGCTTTATTAAGCAATATTTTCTACCACAGACTTAGACGTGTGTTTCGTGTTTTCTCTTAGATTTGCAATTTGTATTATTACGCTAGAAAATATTCAGATATCTAAGTTTTCTTTCTAGAGTACTGTCTGTTCGTGACATTTCAAACACAACCTTATGAGTATGAACAGAGTTGTATTCAGTGACGGATTTCCGCCTAGGCCTGTGAGGCCCGGGCCTAGGGTGGCACGATTTGAGAAGGGCGGCAAAAATTTCAGAACGTTAAAATTTTAGAGGCGAAATATATACCGATATTTTTTTAACTGGTCTGTCTTCTTTTTGAGAATTATTTATAGAAAATTTTCTATAGACGATGATGATATAATTCATTTTATCATTGACTTCTTAATTTCTGGGTACAATATTAATATTTTAATAAATCAATATTGATTGAATAATGTTATAAAAAAGAAACAGTCGAATTTCAAGCTGATTTATCATCTGTGGTACAAATAATCTACGGTTATTTGGCATTATTTCTTCAAGATATAAGAGACAAACAATTCTCTGGATATAAAGAAAAAGCTAAAGCACTATCCGACAGCTTAAATATTACGTTTATTTCTAGCTCGAAAAAGCAGCAGTTTTAAATTTAGATAATTTCAAACTTTTTTGGACTCGTTAATAGGAGGCTATACACAAAGTTTCAAGTATGTATTAATCATTTAAAAAAATGTGTTCTGCGCGGTGGACTAAAATCTTAAGCATGTGTATTAGGGTGTTTCATTATTAGACGTTATTTTTTTTCCTTCGTGCTACCAGAAAATTTGATACCTTATACGAAATGAAAATTTTTACCGATTAAGAAAACGTTCTAAGTGCTTTAGTGACTTGGCTCTTTCAAAAATTCGATTTTCTATATGAATAACAAGGGAATTTTTTTTTGATTTTAAATCCTTAGGGATGAAAATTTTTTTTGAAAAAAATTAATGCATAGCTTTTGTAAAGTAATAAATTTGCTACAAAAAAGTTTATTTGGGAAAATGCTGTTTGACCAATAGTTTTTTATCATGTTTTTAAAATACTACAACAAAATTCAAATGTTAATAAGTTATGAATTTAAATTTTTTGAAATCATTGATTATAATCAATATTTATACATTAAATTAAAAGTTATCACTGGAATAAGATTTAATAACTTCTTAGTATATATTTTAGATTAATTTCTAATGTAAGAACTATAAATTTCAACTGAAAAAATATTTGATGCAAATTATTATAAACACTTATCTTTAAAGCTTTATAATTCAAAAACTATTGGTCAAACACCATTTGCCCAAATGAACTTTTTGGTAGCAAATTTATTACCTTACAAAAGCTATGCATTCATTTTTTTCAAAGAAAGATTTTTCATCCCGAAGGATCTAGTTAAAACAAAAAAAAATTCCCCGTGTTATTTATACGGAAAATCGAATTTTTGAAAGAGCTAAGTCCCTAAAGCACTTAGAATGTTTTCTTAAGCGGTAAAATTTTTTATTTCATATAAGATATCAAATTTTTAGGTAGCACATAGGAATAAAAATATCGCCTAAAAATGAAACACCCCAATGTGTATATATTGTATTAAATAAAACGAGGTTCGTTTTTTCTATTTATCTTTTGATGAAAGCTGTGGTTCAAGTCAATCCTGTGAAAAGCCTTTCTGATATAAAGTCGATTTTATAAAAAAAAACTGTCAAGATCTGTTAAAAATCGTAAAATACTAAAAAATGTTAACAAAAATCGCAAACAAAATTGAAGAAAACGTATACAATTGGAAAAACTGTTGAAAAACGGAAAAGTCTTAGAAAATATGTTATAAATAATGAAAAAAAAAAACAAAATTTCAAGAGTATTACACTATAAAAAATTGTTAATCATTACAATGGTGTTAACACCAAAAAATAATCGTTGAAAAGAGAAAATATAGAAAAATAAGTCAAAAAGTCGAAATAATTTGAAAGAAAATATAAAAGTGAGAATAACCGTAAATAACTTTAGAGAATCGCAAAAATTTCCAATAAAACGTAAAGAATCGTTAAAAAAATTAAAAAATGTATATGATTAAAAAATTAGCCAAAAAATCGTTTAAAATTGATAACTTTGTAAAAAATACGACGACATTCACTGTTTTTAAGGCAAGTTGCACTTGCAAAAAAGATGATAAAGATTTATTTAATATTTAATGTATTTGTTTTTTAACCAAAATCTGTAAAAGATTTTTTTACTTCACAAAATGTATTAAACACAGAATAATTACTCTTAAATCCTTTGTCGATGATTGTTTTTTTTAATTGTCTGTAGCATACCATTTTTTCTAATTTGTTTACATCTCTCGAAGGGAAATTTCCTGGAGCTGTTAGCTCTTAGAAGCCTTTAAACATCAGGTTGAATATATTGAGGCATCATATTTAGAAATAGATATTTTTGTAAATAATTAATTTAGTTTTCGAGATATTGAAAGTCCAAAATCTTTATTATTTAATATTATCGTTATTTGTAAAGAACTATTAGTTTACTGTTTTTATATATTCATCAATAAACTCATGGTTCACTTAAATTATTATAAAAACATTTTGTAATAGAATATTAACAACCGATCATTTTAAGCTCTATAAAGTTAATATAATATTACATATCCAGGAACAAAAATTTAAAAAAAGTATACATTTAAAGGAGTATGAAAGCGGGATTATTGTCTTTCAGATATACCATCTGAACTATCAAGGTGTTAATCTAGTTACGGATTTATTTCTCAATAACGGATAAGTATCTATTCTCCAATATATGCTCGAAATATTGCATTGTAAGGAATTACTGAGCTTTTCTTATGGTTAATAAATTTGTAATAATATGTTTTTTTAATATTTTCCATACCTCAAGTTACTTAAACGAACGTAAGGTATATTTTAAAGTCTACATATTCGAATTCAAAACTTATCTAGAATTAAACTTTTAGGCAGAGAATCATCAAAATTTTATAATTTGTAATCTATGAAAATGTGTATAACTTACAAGTAAAAGTTCCTCATCATGGTACTAATTGAAGTCTCCTAAGATATTAAAATCGAAACCGGCCCTGCGGATCCGTTAGAAACACAACACTGTGTCACTCTGAATCAAAACTGTTGGGGCTCACTACACTCAACGCCGCATATCCCAGTAAAGTACTGAAACCACGGTTCTTCGGCACTGAAACAACTGAAGGCGAATTCTTGTCGAAGGTAACTTTCGCTCTTGTGCCAGCTAACAAAAAAGACAATCGTAGTAGTAAAAGGATTGCCACCGCCAACTTCGCTCTTATATATGGGAGACTCTGCAATTCTTTATTGTTTTGTCACTAAGCCAGGAGGGTGATGTGCACTTCAGATAGTTTCAACAATTATGCAAATATATGATTTGTAATCATCGTTGGTTAATTTTCCTTTTAGATGTTTTTGTATCGATAGTATAGCAGAAGCAGATGATTTTTAGTATAGGCAAATTTTTTAACGTCAAATATCAGTATTATTTTTTTTCTGACATACCTATAGGCATATGACAAATTAATAGAAGTATCTAAAGTAACATAAAATGTCACCTGATTATTTTACTGTAACTTATTAACTCTCAAAAGCCTATTCTTAAATGTACACAGGGTTGTAGTAACGAACAGACATCTACTAAACAATATCATATGATTTTGTACACTAGTTGTGATTTTACAAATATGACACTTACTAGCTGCTTTCTATCCTTAATAGTATATTACGTATATTACGAGTGGTAAGTAGGACATTACGTACAAGTGGAAAAATTACACGAGTACGTAATACCTCTTGCCATTCGAGTTACGTACTATGCTTTATCTACGACTCAATATTTTAATTTTAATTATAAATATTTGACATCTGTAAAAAAATATATGACGTACGTACTGTACTGTTATCTACTCCCTTGATAGTAAATGTCATTTATACTCATTGTCACCATGCAGAGTAAGTAAGCTATAACGCACAGTTGTGCGTAATGAAAAGTCATTCCAACATGACGAGTGTCAAATTTGGAGCGATTTTTATGGACTTTACAATTTTTTCTCCAGAAGGTCCCCCCGGAAGCCCCTGCAGAGTAGCCCCCAAGCGCCTCCGGGTGATTACAATGCCAGAATTAAATACGTCATCCCCGAAAACCCCCCGAGTGACGAGTTTGGAGTGCTTTTCATGCACGCTGCCATTTCTCAACCAATTCAACCCTTGCGCTCCCCCACAAAGCACCCCCGTGCACCCACAAGTAATTCTAATGCCAGAATCGAGTTTGAAAGCCCCTAAAACCCCCGAGGAACGATTTCCAAACGATTTTTCCGAGTTTCCAGTCGTTCCTATGAAGGTGCAAGAAATTATGCAATTGGAAAATGCATTTTCCGGCCCAGAAGGCATTTTTTAAAAATGCGCCAAACCAGACGTTGTAGACTTTTTTTCTGGGACCTTCCTGAACGCGATGCAAAAAACCCCATCTCGATATCTGCTGGATGTCCAAATATCCGCTATTCGGGCGATTTTGATCTAAATGCCCTGGACTATAAGTTTGTCATTTTAGTTTTTTATTCTATACCTATTTTATACTTTTATGTCTCAATTGTTATAAAAGAACAATTCCACATATAGCAATTGTAAAATTTAAGTGGTAGGTGTAGAAATGTAAAAAGTGAAAATAAGCTACATAGGTTTTCGGATAAATCATATCTATGCTTAGCAACTGCACCCAAGTTCTGGACCTTAAAAAGAATTGTAAATTACGCCTTAATCCTTAATCATTCTGTAATTTGCAATTAAAATGTAGGTATTGGGCGTGACAACGACATTCCGATAATGTATCTTAAGATGGACAAAATCAACTAAAAACATACCAGACAAAATGTGTACACAGCTACTTTTAAAAGTATATCGAATGCCGTTGAGGATTAAAAGAATTTAGAAGAAAAGTTATCATGAAAAAAAAAATTCACATGTAAAGTTAAACAAAATATAGATATTAAAAATTGTTTGAATTGATGAAACGTTTCTATAATTACTAGCTAACCCAGAGAACATCCTTCTCTCTTACTGTCAATAAATTAGCAGATTTAGAATGTTAAAATTAATAGATCATAATTAAGTTTGATGGTGATGGGGATTAAGCCAGTGACATTTGAGTCGAAATGGTGGATGATAATTTCACATACGATAAGAGGGTAGTTTTACCCTGCATATTAATTTATTAGTATTACATTTTATTAATAATTGTTTTGTATAACATTTAATTAGGTTAAAATCAGAAGAGAGCTTGGTTAGTGTCATAAAAGAGCGTCATTGAGGTCGCAAACCGGGAGTCCGGAGTCCAAAATTGTTGATGAGACTGAAACACCCCCTTTGGGCAGTGCCGGATTAAGCCGGTGCGGGGCCCGCAGCAAATGTGAAATAAAGCACCAAAACCACTGAATTTTGTAACGTAAGATGGATCGGAATGCGTTTTTTGTATTGGATTCGTTAAAGTATCGGGAAATTTGTCGCTATACCTATTTTATAATGTAATAATAGAAATTGCATTTCTGCATTCGAAAAGTACATTCAGACAATAGAGAGAAAACCTACAACTCGGTAAGTATTGCTGAAAATGGGTTCAATTTATATACTCGGGGATTTTGGAGTCGCTGAACACCAATATCACGATTCCAAAAGTCTCCGCGGCACTTGGTGTCTAGGGTATTTAACTCTTCTCCTGGGGTTTTATGTAAATTCTGTACGAAATCAGTGCACACTTGGTACTCGGTGGTTTTTTTGAGTCGCTCAATACGATTATAATAATAGCGATGGTGTTCGAAACACCTGGTGCTTAAGACGGACATCGTCTCCAGGAATTTTATGCAAATTCGATACACAAAGAGTGTGCACACGATACTAGGACGTTTTTGGGCTCGATTACCACGAATATCATATAATGAGTTTGCTTAATCATTCGCATACAAATTTATGAATCCATGCGCGTACATAGAAGTATAACTTCTGCCGGCAGTCCCACTGACTGCCACACTAGTTTTTTTATTCGTTTTAATGTTAAACAAAAAAAAAACGTTCTCCACTGCAGGTTGTGATCATCAAACTCAAATAAATGCTTAACACTATTTCTACATTTGGAAAACACGATTCCAATGAATTTTTTTGTTAGAACTTTATAAAATTGGAGTTTCAAAGCCTAGTGCTTTTTGCTGTCAATACGAACAGTCACATCTGTTTTCAGCAGCTCAGCTAAATGCACCAGTTTATTACCCAAACCATCTTTCACGTCATCTGGGTGATAGCTGACGATAATTTGACTATTTTTCAAAATCTCTTCCGCCGTTAAAGACATTAATTGCCGAAGTATTACAAATACAGTGGTCACTTGACAATAAGCTTTCATGCGTTTAGATAATGCAGCCAGTACATAATCGACTATAACAAGAAACACTTGAATTTCAAATCGTTGTCCAGGTGTTTGATTCTCTACTAATTTATCGAGTGACGTAAAATTGGTCATATTCGATTGCTGATATTCTTCACAGCGAATCAAGATTTTGGCTTTTGTCTCTATATCCGAAAATCTGGATCCCATTGCTTGGATATAGTCCGTAAGCTTGATTACGACACTCTACCTTTTGATCCTTTTGATCCTTGTTATTGGATATGTCATCCAACATTTGACTGAGAGTGGTAAATACACTTAAAAGTGATTTCGTCGCACTTGACCTTGACAATCTTTGATGTTGACACCTTTCTCACTTAAAAAATCTAGTAAACTTTGAGCAAGCTGTTCTGCAGTATGGCCTTTTATATCCAAAAATCTTACAAACCTCTCGACTGGTCCAGATGGCAAGACATAGCGCACTATCAGAGTTAGTTGGTCTACATGCGATATATTTGAAGTAGAATCCAATGATACTGAATAGTATTTGCATTGCTTAATTTCGCAAATAATTTCGTCTGGTATACGTGATGCAATTAAATGGATAAATTTTTTGCATGTGGTTTTTAACAATTATGACGTATGTCCTTTCCCTTTATTTGCATGAAGATGTATGTGTTCGACCAGAAATTGTCATATTTAGCTATTAATTCTAATAAGCCTAAAGTGTCCTCCATTATCTCTGTTCGGTCTCTATTTGGCTCACAATTTGAGAATCATCATGCGCATCTTTGTTTTTTCGATCTAGCAGTGAAATTATTACTTGTCTGTGCGAAGTGCTTTCCTCGGATCTTTTCAACGAAATATGCGCGTTTTTTCAGTCATCAAATCCGTGGTTAGTAAACCGCGCCGAACCTAACTTTGCAAACAAAACAAAAAAGTTTTCCTTTACTTTCCGAATAACACAACCAATCCCCCACGTGTTTTATCCGTTAGTTTATGTCTCAACGTAAAAACTGACTTCTGACAGAAACGTGGTTTATTTTAATTCTTGTACCTACATCTTTTCTGAAGTAAAAAATTACTATTCATATGCTACACTCCGCTACTTCCTTGAAGACTTGAAAACCAATAACAAAATCCGTTCCCATGGCCCATAATAATAATAATAATATGAAACTAGCCCGTTATAAACGTAAGACAGTGTGCGAACTCTAAATAGGATAACCGCTTATAAATTTTACGCTTCGCGTTAGCGTGGTTGTCCAAGCAAGAAAGGGGCTTCATAAACAAGAATTAGGTACCAAACGCGGCGCGAAAACAACATTAGGGGATTCCCCCTGTAAGTATTATGGGCGCGGGGCCCGTAGCATTTGCGGCCTCCTGCTACATGGCTAATCCGGCATTGCCTTTGGGGTATCTTTAAAACAAACCCCTGAATTTGGGCGGTTTTGACTCTTGACATATTTTTGTGAGTAAGTTTAAAATGACGGTTATAGTTTAGTTGGAAAGGTAAGTTACTGCCCTCAGCAGGATACCAATTAGATGATCAGATAACCACGACATGGGTAGCGAAGGCCTCTAGTAAAACTACCTCTCATTCTAATCCTTTCGAGTCAGATGCTTTTTCAAGATCCTTATGGCATTTATACTTTTGTAAAACGTATATTTATGAAAAAATAAAACTGATTGACACTTATTTTAGCCTTGAGATTCGCCATTTTGTCTGGGAGTCTGGGACATATATGTCCCACTCATACTTTTTTGGAACAAATATATGGGACAATAATAACCCAATAGGCACCAAAATGTTATTTTATTTTATTAAAGAATTATCAAAAATACAAACAAATGCTTGTATTCTAAAAATAAGAGAACTTAAGCTAAGAGCAATATTTAACGGATGTTGTAAAACACGTTTTGCATTAGGATACATTGCAGCTCAGACAGAGTGTGGTGGTTCGTTTTTTTTTTCTGTGGAGAAGAACACCTTTGACATATTTTACGGGTCTTTCCTTCGTTGGTAAATGATCTCACTCGTTAAACATTTTTTTCTGTTTCTTTGCTGGAGGGAGTACCCTCGAGGCTTTCCTTTTAACAGCAATATGGCTTCGTTCCAAGAAAATAAGTCACTCAGCTACTGTAATTAAAAAAGGCTAAAATGATATTTTTTCTTTCCTTTGTAGATCATTGTGTGGTACATGCATAATAAGAAAGTAAATACTACTTTTTTCCACCATTTGGTATACTTTCTGCCAAAGTCATACAAGCCCAAAATATTATTAATTCCACGCAATAATTCTTATATATTTAGTGGCTCAGCTAATCTACGTTAAAACGATCCAGATTTTCTTTCAGTTACTGTTATTCTTAAAAAAAGTTCATTGTCGGTCATTAATTTAGGTACTATCCATTACTACTACGTAAAGTACCTACTTTCTGCAGATGTGTTTCAACAACTTACTACAAAGTGTTTTCTCAACAGGGGATATGAATTTTAACTTATAAATAATGAGTAGCCGAAGAGATGACGTTATTTCAACTATTCTTGATGACGGGGTTAGTATTAACTCTCCATTAAGAATTTAAGTTTATTTAGTTTTCATAGGCTTATATTCTATTATTTATAATGCGGTTCTAAATTGTCGTTAGTTATATGAATCAAGTTGCTTAGTGGACATAAAAGAATTTGCTTACCTGGCACAATCAGTAGGATTTATCGCAGTAATTTACGAAAAGCCACGGCATATCCTTCCAATATTAACCAAATCTGAATTATTAACATCTCAATTAGCAAAGCAAGTAAATGGCTTTTTGGAACTTTAGATAGTGATGATGAAATGAAATATAATGCTCAAATTCAGAAACTTAATGAAAATCAAAATTTAATTTCCCATTAAGTCAAACTCCAATCCTCGCTCAATGTTCATCTTATTGAACATTATAACAAAACGATTAGTTATATACATATATCGTAATCAGTTACTCGTACAAAAGAAGAAATTTATAACCAATCAAAAAATTTCACAGACGAAATAACCTTAAATTGTCAAAATTTAATGAACTTTGTAGACAATTTAGAAAACTCTATATTGTTTGCACATTTAGGAAATTTGCATACTTCAGTTATTTCGCTAAATTAATTGCTACATTTAGGAGATCGAGTTTCTCAATTATATGATGAATCAAAAATTATTAATTTCAAAAATCAACTATCAACTAGCTGGTACGCAAGTAAAATTTGAAGATTCTAAAATAATATTTGCTACTCATTTGCCTATATTAAGTAATGATAACCTTCTTATGTATCAAATAAGTCCATTACCTTACATGAACTCCATTCTTATTCCACAATCCCCTTTCCTTGTACTCGGTACAAAAACACATCAATATGAAGAAGAAGTCTGCCTATGCCTAGAGGGAATATATTTCTGCGAACGACACATGTACAGTTCAATGAATACGGGCCGAAAAACCCACCTGTCACACAGAAAGTGCAGTCTTAGACCACACCCTCATAGAAAGAATAGATGTCAGCCTCTTATTGATTTTACTGCTTTTGAGCTAATAACAGCCAAGTTGGATTGTGAAAAACGAAAAATACCAATAGGATGAAAGGTTACAGTCGAAAGTGTTGTCTACGAAACAACCAAAGAAGGAACCTATGGAAATCCACTTGTACTACCAAAAATGCAGTCGAAACCTAAAACTTTTAAAAGTTTTGAAAAACTAACACCACACATAAAATTACAATCGTTAAATTTAAAAAAACCTTCAAGACTTGCAACGAGAAGCAGAGCTCGACTTAGCCAGTGACAGAGAAAAAGAAATTCATTCAGCTATTTGCTTGGAGCACTCCTTCGTTATTCCTGATAATTCCAATGATAATTATGTTCAGCTTATGATATAGAAAAAGAAAGTCCAATGTAACTCAGAAACCACCCAAGGGACACAACATCAACGAAAACAATTCTTCATCCCTATTTTTTTCATCTAAAGAGGGAGGAGCTAGTGGAAATAAAAGAATCTGCTTACCTATATAGTTTACCTTTTTAATAAAATTAATTTTTATTGTATTCTAGTTCGAAATCTCGAAGTGTTAAGATAAAAAATTAATAAAATATTTTGTATGTAAAAAATAAAATTGTTTTTTAAAAAAGTAATTTCGATAAAAAGTTATTTAACTCGTTCTAACTTTAACACTAACGAGAAAAAAGAGGAAACTTAAAAGTATTGCAGAAATGAACAACCTAAAACGGGTATTTCAATTTCCCTTATTTTGATTAAGTTTAAGAAGTTTTTCAAATTTTCTTTACCTATTAAATTACACCTTCATTGCTTTAAATCTCCAACTTCTGTTTTCAAAAAGCGCCACTTGCATGAGTACAATAATTGTAAATCAAAAACAGAAAAAATATGTTTTTTTTGCGGTTCTCTGTTGACTAATAATATATGTCCCAACTTGAGTTCTGAGTTCAGATATACTCACCATGTACAAACGCCTTATAAAATAATTCTTTAAAATATTATAATACTTAGGTACCTGGGTCAAATATGGCCAGCCGGAAAATATGGCCACATATCATTATTCCAAACACGAAATATTGTAATAACTTGAACGCGACCATAAATTGTCGCTAGTGTCGCATGTATCCGATTGACGTAGCTGTTAACCCTTCCTGCGCCTAACCGGCCTAACTAGTCGTCCAGTGGTGGTTAAAGTGAAACATGCTCTTGAGGTTATAAAAACATTAAGTAAGTATTATCCTGTATTTTTTTATTCTTTAAATAAGAATCTTTGTAAATCACATTACGGTGTTGTGTGACTATTGTAATTCGATATTTGTTTGTTTAATTATCAAATTAATAGTTTGTTTGTCATTCGTGAATATAAAAACTTAAAAAATGCATGACCGCAAATATGGCCAGTGTTTGGCCATATTTTCGGTACTAAAAGTATTAGTAAATAGTACAAACTTTTTTTTTGTTTAAGACCATGCCGCGTTATGTAGCTAAAGGGATTCGAGGTAAATGGTCAGAAGCATTAATGAAACAAGTTAATTCGCAAAAATCACCAGAAGTTTTGGATGAACGTGGATCAAAGAGAGTAACTTTAGTAGCACCAGAACATGGCGAGAATGTTACAATAGTTTCATGTGGAAATGCCTTAGGCCATGATTCTGAAGCCAAAATGGATAGATTCCTTACCAACCAGCTCAATAGCCCAAATGACACCCAAAGGAAGCATAAATTCTGAAACGTTTGTAAATTGGATTCACCATTTTTCAAAATTTAAATTACTAGAACCTTGTTCACTCTTCTTTGATGGAGCTAAGATTTGTACTAATTGTCTCCCAAGGAATATATTTTATTAAATAAATGCTCTATTAAAACATTTTCATTTTTATTTCATATTATTGAAAACATTTTTAAACTCGTAAATTGATACAGGAAATATGGCCAAATGCAGGGCATATTTACCTACCCCGTCGTAAATATGGCCAATTGCTTAATTTTTTAAAAATGTTGAAAATTCTTTTTGTGGTTACAAGTCTTCGTATTTTTTTGTCTTTATTGTAAAGATAAATAGCTACTCTTTATGAATGTGTGCTAAAAATTATTTTTTTTAGCTTCCTTATTAATAAAAAAGGACAACAAACCTTAACGTGGCCATATTCGACCCAGGTACTTTATTAATAATTAGGTTCTTTGTCTAAATAACAATATTCAATGGATATGTGTTTCTAGGTACAGATACACATTTTTTTCCGTTACATCTAAGTTCTTAGTTTGAATATTAAATACTTTCCTTCCGGCTTATAGGACTTTTATTCTTACTGCATTGTGAATCATAGAATTTTAACGTTTTACGTGATACAAATATAAATTGATTAATATTTAAAGAATAACTAAAAAATTCATATAACACAATACTTTAATATCCAAAACTTCATGGTAAAATTTAAAATTACTCACTCATTTTTGTTACAAAAATTAACTATGACAACAATCATAACAGCTGGTTTAAAAATATTTGCAAATCTGAGACATCACAGTGAACGTCTGTTCGGTCAGAAAAATAAAAAGTTGTGTTTTTTGTATAAATATTTATTTACTTATTGTTCAGATTTATTTCACCTTTCATATTTTAAAAATTAAAAATAGATAGGTTGATAACAAAAAAAGTTTCTTTAAAATTTTGTATAATCATATTACATCTAGTAATTTAATTATTATTCAATGTATCTCTCATAAAATTTTAAACTTTAGAAATTATATAAACAAAAATTGAAAATGAAAAAAGATTACGTCCCACAGAAACTGGCCCTGCACCTCTACCCCATCGCCGATAGTGTCTTAAACCGCCAGTCCACGTATGATCCTAGTGGTTAGTCAACGTTTGTGATTCAATTTCTCGTTAAGTACATTTAGGACATTAATCAGAGATATTATTTGTCAAATCGACAGTTGAAACATTAAACTCACTTTTTTGTACTGGAAACTATGGATTTTTAGTAATTTCGGTTTTTGGAACGAAGTTCCCTTTCGGGCGTTACGACCAGTTACGACTGAGGCTAGAGACTACCCGAAAAAAATTCAGACCAAAATATGTCACGTTACGACATGACACACGCATGTTTCTCTGTCTGTCTGTCTCTCTCACAGACAAAAAAATAAAAAACTCTCTCTCTCTCCCATAGATAGATAATTAAAAAGACACTATTTTAAATTAAAAGAAAATGTACATTAAAAAGAAAATACTGTAGAAAAAAAATAATTACCCATAATACTATTATATTTTATTTCATCATGTTTTTATAAATCAATAAATTCATAAACATTTTAAAAATAGTTCTTAACTTGACTAGTTAGGTACCTACGTCAAATTACCTTAACTGTCAGTTAATGTCAAATATTTTAATTTTAAAATTTTGTATTAAATTGTTAATTCCTGTTTTAAATTAAATTGAAATAAAAAGTAATTCTAGGTAGATGTATATCATCTAAACCTCTGCTATTGTATAAATGGACACTTTTGTTAAAAGAAACGAACTGTTAAAAATAATGGATTTACTATTTTCTATTTTGCTTTAAACAGTGTAGTGTCGCGACTTTGTTAAGTTTATACAGGTTTTTTGTAGATAATAAATATTAAAATAATAGAAAATAATAACAATAATGTATCCTGACAGTGTTTCTGTACAAGTTCCGGATATTGCTGATAGATTTAGGTAAGTAGAGATTTTATACAGACGATAATAAATGCTTATGTATGTACAAACTCTCTGTTGTGTTTACAAATTACAATTCCTTCACTAATTAATCGAAAGGAACTTCGTTCCATCCGGGAGTCCCTTGACACCTCTCACTTTTTATTTTAAACATCTTTTATGATTGTTTTAAGGGGAACAAAAAAATGAATTACAGTTTAGGTTTAAATTAGCGATTTATCTTACTTTTATTAACGTCATTTATAATCTAGTCTACCGAGGTAAAAATTCTTTGATTAATTTTTTTGGAAATAAGCTTTACTTATACCTTTTATTATATCTTCCACATCAAAATCTATTGATTTTAAGTGTGAAAATTACCCATGTTTTCAAAAAACTTATAAAAATGGAAAATGAAGAATTTAATAAATTGAAAAACATTTGTAGATCTAGAATTAATGCTTTAAGATACTGTTTATTATTTTCAACCCTTTTTGACTTATTTTATTCTTTACTAGCTGTACCAGCGACGTCGTTCCCGTGGCATGTTAATTGTTGCATAAAAATTTCTCTCACCACCTCCTTAAAGAGGTGGGGATGTTAAGTTAAATGAAGACAAATAAATCTGTAAAAACCACATTCGAATCGGATCAGTAGTTTTCATGTGATGCGCATAAAGATACAGACGATAGACAGACAGACAAAAAAAACTAACCACATTTTTGGGTTCCATATCAATGCGCCCACGACGTCGTTTGCGTGGGAGAGAATTTAGTATGTTGGTAGACACTAGAGCTACGAAAACTATCGTCCGACCAAACATCACTATACGAAAGAAGATGTTGTCTACCAGTTAAAGACTGTGCTTGGACGTTATGCTCCACTATGGTTTTCATTTGGATCTTCGCTGACGTATCCTTCGTAGTGGAAATGAAGAAATATTCCTGCATCGAACTTTCGGCGAACTACGAATGTGCCGTAACAGAGCGGTTGGATGGAGCCCCAGCCACAATAGAGCTACAGAACCATAACCACGAATTGGGAAAAGTATGCCTTGTGAGAAAAACTGTTGTTAGATCCGCCAAAGAGGTACCCATCCGAGTCATCGAGTCAATAACTTAAACAATCTCCAGTTGTTCTCCGAAAGTAAATGGAAACTTTAGATTTGGTAACGGCCGTAATTCACAAGGTAAACGTTATGGAAACAGAAAGTTGGAGATTTAGTCTGGCTCTATAACCCCCGACGGCACGGCACTGAGAAGATCCATACACCATAAAAAAATTAACAAGGTTATTTATCGCTTCCTGAAAATTCCCAGAGGAAATCCCGTCGTGGTCCATCATGGTCTGTTGGTGCCTTACCAGGGAAACTACAGTGGGAATGTGCAGCAGCTCCAAGAAGATGGTTTGGCTGGCTGAGGGTGTGTGCGGGTTCCCGATTTAAAAAATAACATTCCGGGAGTAATGACTCTCAGGAGGTGCTAGTATAACGAGATAACCGAATAAGAAAAGGACTTCAGTTGAAAGACTGTTTTAGGTTATGTTTTGGTGACTATATTTCAGAATATTTTCGGTTCTTTTAGTATGTAGGTAGCAATAAGGTTTGATCATGTTTCTCAAAAAAAAAACTAGAATATTCGTTTTTACTATGTAAGGAGATGTATTATCAATTAGGGGAGCTTTTGAATAGTTCATTGTCATTGTAATAGTATATTATTCAACGAGCGTATAATGGTAGCTATTATTCACGAAGATGAAGTTTACAACACGAGCCACAGGCGAGTGTTGTAAATCATCTGAGTAAATAATAGCCATTATACACGAATAGAATACTATACACGACACAATTGCTATAATCACAACTTTAAAATTCTAAATTTACGCTATAATTAATGTAATTGAAGTTTTAAATGTAATAGTATATGACTTACACTAACTACGATCTAAATTTAAAGATTAAAGTGTGTAGCTTAGATGTAGTGGTAAAAGGACCCGTGTGAAGTTGGCCCCGATTTTTTAAAATTTCATGTTTTTTTATATGGACCTGTTTTTCCATCGTTTGTCCACGTTTGTCCACCCTTTAGATAATTTTTACCAGCAAGCAATCAAAAGATACAGCCAAAACAAGTTTACGGGGCTAACTTCACATTTTTTCGAAAAACTTCAAATTTGAAATTTGTTCACACCATACGTTTGTCCATCGTTTGTCCACGTTTGTCCACCAATAAGATTATTTTTACCACCTAATGAAACGACTAAAAACTCCAAAAAACGTGATTGATGGCCCATACATGGTAGTAACTTCCCTAAATCAATATTTGTAAAATTTTTGTATTGCATCCGTTTGTCCATCGTTTGTCCACGTTTGTCCAACCTTTAGATAATTTTTACCAGCAAGCAACCAAAAGATACAGCCAAAACAAGTTTACGGGGCTAACTTCACGTTTTTTCGAAAAAATTTAAATTTGAAATTTGTTCACACCATACGTTTGTCCACCAATTAGATTATTTTTACCACCTAGTTAAACGACTAAAAACTCCAAAAAACGTGATTAATGGCCCATACATGGTAGTAACTTCCCTAAATCAATATTTGTACAATTTCTGTATTGCATCCGTTTGTCCATCGTTTGTCCACGTTTGTCCACCCTTTAGATAATTTTTACCAGCAAGCAATCAAAAGATACAGCCAAAACAAATTTACGGGACTAACTTCACGTTTTTTCGAAAAACTTCAAATTTGAAATTTGTTCACACCATACGTTTGTCCATCGTCTGTCCACGTTTGTCCACCTATTAGATTATTTTTACCACCTAGTTAAACGACTAAAAACTCCAAAAAACGTGATTGATGGCCCATACATGGTAGTAACTTCCCTATATCAATATTTTTAAAATTTCTGTATTGCATCCGTTTGTCCATCGTTTGTCCACGTTTGTCCACACTTCAGATAATTTTTACCAGCAAGCTCTGGATAGATACAGCGAAAGCAAATTTACGGGGTCAACTTCACGATTTTTCGAAAAACTTCAAATTTGAAATTTGTTCACACCATACATTTGTCCATCGTTTGTCCACGTTTGTCCACCAATTAGATTATTTTTAACACCTAATTAAACAACTAAAAACATCAAAAAAACGTGATTAATGGCCTATGCATCGTAGTAACTTCCCTATATCAATATTTTTAAAATTTCTGGTTGTAAATATTACTTTTGTCCAGTTTTTCGTTTTAGGGCTCACTACAGACTCGTTTGTGATTTTTACAAAGTTTTTTATATTTTCACCGTGTTCTTTGTCTCTCTGTCATTCCGCGGAATTTTGTAATCGAATTTAAACCCATTTCCCGACAACCTAAAGCTCTGAAATTTTCAGGATAGCTAAGATCTGGATGACAATGCATGTTTTAAGTGTGTTTAGGCATATACATAAATTTCGAAATTTATACTGAATTGATATGAAATATGATATAAATTGTGTATACATGTTATCATTTTGAAAGTTTTTAAATATGTCGTTCGTAGCCTAGTTGATTAAGCGTCGGATATGAATCAAGGCGAGAGAGAATTTTTTTTTTGTTTTCATGTGACAATAGTAATTATTATTTTAACTGTTAATAAAATAACTAATTTAGAAAATTTTTAAAAATTTTAGACTATACTGTGGACTATGCCGTAATCTATCTCGTAAAGCGCTATTTGCCAAGGGAGTAATAATTTAATAATAGTAATATGACTTATAAATCACCAAAAAAAACTTTTTACTATAAAAAGTTCTTTTATAAATTGTGATTATTCCTTTTTTAAATAGAGAATAGGACTACTATAACCTAAATTGTTACCATTGGTCACAATGTATTATTTATTTTCAGAGATTTTATTTTACGAATAAAAATTTCAGTTTCAACATAATCAAAGTAATTGTATTTTTTTGTTTAATTTTATGTTTTATTTTAATTTTATGTTTTTTCAATTTTATGTTTTATTTAAATTTTATGTTTTATTTTAGCAAATGATGGAGATTTAATATTTAATGAAAACCTTTTTTATTTTTGTTTAAAATTGTGTTTTTACATTCAATAAAACCTGCATTTATATGATTCCATCTATCTTGCACTACATAACTAAAGGCTAGACAGACTGAATAACGGACTGACATGAAAGTGGTGATTTCGCAGACAGTTCTGTCTGAAAAATGTCAAATGTTAGTTTAATTTAATTTACCCACGACTCATAAGTAAATTGCGGATTTTTTAAACTATAACTATGTCAGTAAGTGTCAAATTATTGAGGAGTTGTGTTATAGTTTCATTTACTAAACTAGTGAAGTAAGTAAATAGAAACCTGTATTATTATGTTGGTTACCTACAGTTTTAATTAAATTAAACTAACATTTGACATTTTTCAGACAGAACTGTCTGCGAAATCGAATATTTTTGACAACTTATGCCAAAATTTAAATTTTATATTTTTTATTTTTAGTTTTATAAAAAACCATTTGGTAAGTCGTGGGTAAAGCATAGTACTTCACTCGAGGATCAAATTGCATATGTAGCTCGTTCTTTAGCCCCTTCGCTCGCAAGCTCGCTCATGGCCCAAACACACTCGCTGTAATATGCAATTTACTCCATTTGTAAAGTAATATACTATTATACGTTAACCTGGCGTTACACGCGTAATTGTCAAAAAGACCGTATTTTTCGAAAATCGCCTGTAACTCTGCTAATATTCAAATTCAGTCTTCACCTATTTCCTATTTATGAACTTCTAAAGGTCAATTTACCGAAAAAACACTATTCCATTTTTCCACACATGCGCAGAAAAATGAGCAATGAAAGGGGCTGTTAGAGACATACTGTATATATATTTTTGTTACTCCGGTAATTTATGTTGTTAATTTTGAGATTTATTGATTTGATGTAATTATGTATGACTTTTGAGAAAAAATATATCCGTCAATTTCGTTTTAAAGAATCTTTTCTGAATTTGAACCTGAGGAACGGAAAACTCGCGGGTAGCAGTTTTGCCGTTCACAACATTTAGTGGCGACCGTGACAGGACGTTTTTGATCCCTAGTCTGAAACAAACCTCGTGGAGTTTTGTAATTTGAGTTGCTGCAAAATATCCCTGGTTAGACCAAGTTTGTTAGATGGATCAAAAAAGGAAATTTAGAGAAGTTCTTCGAAAAGTTTTTTCAAAAAAGGTCGAAGAGTTTGAAACTTCGCTGAAACAGAACGATAGTCAACAGATTATAGTAAATTGGGAATTGGTTCAAAGGAAATTTATAGAACTAGAAACCAAAGATGAAGGAATAGTTGCTGAACTGATGACACTCGACGTTAGTGAAGACGAGTGGCTCAAGGAGATGGAAACGTGCGACAAATATCGGAAAACGTACTTAGGTTTGAAATTAAAATGCGAACGTTACCTTACGGACGATGTTAGGTCACTTTGCGGTGTTCGTCAGCAGGCAGGTACTTCTGAAAATTTATCTTCGGGTATGAGGAAATTTAAATTACCGCACATTGAACTAATCAAATTTAATGGAGATATTCGAGATTGGTTTAAATTTTGGTCTCAATTCAAAAAAATTCATGAAGATCCGGATATAGCTTTAGAAGACAAAATTGAATATTTAAATCAATCTACTTTGCCTGGAAGTAAAGCCAGGCAAGTAGTTGAAAGCTTTCCGCCACTGGGGGAAAACTATAAAAAGATGATTGACAGTTTAACGTCTAGATTTGGTAGAGAAGATCTTCAAATTGAAATTTATGTAAGAGAATTGTTAAAATTATTACTAAACAACGCTTTGACAAAACAAATCTCGAATATATCCACTTTATATGATAAAATTGAAACCCAGTTACAAGCACTGGAAACTTTAGGAGTAACATCGGATAAATGTGCTGCCTTGTTATATCCTTTAATTGAATCTTGTTTACCGGATGATTTGTTACGAGCGTGGCAAAGATCTTTTGAATATTCAGGTACTCGTGACATGGTAAATTTTGAAAAATGTTTAAAAGGTTTGATGTCTTTTTTAAAAATTGAAGTAGAAAATGAACAACGCATTTTACTTGCAAACGAAAAGTTTGGTTTCTGTAGTAAAAATTCTGCTAATCCGACTACTTCTAAGAAAAAAGACGTTAATACCTCTTCAAATATACCAACTGCAATTGAATTAGTAAACCAAGACATCATTCGTACAAAGTGTATATTTTGTAATGGTTTACATGCTAGTGAACGTTGTTTTAAAGCTTCAAAAATGACGTTCGATGAGAAGAAAGAATGTGCAAAAGCTAAGAATGCTTGTTATAAATGTTTGAATGTTGGGCATAGATCTAAAAAATGTAAAGGAAATTTGCGATGTATGTTATGTGATAAACAACATTTGTCTATTATGTGTTCAAATCTTCAAAGGTTAAAAGAAAGTATTGTAGGTTCTTCTAATAGAGTTGAGTTGAATGATGAACAAAGGTCGTCTGAACAGGCTTTAACGAATGTAGTTAGAGGATGTACGTTTCTCCAAACGTTGAGGTTGAATCTTCTAGGAGAAAATGGTACTAAAATTGTTAGAGTTCTAATTGATACTGGATCTGAAAGATCATATATTTTGAAATCTACAGCTCAAGAGTTAGGGTATGTATCTAAACGTGCTGAAACGATTGTTCATTTATTATTTGGTGGACAGAGTTCTTCAGAACAGATTCACAATTGTTACGATATTAAATTATGTAGTGGTTCGTACAGCTGTAAATTCGAAGCGTTAGACCAGCAAAAAATATGTCATAGTGTTACTTCAATTTTTCCTGGGTCATGGATAGATGAGGTGAAAGAATTAAATATTTCCTTGAGTGATGTACAAGGGCCAAATCCTATTGAAGTACTAATTGGGGCAGATATAGCTGGTAAACTGTTTACAGGGCGGACTCATATATTAAATAGTGGACTTGTAGTCATTGAAACACTTTTAGGCTGGACAATGATGGGTAAAATTCCATACGGAAAAGGGAGTAATATTAATAGTAATTCATTTTCGGTGTTTTCATTGTTTGTTAGTGAGACTGTTTTATCTGATTTGTGGGGATTGGATGTTCTAGGTATTAAGGAACCATCTCAGACAAAATCTCAGGTTGAACAAAATTTCGAAACTCAGCAATTTTTCTTAGAAACTATTAGCTCTGATGGAGAGGGTCGGTATGTTGTTAGATTACCTTGGATAGATGATCATCCACCTCTACCTAATAATTATAGTGTTGCTAAAAGAAGGCTACAAGTTACTCTTAAAAAATTACAAGAATCTGGTAATTTAGTTGGATATAATACTGTATTTGAGGAATGGGAAAAAGAAGGTATTATAGAACGAGTAGAGGATACTAAATTTAAGGCTTTTACTCACTATTTACCACATAGGGCTGTCATCAAAGAAAGTAGTTTAACTACTAAGATTAGGCCAGTTTTTGATGCTTCTTGTTATGAAAAGGGTAAACCATCTTTAAATGATTGTCTAGAAAAGGGACCCAATCTTCTGGAAATGATTCCTTCTATTTTACTTCGTTTTCGAGTAGAACGAATAGGGGTTGTATCAGATATACGTAAAGCATTTTTAATGATTGGAGTAAATGAGTCTGATAGAGATTTTCTAAGGTTTTTGTGGGTAGATGAAACAGGGAGCGAGAAGATTTATCGCCATAAAAGAGTAGTATTTGGAGTAAATTGCAGTCCATTTTTATTAGGTGCTACTATCCAATTTCATCTTAATGATAATCTTAAAAATTGCAAATATTCATCTGTTGTTATAAATCAATTAATAAAAAGTTTTTATGTTGATAACTGTGTGACAAGTGTTCCAAGTTATAATGAGTTGAATAATTTTATGAAAGAAGCAAGGGCTGTAATGGCAGACGCTAAATTTGACTTAAGAGGGTGGGAGTACACTCAATTAATGGAAAATAGTCAATTTTTGTCGTCAACTGATATAGTTTCTGTATTAGGGTTAATATGGGATACAAAGGAAGATACACTGGGAATTAATAATCAGTGTATAGAGGTTTTAGGTAATAAAACTATTACTAAGCGAATAGTACTTTCTATGGCACAAAAGGTTTTTGATCCTATAGGTTTTACGTCTCCAGTTTTGCTGCCCCTAAACTATTATTGCAGGAAACATGGGGATTACACATTGGTTGGGATGTGTGTTTAGATAATCAACTTAGTGATGAATTTAGGTTGTGGTCGAGTGAATTGCCTGAATTGTTGAATATAAAGATACCGCGTTGGATATGTGCTGGTAATTCTGAGATGGAGACTGGTAGTCTACATACTTTTTGTGATGCAAGTGAAAAGGCTTATGCAACTTGTATATTTTTACGTATTGTAAAAGAAGATCAAGTGAAAATATTTCTTCTAGGAGCTAAATCGAGGGTAGCACCTTTGAAAAAGATGTCAATTCCAAGATTAGAGCTCCTAGCAGCAACTATTGGAGCTAGGCTTTGTAACACAATTTGTTTTGAATTGAAACAAAATATGAAACGTTATTATTGGAGTGATTCGTCTACGGTGTTAGCCTGGATTCGAAGAGAGAATGAATGGGGTGTATTTGTTTGGAATCGTGTGAAAGAAATTAAAACTCTAACGGATGTTAGTATGTGGAGACATGTTCCAGGGAACATTAATCCAGCTGATTTGCCAAGTCGAGGTTGTAACGCTCGAGATTTATTAAAATCTCGATGGTGGGAGGGACCTGAGTGGCTGTATGGAGAGCCTAGTGCGTGGCCCAATAATGAGGTTGAAGGGGATGAGTCTGTGATAGGTTTAGAGAGGAAAAGAAAAGTTATCTCTTCTTTAGTCCATCTTAAGTCAGACGAATTTCATTTAAATTATTTTGGAGTCTACACTAAAACTGTACGAATGATTGCTTGGTTACAGAGATATAGTCATAATAGAAAGAACCGTACTAAATTGATAGGGCCACTGACTGCTGATGAATTCGAAAACGCGGAAAAGTTTGTTTTGAAAATTATACAGACGGAAACTTTTAATGGTATAGACGATAAACGTATTTCACATTTAAATCCATATATTGATGAATATGGTTTAATTCGTCTTAAAACGCGTATCAGCGCTAGACCTGATAGCTTTGATTTTCTCTTTCCAATAGTGTTACCTAAAAAGCATGCGGTCGTGAGTCGGTTAATCTTCTATTACCATAAAGTTTCTTGTCATGTCGGTACACAAATGCTTTTGGGAATATTACGCGAAAAATTCTGGATTTTGGGAGGTAGGCGTTATATTAGAACCGTAGTAAATGAATGCGGAGTTTGTAAAAGACATTCATCTAAACCGATATGTATTGATACTCCTCCGCTACCAGCAGATCGGGTTCGCGATTCAGTTGTGTTTGAAGTTACGGAAGTAGACTTCGCCGGACCTTTACTTCTTAAATCGGGGGAAAAGGTGTGGGTTTCTGTATTTACGTGTGCTGTGTACAGAGCGGTACATCTAGAACTGTGTGGGTCTTTAAGTACTTCGGATTTTATACAATGTCTTCGTAGATTTGTTGCGCGACGAGGCCGGCCAAAAATTATTTATAGTGATAATGGTACAAACTTTATCGGTACGGAAAATGCGTTTAATAGACTTGATTGGGATATAATTAGTGATTTTTCATCGGTTCAACAGATTAAATGGCGATTTAATCCACCAACTGCTTCGTGGTGGGGAGGATTCTGGGAGCGCCTTATAAGAATTCTAAAGAATTTATTGAAGAAAGTTTTGGGACGTGCGTCTCTGACTTATGAAGAACTGTTGACTATCGTATACGAGTGTGAGAATATGATTAATGCTCGACCAATTACTTATATGTCTAGTGATCCTTCAGAGTTAGAACCACTAACGCCAAACATGTTTTTACGTGACCAAGTAGAAAGTGGTTTACCAGACTGTGACGCTATAGATCATTCTTCAATCAATCGTAGAATACGATATAAACAAAAACTTCGAGAAGACTTACGGAAAAGATTCAGATCAGAGTATCTAGCTGAATTGAAATGGATGCCGAAAATAAAAGGATCTAAACAACAGATTTCCATTGGAGATATAGTTCTTATTGGTAATGACCGTGATAAAAGATTAAACTGGCCTATGGGAAAGATAATAGGATTTATTGAAGGAAGAGATGGTGAAAAGAGAGTAGCTCGAATCGACACTTCAAGAGGTCAATTAGTTAGGCCATTGCAGAGACTGTATCCTCTGGAATGCATTAATAGCGTAGCGGGCGAGGCAGAAGACACAAAAGAGGTTACCACAGCAAGTGATAGGATGGGATTGTCAGAAATGGAAAGAATAAATTCTGAAACTACGTACGTCACTCGACATGGACGAAGAGTAAAAAAGCCTGATCGATTTATGTTTACTTCTTAAATTTGTTAAATATATATACGGTATTTTGATTGTTGAGTCCCTCAAGGTGGGAGTGATGTTAGAGACATACTGTATATATATTTTTGTTACTCCGGTAATTTATGTTGTTAATTTTGAGATTTATTGATTTGATGTAATTATGTATGACTTTTGAGAAAAAATATATCCGTCAATTTCGTTTTAAAGAATCTTTTCTGAATTTGAACCTGAGGAACGGAAAACTCGCGGGTAGCAGTTTTGCCGTTCACAACAGGGGCTGAAAATCAGTATTATTGTTTTTTTACATCTAGTTGAGTTTTTTTTAATTGTTATTTGATATTACATTTCTAAAATACCCAATGGGCTTTTTGTTTTTCGTTTTTTTATATAAACATTTCTAATGCGCTCATTTAGACCGTGCGCGTGTACTTATGGTAAAAGCAGATACGCGTGTAATGCCGGGTTAAAGGTGAAAATTTATTTTTATTAGGTGGACAAGCTTGGATTTGGAGTAAAAATGCTCGAGCTGTTTGTTCGTACTTGATTCTTTGTCGTTTTTTTGGAAAATAATCATGCTTAATTGTTCCCAACAGTATTTAAAGAGGTAGAAATTTAAGTTTGTGAGGTGCAATACAGAAATTTGAAAAATATTGATATAAGGATGTTACTTCCATGTATGGGCCATTAATCACGTTTTTTAGGTGTTTTTAGTCGTTTAATTAGGTGGTATCAATAATCTAATTAGTGGACAAACGAATGGACAATAACGTATGGTGTGAACAAATTTCAAATTTGAAGTTTTTCGAAAAATCGTGATGCTGGCCCAGTAAATTTTTTTTGGCTGTAGGTATCTATTCAGAGCTTGTTGGTAAAAATTATTTAAAGGTTGGACAAACGTGGACAAACGATGGACAAACGAATGCAATAGAGAAATTTTAAAAATATTGATATAGGGAAGTAACTACCATGTATGGGCCATTAATCACGTTTTTTGGTGTTTTTAGTCGGTTAATTAGGTGGTAAAAATAATCCAATTGGTGGACAAACGTGGACAAACGATGGACAAACGTATGGTGTGAACAAATTTCAAATTTGAAGTTTTTCGAAAAATCGTGAAGATGACCCCGTAAATTTGCTTTGGCTGTATCTTTTGATTGCTTGCAGGTAAAAATTATTTAAAGGGTGGACAAACGATGGACAAACGGATGCAATACAAAAAATTTAAAAATATTGATATAGGGAAGTTACTACCATGTATGGGCCATTAATCACGTTTTTTGCTGTTTTTAGTCGTTTAAGTAGATGGTAAAAATAATCTAATTGGTGGATAAACGTGGACAAACGATGGACAAACGTATGGTGTAAACAAATTTCAAATTTGAAGTTTTTCGAAAAAACGTGAAGTTAGCCCCGTAAACTTGTTTTGGCTTTATCTTTTGATTGCTTGCTGGTAAAAATTATCTAAAGGGTGGACAAACGTGGACAAACGATGGACAAACGGATGCAATACAGAAATTTTACAAATATTGATTTAGGGAAGTTACTAACATATATGGGCCATCAATCACGTTTTTTGGAGTTTATAGTCGTTTAATTAGGTGGTAAAAATAATCTAATTGGTGGACAAACGTGGACAAACGATGGACAAACGTATGGTGTGAACAAATTTCAAATTTGAAGTTTTTCGAAAAAACGTGAAGTTAGCCCCGCAAACTTGTTTTGGCTGTATCTTTTGATTGCTTGCTGGTAAAAATTATCTAAAGGGTGGACAAACGTGGACAAACGATGGACAAACAGGTCCATATAAAAAAACATGAAAATTTAAAAAATCGGGGCCAACTTCACACGGGTGGTAAAAGGTAGGTCGATGTGTTTTGTTTGTTTACATCATTGACAACTAAATACGGATTGAAATGTCAAAGGAAAATATAAAATTGTAAAGTTTGGATACACGTCCTGTTCTGACGTCATGCAGTGAATAATGAACCATTATTCACTAGTGAATAATAGGTACTATTATTCTTTATGAAGCACTAGTATAATGAACGTTTTGTAGAACAGTCGTGGACAAAACTGTTTAAACGTTCTTGTGAAAGTGTTACAATTTTGGTAAATAAATTGGTTTGAAGTCCTCATTTGTATTTCAATAGCTTGTAAACGAATGGACCGTTTCCGTTTTAATTAAAAATTTTTTTAATTGATAGCCTCTTTCGTCAAGAGCATTTCAATACTTTTAAGAGTGATTATTTAGGTCGGCGTTTTCATTTTTTTATATTGTTTAAAGATGTATTTTTTCAAGAGTGAATTTTATTACATCCAATACTGAATAACAATCAATAGTGAAAATTGAGTCACAATACCGGATAGTAATTATAAAGTAAGTCTTAGAGTTAATTGGGCCAATTAAAAATTTAAGGTAAGGACCAAAAAATAAGGAAAGAACTTTCTATGGAGTAAAATTTGGAAATAATAGGTTAACATTGTTCTTCTAATACAATTTTTTTTTAACTTACTAAAATAATGGTGAAAAAATACCATAATATAAAATTTTAATAGGTAAAAAAATTTTAGTTTTAGGGTTGCTAACTTTAACCTTTGTGATTAAAGGGTATAATTAATAAATAGTTTTTCGAAGTGTTTCGACGATTTAAAAATATTTATTAAAGTTCAAATTTTTTTGAGCAAAAAAAAAAGAATTTCAACCCCTAAATTTGGATGAGTATAAATATTTACCCACGACTCATAAGTAAATTGCGTATTTTTTACCCTATAGCTATGTCAGTAAGTGTCAAATTATTGAGGAGTTGTGTTATAGTTTCATTTACTAAACTAGTGAAGTAAGTAAATAGAAACCTGTATTATTATGTTGGTTACCTACAGTTTTAATTAAATTAAACTAACATTTGACATTTTTCAGACAGAACTGTCTGCGAAATCGAATATTTTTGACAACTTATGCCAAAATTTAAATTTTATATTTTTTATTTTTAGTTTTATAAAAAACCATTTGGTAAGTCGTGGGTAAAGCATAGTACTTCACTCGAGGATCAAATTGCATATGTAGCTCGTTCTTTAGCCCCTTCGCTCGCAAGCTCGCTCATGGCCCAAACACACTCGCTGTAATATGCAATTTACTCCATTTGTAAAGTAATATACTATTATACGTTAACCTGGCGTTACACGCGTAATAGTCAAAAAGACCGTATTTTTCGAAAATCGCCTGTAACTCTGCTAATATTCAAATTCAGTCTTCACCTATTTCCTATTTATGAACTTCTAAAGGTCAATTTACCGAAAAAACACTATTCCATTTTTCCACACATGCGCAGAAAAATGAGCAATGAAAGGGGCTGTTAGAGACATACTGTATATATATTTTTGTTACTCCGGTAATTTATGTTGTTAATTTTGAGATTTATTGATTTGATGTAATTATGTATGACTTTTGAGAAAAAATATATCCGTCAATTTCGTTTTAAAGAATCTTTTCTGAATTTGAACCTGAGGAACGGAAAACTCGCGGGTAGCAGTTTTGCCGTTCACAACATTTAGTGGCGACCGTGACAGGACGTTTTTGATCCCTAGTCTGAAACAAACCTCGTGGAGTTTTGTAATTTGAGTTGCTGCAAAATATCCCTGGTTAGACCAAGTTTGTTAGATGGATCAAAAAAGGAAATTTAGAGAAGTTCTTCGAAAAGTTTTTTCAAAAAAGGTCGAAGAGTTTGAAACTTCGCTGAAACAGAACGATAGTCAACAGATTATAGTAAATTGGGAATTGGTTCAAAGGAAATTTATAGAACTAGAAACCAAAGATGAAGGAATAGTTGCTGAACTGATGACACTCGACGTTAGTGAAGACGAGTGGCTCAAGGAGATGGAAACGTGCGACAAATATCGGAAAACGTACTTAGGTTTGAAATTAAAATGCGAACGTTACCTTACGGACGATGTTAGGTCACTTTGCGGTGTTCGTCAGCAGGCAGGTACTTCTGAAAATTTATCTTCGGGTATGAGGAAATTTAAATTACCGCACATTGAACTAATCAAATTTAATGGAGATATTCGAGATTGGTTTAAATTTTGGTCTCAATTCAAAAAAATTCATGAAGATCCGGATATAGCTTTAGAAGACAAAATTGAATATTTAAATCAATCTACTTTGCCTGGAAGTAAAGCCAGGCAAGTAGTTGAAAGCTTTCCGCCACTGGGGGAAAACTATAAAAAGATGATTGACAGTTTAACGTCTAGATTTGGTAGAGAAGATCTTCAAATTGAAATTTATGTAAGAGAATTGTTAAAATTATTACTAAACAACGCTTTGACAAAACAAATCTCGAATATATCCACTTTATATGATAAAATTGAAACCCAGTTACAAGCACTGGAAACTTTAGGAGTAACATCGGATAAATGTGCTGCCTTGTTATATCCTTTAATTGAATCTTGTTTACCGGATGATTTGTTACGAGCGTGGCAAAGATCTTTTGAATATTCAGGTACTCGTGACATGGTAAATTTTGAAAAATGTTTAAAAGGTTTGATGTCTTTTTTAAAAATTGAAGTAGAAAATGAACAACGCATTTTACTTGCAAACGAAAAGTTTGGTTTCTGTAGTAAAAATTCTGCTAATCCGACTACTTCTAAGAAAAAAGACGTTAATACCTCTTCAAATATACCAACTGCAATTGAATTAGTAAACCAAGACATCATTCGTACAAAGTGTATATTTTGTAATGGTTTACATGCTAGTGAACGTTGTTTTAAAGCTTCAAAAATGACGTTCGATGAGAAGAAAGAATGTGCAAAAGCTAAGAATGCTTGTTATAAATGTTTGAATGTTGGGCATAGATCTAAAAAATGTAAAGGAAATTTGCGATGTATGTTATGTGATAAACAACATTTGTCTATTATGTGTTCAAATCTTCAAAGGTTAAAAGAAAGTATTGTAGGTTCTTCTAATAGAGTTGAGTTGAATGATGAACAAAGGTCGTCTGAACAGGCTTTAACGAATGTAGTTAGAGGATGTACGTTTCTCCAAACGTTGAGGTTGAATCTTCTAGGAGAAAATGGTACTAAAATTGTTAGAGTTCTAATTGATACTGGATCTGAAAGATCATATATTTTGAAATCTACAGCTCAAGAGTTAGGGTATGTATCTAAACGTGCTGAAACGATTGTTCATTTATTATTTGGTGGACAGAGTTCTTCAGAACAGATTCACAATTGTTACGATATTAAATTATGTAGTGGTTCGTACAGCTGTAAATTCGAAGCGTTAGACCAGCAAAAAATATGTCATAGTGTTACTTCAATTTTTCCTGGGTCATGGATAGATGAGGTGAAAGAATTAAATATTTCCTTGAGTGATGTACAAGGGCCAAATCCTATTGAAGTACTAATTGGGGCAGATATAGCTGGTAAACTGTTTACAGGGCGGACTCATATATTAAATAGTGGACTTGTAGTCATTGAAACACTTTTAGGCTGGACAATGATGGGTAAAATTCCATACGGAAAAGGGAGTAATATTAATAGTAATTCATTTTCGGTGTTTTCATTGTTTGTTAGTGAGACTGTTTTATCTGATTTGTGGGGATTGGATGTTCTAGGTATTAAGGAACCATCTCAGACAAAATCTCAGGTTGAACAAAATTTCGAAACTCAGCAATTTTTCTTAGAAACTATTAGCTCTGATGGAGAGGGTCGGTATGTTGTTAGATTACCTTGGATAGATGATCATCCACCTCTACCTAATAATTATAGTGTTGCTAAAAGAAGGCTACAAGTTACTCTTAAAAAATTACAAGAATCTGGTAATTTAGTTGGATATAATACTGTATTTGAGGAATGGGAAAAAGAAGGTATTATAGAACGAGTAGAGGATACTAAATTTAAGGCTTTTACTCACTATTTACCACATAGGGCTGTCATCAAAGAAAGTAGTTTAACTACTAAGATTAGGCCAGTTTTTGATGCTTCTTGTTATGAAAAGGGTAAACCATCTTTAAATGATTGTCTAGAAAAGGGACCCAATCTTCTGGAAATGATTCCTTCTATTTTACTTCGTTTTCGAGTAGAACGAATAGGGGTTGTATCAGATATACGTAAAGCATTTTTAATGATTGGAGTAAATGAGTCTGATAGAGATTTTCTAAGGTTTTTGTGGGTAGATGAAACAGGGAGCGAGAAGATTTATCGCCATAAAAGAGTAGTATTTGGAGTAAATTGCAGTCCATTTTTATTAGGTGCTACTATCCAATTTCATCTTAATGATAATCTTAAAAATTGCAAATATTCATCTGTTGTTATAAATCAATTAATAAAAAGTTTTTATGTTGATAACTGTGTGACAAGTGTTCCAAGTTATAATGAGTTGAATAATTTTATGAAAGAAGCAAGGGCTGTAATGGCAGACGCTAAATTTGACTTAAGAGGGTGGGAGTACACTCAATTAATGGAAAATAGTCAATTTTTGTCGTCAACTGATATAGTTTCTGTATTAGGGTTAATATGGGATACAAAGGAAGATACACTGGGAATTAATAATCAGTGTATAGAGGTTTTAGGTAATAAAACTATTACTAAGCGAATAGTACTTTCTATGGCACAAAAGGTTTTTGATCCTATAGGTTTTACGTCTCCAGTTTTGCTGCCCCTAAACTATTATTGCAGGAAACATGGGGATTACACATTGGTTGGGATGTGTGTTTAGATAATCAACTTAGTGATGAATTTAGGTTGTGGTCGAGTGAATTGCCTGAATTGTTGAATATAAAGATACCGCGTTGGATATGTGCTGGTAATTCTGAGATGGAGACTGGTAGTCTACATACTTTTTGTGATGCAAGTGAAAAGGCTTATGCAACTTGTATATTTTTACGTATTGTAAAAGAAGATCAAGTGAAAATATTTCTTCTAGGAGCTAAATCGAGGGTAGCACCTTTGAAAAAGATGTCAATTCCAAGATTAGAGCTCCTAGCAGCAACTATTGGAGCTAGGCTTTGTAACACAATTTGTTTTGAATTGAAACAAAATATGAAACGTTATTATTGGAGTGATTCGTCTACGGTGTTAGCCTGGATTCGAAGAGAGAATGAATGGGGTGTATTTGTTTGGAATCGTGTGAAAGAAATTAAAACTCTAACGGATGTTAGTATGTGGAGACATGTTCCAGGGAACATTAATCCAGCTGATTTGCCAAGTCGAGGTTGTAACGCTCGAGATTTATTAAAATCTCGATGGTGGGAGGGACCTGAGTGGCTGTATGGAGAGCCTAGTGCGTGGCCCAATAATGAGGTTGAAGGGGATGAGTCTGTGATAGGTTTAGAGAGGAAAAGAAAAGTTATCTCTTCTTTAGTCCATCTTAAGTCAGACGAATTTCATTTAAATTATTTTGGAGTCTACACTAAAACTGTACGAATGATTGCTTGGTTACAGAGATATAGTCATAATAGAAAGAACCGTACTAAATTGATAGGGCCACTGACTGCTGATGAATTCGAAAACGCGGAAAAGTTTGTTTTGAAAATTATACAGACGGAAACTTTTAATGGTATAGACGATAAACGTATTTCACATTTAAATCCATATATTGATGAATATGGTTTAATTCGTCTTAAAACGCGTATCAGCGCTAGACCTGATAGCTTTGATTTTCTCTTTCCAATAGTGTTACCTAAAAAGCATGCGGTCGTGAGTCGGTTAATCTTCTATTACCATAAAGTTTCTTGTCATGTCGGTACACAAATGCTTTTGGGAATATTACGCGAAAAATTCTGGATTTTGGGAGGTAGGCGTTATATTAGAACCGTAGTAAATGAATGCGGAGTTTGTAAAAGACATTCATCTAAACCGATATGTATTGATACTCCTCCGCTACCAGCAGATCGGGTTCGCGATTCAGTTGTGTTTGAAGTTACGGAAGTAGACTTCGCCGGACCTTTACTTCTTAAATCGGGGGAAAAGGTGTGGGTTTCTGTATTTACGTGTGCTGTGTACAGAGCGGTACATCTAGAACTGTGTGGGTCTTTAAGTACTTCGGATTTTATACAATGTCTTCGTAGATTTGTTGCGCGACGAGGCCGGCCAAAAATTATTTATAGTGATAATGGTACAAACTTTATCGGTACGGAAAATGCGTTTAATAGACTTGATTGGGATATAATTAGTGATTTTTCATCGGTTCAACAGATTAAATGGCGATTTAATCCACCAACTGCTTCGTGGTGGGGAGGATTCTGGGAGCGCCTTATAAGAATTCTAAAGAATTTATTGAAGAAAGTTTTGGGACGTGCGTCTCTGACTTATGAAGAACTGTTGACTATCGTATACGAGTGTGAGAATATGATTAATGCTCGACCAATTACTTATATGTCTAGTGATCCTTCAGAGTTAGAACCACTAACGCCAAACATGTTTTTACGTGACCAAGTAGAAAGTGGTTTACCAGACTGTGACGCTATAGATCATTCTTCAATCAATCGTAGAATACGATATAAACAAAAACTTCGAGAAGACTTACGGAAAAGATTCAGATCAGAGTATCTAGCTGAATTGAAATGGATGCCGAAAATAAAAGGATCTAAACAACAGATTTCCATTGGAGATATAGTTCTTATTGGTAATGACCGTGATAAAAGATTAAACTGGCCTATGGGAAAGATAATAGGATTTATTGAAGGAAGAGATGGTGAAAAGAGAGTAGCTCGAATCGACACTTCAAGAGGTCAATTAGTTAGGCCATTGCAGAGACTGTATCCTCTGGAATGCATTAATAGCGTAGCGGGCGAGGCAGAAGACACAAAAGAGGTTACCACAGCAAGTGATAGGATGGGATTGTCAGAAATGGAAAGAATAAATTCTGAAACTACGTACGTCACTCGACATGGACGAAGAGTAAAAAAGCCTGATCGATTTATGTTTACTTCTTAAATTTGTTAAATATATATACGGTATTTTGATTGTTGAGTCCCTCAAGGTGGGAGTGATGTTAGAGACATACTGTATATATATTTTTGTTACTCCGGTAATTTATGTTGTTAATTTTGAGATTTATTGATTTGATGTAATTATGTATGACTTTTGAGAAAAAATATATCCGTCAATTTCGTTTTAAAGAATCTTTTCTGAATTTGAACCTGAGGAACGGAAAACTCGCGGGTAGCAGTTTTGCCGTTCACAACAGGGGCTGAAAATCAGTATTATTGTTTTTTTACATCTAGTTGAGTTTTTTTTAATTGTTATTTGATATTACATTTCTAAAATACCCAATGGGCTTTTTGTTTTTCGTTTTTTTATATAAACATTTCTAATGCGCTCATTTAGACCGTGCGCGTGTACTTATGGTAAAAGCAGATACGCGTGTAATGCCGGGTTAAAGGTGAAAATTTATTTTTATTAGGTGGACAAGCTTGGATTTGGAGTAAAAATGCTCGAGCTGTTTGTTCGTACTTGATTCTTTGTCGTTTTTTTGGAAAATAATCATGCTTAATTGTTCCCAACAGTATTTAAAGAGGTAGAAATTTAAGTTTGTGAGGTGCAATACAGAAATTTGAAAAATATTGATATAAGGATGTTACTTCCATGTATGGGCCATTAATCACGTTTTTTAGGTGTTTTTAGTCGTTTAATTAGGTGGTATCAATAATCTAATTAGTGGACAAACGAATGGACAATAACGTATGGTGTGAACAAATTTCAAATTTGAAGTTTTTCGAAAAATCGTGATGCTGGCCCAGTAAATTTTTTTTGGCTGTAGGTATCTATTCAGAGCTTGTTGGTAAAAATTATTTAAAGGTTGGACAAACGTGGACAAACGATGGACAAACGAATGCAATAGAGAAATTTTAAAAATATTGATATAGGGAAGTAACTACCATGTATGGGCCATTAATCACGTTTTTTGGTGTTTTTAGTCGGTTAATTAGGTGGTAAAAATAATCCAATTGGTGGACAAACGTGGACAAACGATGGACAAACGTATGGTGTGAACAAATTTCAAATTTGAAGTTTTTCGAAAAATCGTGAAGATGACCCCGTAAATTTGCTTTGGCTGTATCTTTTGATTGCTTGCAGGTAAAAATTATTTAAAGGGTGGACAAACGATGGACAAACGGATGCAATACAAAAAATTTAAAAATATTGATATAGGGAAGTTACTACCATGTATGGGCCATTAATCACGTTTTTTGCTGTTTTTAGTCGTTTAAGTAGATGGTAAAAATAATCTAATTGGTGGATAAACGTGGACAAACGATGGACAAACGTATGGTGTAAACAAATTTCAAATTTGAAGTTTTTCGAAAAAACGTGAAGTTAGCCCCGTAAACTTGTTTTGGCTTTATCTTTTGATTGCTTGCTGGTAAAAATTATCTAAAGGGTGGACAAACGTGGACAAACGATGGACAAACGGATGCAATACAGAAATTTTACAAATATTGATTTAGGGAAGTTACTAACATATATGGGCCATCAATCACGTTTTTTGGAGTTTATAGTCGTTTAATTAGGTGGTAAAAATAATCTAATTGGTGGACAAACGTGGACAAACGATGGACAAACGTATGGTGTGAACAAATTTCAAATTTGAAGTTTTTCGAAAAAACGTGAAGTTAGCCCCGCAAACTTGTTTTGGCTGTATCTTTTGATTGCTTGCTGGTAAAAATTATCTAAAGGGTGGACAAACGTGGACAAACGATGGACAAACAGGTCCATATAAAAAAACATGAAAATTTAAAAAATCGGGGCCAACTTCACACGGGTGGTAAAAGGTAGGTCGATGTGTTTTGTTTGTTTACATCATTGACAACTAAATACGGATTGAAATGTCAAAGGAAAATATAAAATTGTAAAGTTTGGATACACGTCCTGTTCTGACGTCATGCAGTGAATAATGAACCATTATTCACTAGTGAATAATAGGTACTATTATTCTTTATGAAGCACTAGTATAATGAACGTTTTGTAGAACAGTCGTGGACAAAACTGTTTAAACGTTCTTGTGAAAGTGTTACAATTTTGGTAAATAAATTGGTTTGAAGTCCTCATTTGTATTTCAATAGCTTGTAAACGAATGGACCGTTTCCGTTTTAATTAAAAATTTTTTTAATTGATAGCCTCTTTCGTCAAGAGCATTTCAATACTTTTAAGAGTGATTATTTAGGTCGGCGTTTTCATTTTTTTATATTGTTTAAAGATGTATTTTTTCAAGAGTGAATTTTATTACATCCAATACTGAATAACAATCAATAGTGAAAATTGAGTCACAATACCGGATAGTAATTATAAAGTAAGTCTTAGAGTTAATTGGGCCAATTAAAAATTTAAGGTAAGGACCAAAAAATAAGGAAAGAACTTTCTATGGAGTAAAATTTGGAAATAATAGGTTAACATTGTTCTTCTAATACAATTTTTTTTTAACTTACTAAAATAATGGTGAAAAAATACCATAATATAAAATTTTAATAGGTAAAAAAATTTTAGTTTTAGGGTTGCTAACTTTAACCTTTGTGATTAAAGGGTATAATTAATAAATAGTTTTTCGAAGTGTTTCGACGATTTAAAAATATTTATTAAAGTTCAAATTTTTTTGAGCAAAAAAAAAAGAATTTCAACCCCTAAATTTGGATGAGTATAAATATTTACCCACGACTCATAAGTAAATTGCGTATTTTTTACCCTATAGCTATGTCAGTAAGTGTCAAATTATTGAGGAGTTGTGTTATAGTTTCATTTACTAAACTAGTGAAGTAAGTAAATAGAAACCTGTATTATTATGTTGGTTACCTACAGTTTTAATTAAATTAAACTAACATTTGACATTTTTCAGACAGAACTGTCTGCGAAATCGAATATTTTTGACAACTTATGCCAAAATTTAAATTTTATATTTTTTATTTTTAGTTTTATAAAAAACCATTTGGTAAGTCGTGGGTAAAGCATAGTACTTCACTCGAGGATCAAATTGCATATGTAGCTCGTTCTTTAGCCCCTTCGCTCGCAAGCTCGCTCATGGCCCAAACACACTCGCTGTAATATGCAATTTACTCCATTTGTAAAGTAATATACTATTATACGTTAACCTGGCGTTACACGCGTAATTGTCAAAAAGACCGTATTTTTCGAAAATCGCCTGTAACTCTGCTAATATTCAAATTCAGTCTTCACCTATTTCCTATTTATGAACTTCTAAAGGTCAATTTACCGAAAAAACACTATTCCATTTTTCCACACATGCGCAGAAAAATGAGCAATGAAAGGGGCTGAAAATCAGTATTATTGTTTTTTTACATCTAGTTGAGTTTTTTTAATTGTTATTTGATATTACATTTCTAAAATACCCAATGGGCAGATACGCGTGTAATGCCGGGTTAAAGGTGAAAATTTATTTTTATTAGGTGGACAAGCTTGGATTTGGAGTAAAAATGCTCGAGCTGTTTGTTCGTACTTGATTCTTTGTCGTTTTTTTGGAAAATAATCATGCTTAATTGTTCCCAACAGTATTTAAAGAGGTAGAAATTTAAGTTTGTGAGGTGCAATACAGAAATTTGAAAAATATTGATATAAGGATGTTACTTCCATGTATGGGCCATTAATCACGTTTTTTAGGTGTTTTTAGTCGTTTAATTAGGTGGTATCAATAATCTAATTAGTGGACAAACGAATGGACAATAACGTATGGTGTGAACAAATTTCAAATTTGAAGTTTTTCGAAAAATCGTGATGCTGGCCCAGTAAATTTGTTTTGGCTGTAGGTATCTATTCAGAGCTTGTTGGTAAAAATTATTTAAAGGTTGGACAAACGTGGACAAACGATGGACAAACGAATGCAATAAAGAAATTTTAAAAATATTGATATAGGGAAGTAACTACCATGTATGGGCCATTAATCACGTTTTTTGGTGTTTTTAGTCGGTTAATTAGGTGGTAAAAATAATCTAATTGGTGGACAAACGTGGACAAACGATGGACAAACGTATGGTGTGAACAAATTTCAAATTTGAAGTTTTTCGAAAAATCGTGAAGATGACCCCGTAAATTTGCTTTGGCTGTATCTTTTGATTGCTTGCAGGTAAAAATTATTTAAAGGGTGGACAAACGATGGACAAACGGATGCAATACAAAAAATTTAAAAATATTGATATAGGGAAGTTACTACCATGTATGGGCCATTAATCACGTTTTTTGCTGTTTTTAGTCGTTTAAGTAGATGGTAAAAATAATCTAATTGGTGGATAAACGTGGACAAACGATGGACAAACGTATGGTGTAAACAAATTTCAAATTTGAAGTTTTTCGAAAAAACGTGAAGTTAGCCCCGTAAACTTGTTTTGGCTTTATCTTTTGATTGCTTGCTGGTAAAAATTATCTAAAGGGTGGACAAACGTGGACAAACGATGGACAAACGGATGCAATACAGAAATTTTACAAATATTGATTTAGGGAAGTTACTAACATATATGGGCCATCAATCACGTTTTTTGGAGTTTATAGTCGCTTAATTAGGTGGTAAAAATAATCTAATTGGTGGACAAACGTGGACAAACGATGGACAAACGTATGGTGTGAACAAATTTCAAATTTGAAGTTTTTCGAAAAAACGTGAAGTTAGCCCCGTAAACTTGTTTTGGCTGTATCTTTTGATTGCTTGCTGGTAAAAATTATCTAAAGGGTGGACAAACGTGGACAAACGATGGACAAACAGGTCCATATAAAAAAACATGAAAATTTAAAAAATCGGGGCCAACTTCACACGGGTGGTAAAAGGTAGGTCGATGTGTTTTGTTTGTTTACATCATTGACAACTAAATACGGATTGAAATGTCAAAGGAAAATATAAAATTGTAAAGTTTGGATACACGTCCTGTTCTGACGTTATGCAGTGAATAATGAACCATTATTCACTAGTGAATAATAGGTACTATTATTCTTTATGAAGCACTAGTATAATGAACGTTTTGTAGAACAGTCGTGGACAAAACTGTTTAAACGTTCTTGTGAAAGTGTTACAATTTTGGTAAATAAATTGGTTTGAAGTCCTCATTTGTATTTCAATAGCTTGTAAACGAATGGACCGTTTCCGTTTTAATTAAAAATTTTTTTAATTGATAGCCTCTTTCGTCAAGAGCATTTCAATACTTTTAAGAGTGATTATTTAGGTCGGCGTTTTCATTTTTTTATATTGTTTAAAGATGTATTTTTTCAAGAGTGAAGTTTATTACATCCAATACTGAATAACAATCAATAGTGAAAATTGAGTCACAATACCGGATAGTAATTATAAAGTAAGTCTTAGAGTTAATTGGGCCAATTAAAAATTTAAGGTAAGGACCAAAAAATAAGGAAAGAACTTTCTATGGAGTAAAATTTGGAAATAATAGGTTAACATTGTTCTTCTAATACAATTTTTTTTTAACTTACTAAAATAATGGTGAAAAAATACCATAATATAAAATTTTAATAGGTAAAAAAATTTTAGTTTTAGGGTTGCTAACTTTAACCTTTGTGATTAAAGGGTATAATTAATAAATAGTTTTTCGAAGTGTTTCGACGATTAAAAAATATTTATTAAAGTTCAAATTTTTTTGAGCAAAAAAAAAAAGAATTTCAACCCCTAAATTTGGATGAGTATAAATATTTACCCACGACTCATAAGTAAATTGCGTATTTTTTACCCTATAGCTATGTCAGTAAGTGTCAAATTATTGAGGAGTTGTGTTATAGTTTCATTTACTAAACTAGTGAAGTAAGTAAATAGAAACCTGTATTATTATGTTGGTTACCTACAGTTTTCATTAAATTAAACTAACATTTGACATTTCTCAGACAGAAGTATCTGCGAAATCGAATACTTTGACAACTTATGACAAAATATAAATTTTATATTTGTTATTTTTAGTTTTATACAAAACCATTTGGTAAGTCGTGGGTAAAGCATAGTACTTCACTCGAGGAACAAATTGCATATTTAGCTCGTTTCTTTAGCCCCTTCGCTCGTAAGCTCGCTCATGGGCCAAACACACTCGCTGTAATATGCAATTTACTCCACTCGTAATAGTATATTACGTATCAAGAGTGGTAAATAGGATATTACGTACGAGTGGAAAAATTACGCACGAAGCCGTGTAGCGGCGAGTGCGTAATTACACGAGTACGTAATACCTCTTACCACTCGAGTTACGTACTATGCTTTTTCTACGACTCAATATTTTAATTTTAATTCTAAATATTTGACATCTCTTAAAAAATATATGACGAAATTTGCCGTTTAAAATAACATTATCAAAGTAGTGACAATAAGTAACATCCTAGATTAAATAATAATTTAAAATGTAATGTATGTTGCCTATATCTGTTTTATTTTTATTTTATTTTTTAATAAAAACTATTATATATTTATGTTTTTAAATTGACTAAAAGTTTGTAAATCGACCAAATAAAGTAGTACGTACATAAAAATTTTATTGCAATTTGATTAAACAAAGAAATTTAAGTTTTCTTATCTAAACGCACATGTATGTTATGAGATCTCATTACGTGCATGTTATTGTTAAATGTCACTTACACGGAATGTCTACAGTGCGATTTTTGACGTTTACAGTCATGGGCGTAGAAAAAGTAATATATTATTACCAAATTTTTCCCGGATATTACATTATAGGAAACTTTTTTCTGATTTATGTACCCTGAAATTAAATTTGTTAATAACTTTGTTGTGTTAGACTTAGGCATGTCCAAGGGTCGATAAATTACAAAATTGCATGCGGTAAGAAATATAATTTACTTTTTTCACATATTTATATTAGCAAAAAAAAACACTTAGTGTTAGTTCTTATTTGCGTAACCTACTTAGTATATCAACTTGTATTAAACGTTAATAATTTATTACATTACCTTTGTTATAAATGTATTACATTTTTTGGTACTATGTCTGACAAAATTTCAAAGCTACATCAAAATTAGTCAACTACTTACTTATTATTTTCAAGGATTAGGTACATTGGTATGTAATAGGTAATGCGTTATTCCCAAATTGCAACTAGATATGATTAACTTTCTACGAAAATATTACGTATGAACATTTTTCTTGACAACCTTGGCCGATTTTGTAGCAATTTTGCGATAATATCTTGATCAGAAATCTACACCTTAAATTGCTATAAAATGTATCATAAACAAACTAAGTACTGAAATTTTAATTTATATGCATTAATTAGTTTACACTTTAATTGCAAATAATTTAGTTAGTTAATTTATTGAAAATTTAAATGTTCCCCCTACTATATATTTTATATATAAGTATATTTTATATCACTACGAATAAAAAAAAATATAATTTGTTAAAAAAGGCTAATGCGACTATTGATATCATTGTACTCACTACTTTTTTGCAAATCAAAATATTCTATAAAAATACAAGGGCGTGCTCAGGTTTACAACAAGACAAAAGGGTAAGTTAGTTTGTCATGTTGGCATATGGCACTCAGAAGGAGAAGAGCTAATCGTGGATTCCAATTTGTCAATGATGTTAAGAAAATAAAGCTTTACTCAAAGAAAAAAATAAGTGAAAAGAGCAAAAAAAAGTAAAAAAAACATATCTCTATAATGTATCTATAAAGATGTTCTAACACCTAATTCTATAGAAAAAAATATAACGAAGTTCTTTGTTTAAAATTATTTTTAATAACACACTTACCTTTACTTTACTAATTTATCTGAAAGGTATAATTTTGATCAAATCTTAAATGAAAGATAATAACATTAAAAAAAAAGTGAGAGTAACCAGTATCGTGGCTGTTACTACGGTATATAGGATAGAGTGGTAAACTAATACCAATTGTAAATAGACAAAGCAAATATGGTTTAATTCTGGAACCGAAATATACAATGTAATTTGTAGGAAACTATAAAGAACTGGCTTTACAAAATAGTGGTTGTTTTTAACAAAAGACGCCACACAAACTTAAAAAATAAGTTACTGGATTCTACTGTTTCAGCTTTGTTCTATTTTGAAAAGAATTTTTTCGATAAATTGACTATATAATTTTACAACAATTTTATTGAAATTAATACTATGGTTAAAACAAAAATAATTACTATAATTTTACAATCTGGAGACCCTGGGAATGAAGGACCGATCGAATCGATCCGTTCTCGATGTCTGGCATTAAACAGTTTAAGGGTGCATGCAGTTGGCACGTCGCGTTGCTCTGGCTTGTCAGGCAAGTAGAGGCATTATAGAGCGGAGTTCTTCTGAGCAAAATCCGTTTAAGTATCGGTAGAATAAGGAAAGTTCAGACACTGCTCTTCGTTGGGACAAAATAGCTAGGTTTTTGGTGATACTGGTGTCGTTTATTAGTCGAACTGCTCTTCTGTGTATTGCATCAAGAACTCTGAGCCTTGACGGAGCCACCGATCCCCATACATGCAAGCAGTATTCAAGGTTAGGTCGTATTTGGGATTTGTTAAGAGTAGCTCAGTTGGATGGAGAGAAATATTTCCGAGCTCTAAACAGAAAGCCTAACATCTTTCCTGCTGTAGTTGCTATGGATGCAATATTTTCGTTCCATAGCAAGTCCTGGGAGATCGTTATACCAACCGGCGTAATGGAGTCGCTTGCTAATAGTGTCTGATTGTTCATTGTGATGGATGAGTCGTATGTTTGCCTCTTGTAAGATTAACAACATGTCTTTGTCGTGGAAGCGTTGAAATTGACAAGATTATTTCTTCCCCACTCGTACACAAGAATATCAAGGGATTTGGGACGGTTGTGCGCTTTGCTACAGTGTAGGTTGCCATCATCTGCAAAACCCTGTATTGGGTTTTTAGTGGCTTCAAGTAGATGATTAATGTGTACTAGGAATAAATTAGGAGCCATAGTTGATCCCTGGGGAACTTCAGCGTTGATCTTGTAGAGGTTGGAGGAATGTCCATCTACGGCAACTTGGATGTGCCTGTTGGAGAGAAAGTTGAATATACACAGTTTGTTCCACTTAATCAAATGCTTTTAAAATGTGTAGTGATACTATTTGAGTTTCCTCATAGCGCTGGATGGCATCACTCCAGACATGAGTTACATATGATAGCAGATAGGCTGTTGACTTTTGTTTGCGAAAACCATATTGCCTGTTACTTAAAATGTTGTGTGTCTCAAGGTAGCTCAGGATCTCGTGATTGACGTATTTCTCTATAGTTTTGCTAATAACAAATGGAAGAGCTATGGGTCTATAGTTAGAAGGCAGGGTTTTACAGCCTTTCTTGGGAGCTGGTTGTACCCGAGCAGTTTTATATGATTCTGGAAAAATACCAGAATGATATGATAGTTGAAATAGCTTAGTGAAAAATGGCGCCAAATCAGGAGCACAAGCTTTTAAGAATAAAGCAGGTATTTCATCAAGACCGCTTGCTTTGTTAGTATTTAGAGTAGCAAGGACTCCCTGCACCCGCTTAACCCCAAATATGTTATTTTTCATTGTGTGGGCAGCCCGCGGAATAGAAGGTGGTTCCATGTTGTCCGGTGGTTTAAGTGTCTAATTTGAAGAGAATAATTTGGCAAAAAGTTCTGCCTTTTCTGTGGAGAAATTTTACTAAGTTAAATTTAGACTCATGGCACTCAGTTTATCCTAAAAGTCAAAGTTAACTCAAATTTTAAACAAAACTGTACTGACTGGAGATCGATGTATGGAAAGTGCAGATAAAATGGGACACTTAACACAAAATCTCTTTTAAACAAAGAATTAAGGCTCACCGTCACTGACCAAGGAAGCGCGGTTGATGAGGTTGTTAGTTGTGAACCTCATCAACAGATATCCCTAATAGTTACAAATTTAAACAAACAGTCCGTTTTGTCTACAGGGTCCGTTATGCCTGCACTTCCCCTATGCCAGTAACTGAATTACAGAAAGCATCAAGGTTTTGAGTTGCCTTTCGTGTCACCTTAAAAAGAAAACAAACGATTATGTTCGGAATTGAAACCCAAGATCCACTAAAGTTAATTTATGTTAAAAATACACTTGTGCTGTATTATACTTCCAAATAAAATTTTAGTGTCAACAGAAATGCTGAAATAACGTACGATTAACAAATGTCTAAGTGTTTCTGCAATCGGGACTTACTGCCAAGAATGATACCAGACAAGAAGGATACCAACAATTAAAGAACGATTAATTTTCAGATTATCAAGATGGGGGTCGGGTTTAAAAAACAAACTGTGAGTGAAAAAAAGTGACAAGCCAACAATTCAAGTCATTAATCAGTACAGGAAAAACTGTAAATAGAAAACAACACAACCTTCTTGCTTCACCGCCAGCACCATAGTCAACAGCTGTTCTTGTTCTACCAGTTCGTTCTTGTGACCGTGGTTTCATAAATAAGTGAATTTTTATTTTGGGTATCGAAATGCAGCAATTAGATATCTTCTGTGTAAATTTGTATTTATTGTATTGTTTGTAGAATAAAAATTAAAATTAATTTGTACTTTATTCATTTTTATTTATTTTCAAAATGTTTAATTCAAAAAGTGGGGAAAATAATACATGAGAAATAATGGGCGACAGAAACACACTATAGGTAATTTGCTAGGCAGATAGTACGGCCTTAATAGCCTAAAGACTTGTACAACAGTTCAGCACCACATCAACAACATTTAATATAACAATATCTGTTCTCCAAACCAAGTGCATAACCAAATCAAAAACAATAGTGTAGCAAAGAGAGCACGGGCTCACTACTTCCAAATTTCACCGCTAGATGGCGCCACAGGTGGCGCTGTTGGTTGAAATCTGTGCTAAATGGTTCGGAACTTGGCTAAAGCACGCCAAATTTGAATTTTTAAATCTATAGGGGCCGCTGGCAGTCAACTGTCAATAGTTTTCGAGTGGCCTCTAACGGTTGGCACAAGCAGCCAATTCTTCTTTTTTCGAGTGGCCTTTGACATTTGACACAAACAGCCAATTCTTCTTTTTTCGAGTGGCCTCTGACGTTTGGTGCAAGCAGCCAATTCTTCTTTTTTCGAGTTGCGTCTAACGTTTGGCACAAGCAGCCAATTCTTCTTTTTCGAGTGATTATGGGAATGTGGTGATGAAGGAACAGTAGAACATGTAGTTTTAGAATGTAGCAGAAATCAGGAAAATAATAAAAAAATTATCGATAAATTAGTCACAATCAAAGATTTGACAAAACCTTTTAATCTAACTTAAATATTAATAAGCGAAAATAGATACATATATAGAATCCTTCATCATCACATTCGAGTGATGTTACTAAAGTTGTAAAAATAAAAAGAAAAAAAAATTAAAAAAATTATGTACCTATATCTCTATCTTAAGAAAAAAAAAGTTAAGAAAAAAGTTGCATAAAAAAAAGAAAAAAACAATCAAAAAAAATTATATAAAAAAAATAAATAAAAAAAAAACTAAAAATCAAGAAAATAAAACAAAAAAAATAATTAATAAATATATAAACTACTAACAACATAAATATATGTAAATAATAAATAAATAAATGTGATCTAACAGGAATTAATAATTAAAAAATATTCCATAACAGATGCAGATATATTATCAATAAGTGGTTAGGCTAATGAAATTCAGGGAATTTCGTAGTCAATATTCCAATTCCCCTCCCCCCCCCCTTCTTTTTCGAGTGGCCTCTGACGTTTAACGCAAGCAGCCAATTCTCCTTTTTTAAGTGGCCTCTAACGTTTAACGCAAGCAGCCAATTCTTCTTTTTTTCAAGTGGCCTTTTACGTTTGACACGAACAGCCAATTCTTCTTTTCGTTATATTTTTGAATTTTTCGCGCTTCACTGTAATCGTACCAACTTTACATGCCTCACCCTATCTCACCTTTGATTTACCTGTAATTTCTTTCACCCCAGTGCCCAAATAGAACTTAGACTAATTTTGTATGAGAATAAGTGTAGAAAAAAAAGTCTGTGTGATGGCTGTTGTGTTATTCGAACCCACAAACTCATGTGTATAAAGTTGACGCCTTAAACAACACGGCTATCAACTGACTTGAAAAATAAAGTTGAAATGTGTTAGATAAACAGCTCCGTCTACGTCATATACGGTTGTAGATGATAATAATTTAGCAGAGGCGTACTGTTGATTTTTTAGATATTTAGCAGTGCCGTACCTAACAAAAATAATAATAATTAACAAGTCTTATCGCAATAAAGAAATATTTTTTGAATTAAATGTTAAAAGCGCGTGACCTTGGCGCAATAGTTGGATCGCGATTTGAAACAATTATATTATTATTCTTAGAAAATGTCCTTATCATTTTATAGGTTTCACATTTCTGCTTAATCGCTTATAAAATGACATCATATTAATGAATAAACAATAAAAGATAAGAAATGCAAGTAAGCGGTTTTATATAATATAAATAAAAATGATGACCTAATTAATGCAGTTATTTATCAGGAAGCTATGAGTCATCCCGATGCATAAAGGTTTGGAATTTTTAGACAGTAGCGTCACATTATATGATTAGTAAATATAATACTGAATAAACAACATAGAGAATATATTGTAAAGCAACAATTAGGTTTTAATTTTTATCGACGTCTATGTGTTTCGGCTAAGTCGTACATATTTAAAGAGTGCTCTAGATTTAACTTGCTCATTATTGTTTTGACTCTCTATACATCCAGTTCTGAGTTCAGTTTCAAGTGCAAAAGTTTGTTTTCTGTTACATACCCATAAAGGTAAGAATTTTTATTTTATTTCAAAATTTTAATTTAATTTTTATTGCTTCTGGAATTATTTTAATGTTTGAGTTGATTTAATTTTATTTTTCTTGAGTTAAGTTCATTTGTCATAATTTAATTTTTCGTAATGATTTAATTTTATTTGTAGTTGGATTTAACTAGAATAAATTTAAAAGAGAACTATTTCAACACTGAAGTCCCCTTGCCAGAAGTGTCTGCCGGAACTTATTAAATCAAAATATAAAGGGAAAAAGCAAAATTAGGGAAAGCTAATCACTCCGATACATTTGAAATAGTTTAGGAATATTACTTCTTCTTCTTCGATATTGTTTTCCTCTCTTTACAACCACACAAAGGTAAGAATTATTTGTTTAGGTAATTTTATTTTTAAGTTGATTTAATTTTATTTTTCTTTAGTTATGTTTATTTTGAGTTGATTTAATTTTTTGTAATGACTTAATTTTATTTTTAAGTTTATTTAATTATTTGTTTAGCTAATTTTATTTTGAGTTGATTTAATTTTATTTTTCTTTAGTTATGTTTATTTTGAGTTGATTTAATTTTTTGTAATGATTTAATTTTATTTTTAAGTTGATTTAATTTTTCATGTTTAGATGGATTTAACTAAAATTAATTCGTTATGTCTTGCAGGAAAAAATAACAAAAAGACTATTATTAAAATAGGAGAACTTCCAGTGGATGTTCCGCAAAAATTATTGAACGCTAAACTGGTCCAGAGCAAATTTGGCGAAACAATTTTGGTTGAGCTAGAAAACGGGCTCTGCTTTTTGCCTAAGAGAACCATTGAAACACTGAAGCCTCACTTGGCAGAATTATCTGGCGGACATTATTGTATCAAATATAAAGGGAAAAAACAAATTGGTCAAGCTAATCCTACCGATACATTTGAAATAGTTAAGGAATAATTTTTTGTAAGTTTTTTATTTTTTTATTTCCCAATTATGAATAACATTGTTGATAGGTCTAATGCTATTGTAAAAGAATTATCTAAATCATATAAAGCGTTAATCAACAATTTTTCCTATAGGGAAGCAAACAAATTAATCAACCAAATTAAAAGGCATGTTATCAGTTTTCATAAAGATATTCGGAGGTGAAATTTAGATATTGGGACACTTAGAAATTTACAAACAAATTTAGGGCATTTAAAAACGTTTAAAGAAGCAATTATTAATTTATCTAAGCAGGGATCGGGGCTAACTGAAAAATCAGGGGTAAAATGGGTCGATCTAGAATCTGCTTTTCATTCAAGAATTAGGACTGCTGTTGTCGTTAATTTAAAACATAAAGACCTTAATAGTTTTTTTGGTGATGCGTTTAAGCTAATTAAGAGTAGAATAGCTAACAGTTTGAAAAAATTTAATGTGATTAAAGTAAATACAACATTTTGTGGGGAATTTGTAAAAAAATCTAAGGAAATCGAAGACATTTTAGAGTTTAAATATTTCAACACTAAAAACGCAGTAATAGATTCAGGTACGGATCTTGCATTGTGGTTCAACGAAAATATTGTTGATAAAGTAATGAGTAAATTATCGGAATTTCAACTTAAAGATTCTGGATGGGCTTTAGATAAAATTGTTTCACTGGAAATTAACATCAATAAATATGAGATAGGTAATGGTGCTTCATCATATATTAAGCTACCAGATCCTATACTAAAAAAGCAAGCATGCATTAATATTAAAAATTTAGATAAAGCATGCTTTTACTGGTCGGTAACAGCATCATTGCATCCAGTTAATAAAAACGTAGATCGTGTCTTATCGTATCCTCATTATACAACTGTATTGAAAACCGAAGGTTTGGACATGCCAATGCCACTAAACAATATTTCCAAATTTGAAAAATTAAATGGTATATCAGTTAATGTTTACGCTTTAGAATTAAATACCGCGAAAGATAAATCGTTTTACCAGATTTATCCTGCCCGACTAACAAAAGAAAAATTAAATAAACAATTTATTGCTTATTCAGGACAAATACTTTCCAAAATTAAACGATTATGAAGCTCCATCAATGGATACGGAAAATGAAGATATCAAATATCACTATTGTTTAATCGACTAATATCAAGTCAAGTTAACAAACATAATGGGCAAAAATATATTTGTGATCGATGTTTAAATTACTTTAGTAGTCAGGAAAAGTTAAACAATCATGATGAATACTGCAAAGATCTGAACAATTGCAAAATATCGTACCCTCCATTTGATCATGTAGAGTTTAAAAACCACGTATACAAGCAGACTACACCTTTTGTCATTTATGCAGACTTTGAGTCAGTGCTACGTCCTCATAACAAGAACTTGGGTAAACATACACGAAAGTTTCAGAAACACGAGGCGTATAGTGCAGGATATTATCTTAATTGCTCCTATGATAGTTCACTATCATTTTATAACGAATATATTGGAGAAGACTCCATGGATTGGCTCGCTGCTGAAATGACAAGGATGGCTAAATTTATTGAAGACAAAATTAAACATACCGAACCAATGATTGTCAAGCCTAGTTTACCTAATGCAAGAACATGTCATATATGCGAGCACCCCTTCAAAGAGAAGGACACCATCGTTTTAGACCACGACCACTTTACGGGGAAATTTCGAGGGTTTTCACACCAAAGCTGCAACTTAAATTATAAAAAAAAGTTTGTTGTACCTGTAGTCTTTCATAACCTTTCGGGATACGACTTACATTTTTTAATTAGAGATTTATCCAAAACAGGTAGTATAAGCTTGCTTCCTATAAACAAAGAAAAATACATTTCATGTACACTAAGTAATGACGAGAGCGAAGTAAAGTTTAGATTCATAGACTCGCTGCGATTTTTAGATTCCTCCTTAGATAAACTGTCTGCTTTACTAGAACCATCAGATCTACATTATCTACGTTCACAATTTCCCAATTTAACATCTGAACAATTTGAACTATTAAGTAAAAAAGGGGTGTTTCCTTATGAATACATTGATTCAATGGAAAAATTAAATGAAACGGAACTGCCATCCAAAGATAAATTTTATAGCACACTGACAGATGAAAATATTACTGACGATTTATACTCGCATGCACAAAAGGTTTGGCAATCATTTGAAATAAAAAATTTAAAGGAATATAGCATGCTGTACATGAAAACAGATATCTTGCTTTTAGCATCTGTGTTTGAATGTTTTCGTGAAAAATGCCGAAAAACGTATGGTCTCGATCCTGCTTGGTATTATACGCTCCCCTGTTATACGTGGGATGCTATGTTAAAATATACCAAATCTAAATTGGAAATACTCAAAGATATAGACCAAATCATGTTTATAGAGAAAGGTATAAGAGGAGGAGTCAGTCAATGCAGCAATAGATATGCTAAAGCAAACAACAGATACATGCAAAATTTTAATCCAGCAGAATCTGAAAAATATTTAATGTATCTCGATGTCAACAACTTGTATGGTTGGGCAATGAGTCAACCTCTACCATATGGGGATTTTAATTGGGTTGACACAAACATCGATGTGACTCAAATCGCAGACGATGCACCCGAAGGATACATTCTTGAAGTAGATTTAGAGTATCCGGAAAAGTTACATGATCTACACAACGATTTACCGTTTTGCCCAGAACATCGAAAACCCCAAGGATCAAAAATACAAAAACTAATGACCACTTTATATGACAAAGAAAAATACGTAATACATTATCGAAATTTAAAGCAGGCTATAAAACATGGATTGAACGTGAAAAAGATTCACAGAGTGTTGAAATTTAAACAAAGCCCATGGTTAAAAAAATATATCGACTTAAATACAACTCTTCGAACGGCTGCTAAAAACGATTTTGAGAAGAATTTATTCAAATTAATGAACAATGCAGTCTTCGGAAAAACCATGGAGAATATAAGGAAACACCACATTGTTAAACTCGTTAGATCTTGGGAGGGTCGATATGGAGCAAAGAACTTGATAAGCAGTCCTAGGTTTAGTTCAAGCAAAATCTTTGATGAAAACCTTTTAGCGATAGAGCTTCATAAAACCGAACTTGTATTTAATAAACCATTGTACATTGGCATGTCGATTCTCGATATTTCAAAGACTTGTATGTATGACTTTTATTACAGTTTTCTACTTCCTACGATGGGTGTAGACAACTGTAAACTTTTATACACCGATACCGATGCATTTTTTCTACAACTGCAATGCAATGATGTTTATACCGAATTAATTAAAGCCCATCCCGAAAAATTTTACACCTCAGACTATGAAACAAACAAAATGCGTACGATATTTCACACTTAAATAAAAAAGTCATAGGATTAACGAAAGATGAATGCAACGGCAAACTTTTAACTGAATTTGTGGGGTTGCGTTCAAAAATGTACTCGTATTTAACAGAGGGTGATAAATGCGTTAAAAAATCAAAAGGGGTTAAAAAGAATGTCGTTGCAAAGAAAATTACTTTTGATGATTATCTTTCATGTCTGAGAGATTTTAAAATGAAAACAGTTAACCAATGCACGTTTCGTTCCTATAATCACAATGTTTTTACAATCGAACAAACCAAAATCGGTCTAAGTCCACACGATGATAAACGCTTTTTATGCAATGGATCATTTGACACTTTAGCATGGGGTCATTGTAATATAATGCTCAACTAATGTTAATTATAATTGGAAAATAAAAAAAAACAGTTGTAAATGGTTTAGAATGGTATATTATTTTGCTGTAACTTTGTAAATTAATTAGGTTATTTTTTAGTTTTTTCTATTGTCTATTGTATGTCCAAAATTTTTTATGTATACAATAAATTTTTTAAATCTGAATCTATGGTGTATTATTACTTTTTTAAATATGTTCTGTTGAAACGACCAAGAAACGTTCAAATTCGTCGTAAGACGTCTTTTTTTTGACACTTTGACGTTCATAAATTTAATAACGAGAAAACGTCAAAAACTGACGCTTTTTTGTCACTTTGAAATGATGTTTTTCCATAAGAAATACATGTAAATCGAAAATTTCTTCTTACCTATGTTTTAAAACGTTGAAACGGCAAATTTTAACGCTGTTTTAACGTTTTGACGTTTTACATTTTGGTACTGTGACGTTCATGAATTTTGTAACGATAAAATAACATTTTTTGATGCTATTATTATCGATTTTGAAATAAAAGTCATTATTTTTTTATAAAAGTTTATTTCATATTTTCTAAATCTCTTATTACATTTTGTTTATAAAAGTAAATGTACTGACGCAAAGCATTGCTTAACAAAGGATCAGAACATATTTCACAAAATACATCTAATGCTTGAAAGCAGTTATCACTAAATTTTTTTTACAATATATATTACATTCTTATAATAACAATTAAAGTTAATATTTTCTAGAAGTAAAATCTGATAAGCTACGATAAAATTATGTACTGTAACAAGTTCATCTACATCCTTTTCCGTTAGATGATATCTTACGCCATGTTTTTCAACTTCTATGAACTTGGTGTCATCGTATACCAACTGTCGTATTGTACAAAAATCTCCACAGGAAAATGTTAATGCTTGATCACACTGGATCAAACTCATCTTATCTAAATAGTCAATAAGGTCAAGCCATTCCATTTTCCCAAACGACAATTTACTTGGCTTGCATTATTCTGATAAAATAATAGCTGGAGAAAATGTTCTTGCAGGAGATAAACCAACTGTTATAACATACCCCTCAATTGTGAAAGATGATTGTAGCAGCAAATAATTTTCATGTTTTACTTTGTCTTCGTAAAAATTTAAAATTCTGTTTACTTTTTCCATATAGATAGAATCTTCACTACTACTACTACTCTCAGAATATGACGGTAAGTTTTCACTACAATAACCACTGTCTTGTGTCATCATCTTTTAATACTTGATAAAACTTGTGTTGAAACTAAGTAAAAATAATTGCTTCTGCTTCTAAGGACAGTTTTAGTCGGACCGCAGACTGAACGGTATGAGCAATAGATGATGTGAATCAAAAAGGCCCCCGGAAGCTATGAAAACGTACCTAGCTTGTCATAAGAATACGTGTAAAAAATGTTCAAAATAAGAAACAAGGAAGTTTATAAAATATTAGATTTTTCAATCCAGCTATTATGCGAACTATCAAACCCCAACCATTTAACGTAGATTTTATTGCCTTTTTTCCTCAGCACTTTTTCAACAAGGTAAACATCAGGATTTTTTGACTTTTGTAGCTCTTCCTCGTAAAATGCTCCTTTAATTGGCGATCCATGTAAATCCTCCAACATGTATGTTACAGGATTAGTTATGTTCACTTTGGTAATTTTAAAAAGCTCCGTAGTCCAATTAGGTGTATAGCCTTTATCAAATAGTTGCTTTGCCTTGCTTATGCGCACCACATCTCCAATTTTATATTTTCGCGGGCCTGCTATTTTCAAATAATTATAATGTTGCTTCAGAATCTCTTTTTCATTGGATCTGTTTACCTGAGACGGCTTTTGACCAATCGTTCTATGTTTGCTTTCGTTGTACTTTTTTGTAATTTTCGGTAACACATCTATCCACCTGTACGTACCGTTTAAGCTAAAATGCTTGTACAATTTCGTTTTCAGTGTTCTAATAACTCTTTCCGCCATACTTGCTTTCATCTTGGTAAATGTACTGTAATGATTTATGCCATGTTTCTGCATTAGATTTTGAAATTTTGTGTTGTAAAACTCTTTGCCCTGATCAGATTGAAGATTTTTCGGTTTGCGTTTTCCTATAATATCGGCAAAAGCTTTCGTGATTTCTTCGCCAGTTTTCGATTTCAACGGTCGAGTCCAGAGAAATTTCGAGAAGCAGTCGATTACCACTAGAATCATTTTAAACGATCGATTTTGAGGTGCGTAAGAACTCATTTCAGCCAAATCAATTTGCCATAAATCATCTAAACCTTTAATAATTGTTCGTCGACGAGCATAATTTTTCCGAGCCGGTTTATGCAGCTCATTAACGACTTGAACCTTTTCCTTTGAAAACATGACTGTAACTAAATGTTTAGGGATTTTGTACTAATCGATTCTCCAATGCTTTTATGATCAAATCCATCGCAGTAATAGTTTTACGAACTTCAAGGAGATTCTTTTGGTTTATAGTTATTGTATCAATCAAAACAGCAATATTTTTTTTAATAGCCGCTATTTGTGATTCTAAACTTTTATTCATAGCATTCATGTTTTCAGTCAACTTTTGCACATTATTTTCCATATATTTTTTATTGACGGCATCGCTGTCTGAGTCAGGATCTTTAACATTACAAAGTTTTAAATTTTCAAAATCAATATCACCGTTTGCAGTATGGACTAAGGTTGGTTTAGATATCAGCAATAGTTTTTTATTGCCTATATCATGTTTAGTACGTCCAAATTTGTCGACACTCATTGTGGTAATGAAGTTTAGGCAATAATGCGTGCTTCTTTTAATTCCTCGATAATTGCAACAATTTCATTATCATTCGAAGTATTTCCTGCTTCTTTTGACGCTATTAAAAGCCGAAGCCTGTCAACGAGTTCGTTTGGATCGTCCCAATATTGAAGGTCAATTTTATTATCGTTGTAAACCATTTGCATCCCAGTGCCCGAAGGTTTTCGCAAGTGAGAGGTAGCCAGAGGTTTTATGATATTTGTGTATTTGAATCGTTGTGTTCCTTTAAGGTTTCCCCTAATGTTTTTATGAGGATTTGTTAATTCTAGTATTGTTTCATAACGCTTGTAATCGTCATCATTGTAATTTTCAGGTTCATCTTTAAAAATTAATTCATATAGACCCGGTGTACCTTTTATCTGTTTGCCTTCTGTAATAATAAATCCATGATTTTTATCAAAGTCGATTTGTTTTCCACCCAAAAACCATTTAGAAGTATGAGCATCGTAATTAGGACCATAAACCGTATCTATATTATCTTTTTTTGCCCAATGATCTATAATTCTATAATATATGGATGAGCCATTGGGGGATACTGATCCAAGTATTCCTTAATAACATCTGCTGAATTGTTAAGATCTTTAACAGCCTGTTCGTCGTCTTCATAGAATACTTCATCATCATCATCATTAGTGGTTTCGGCAACATCTTCGAGTTTTACAAACGCAGGTATGCTCGATTGCTCTTTTTGTTTAGGTGATTCCTCTTTTTGTTTAGTTGGTGGTTTCTCTTATTGTTTAGGTAGTGGTGGTGGTGTTGGTTTCTCTTTTTGTTTAGATGGTTCTTTTTTAGGCTCTGGCTCGTTGACTGGTTGAGGATGAGAGATCACTGTTTGGTTTAGAGAAGATTTTGATATTTTGTGTAGTTGTTCTGTGACAGGTTTAAACAATTTATTTAGTGTCTCATCCGTTTCAACTTTACCCAATTGTAACGCTTTATATTTTTTTCGAATCGATCGAGCCAGTTCGGCAATTTTTCTCTTACGAACGGCTACGTCAACTGGATTGTCTAACATGTTGTCGAATAATGACTGCAATGTTACAATTTTATGTATTTATCGAAACCGATTCAATACCGACCGTTGTTTAAATCAAAGTCTTTCGCAATAACCATTGTACCATATTTTTCTTGCCAACATTTCGAACACAACTGTTTGAATTCTTCAAAACTCATATCCGGTGACACGTGTTCATCAAAGACATGTTTCAAATTAATAGCATCTTGTTTAAAAAGTACAATTAGGTTACTGTTATCTCTACAAATTTGTTTACAGCATTTCGAGTAGGTCTGCGAAAGAAATGCGCTATCTATATCCCGATGTCGGCCCATGCTGTAGTATTCTCTAATCTTTTGTTGGTACTCGCATATGACATCATCAAAAATAAAAATTGAATTTGGCTTTGCTTCATTTGGGCTAATAATTTCATCGTTTTCTTTAAACGGAAAATATCCCACTCCTTCAACTTTTAACAGCACTTCTTCCGACAATTTATACTTTGGCTGATACAATGACTTTGAATAAACGTAAATATTTTTAAATTTCGCACCATGCGGATGAAACAGTAATGATAACATAACGTTTGTTTTGCCACAGCCACTGGGTCCACAGATTAGCGCTCGAAACGAGTTTGGTAGCAATGGTCCATGTTTGCTGCCAGCGATTTGATCGTTTCCTCCATCTAAATTTTCAATCGGCAGTGTGTGTTCTTGCTGAACGACCTTCATGTTTTGACATGTTTTTTAATGTTTCAATGTATAAGTAGTGTAGTAATTCTAAAATCATTTCATTTCTAATGTTGGTGTTTGAAGGTGAAGGTGTGCTCAACAGTTTAATCAATAATCTGCCGTTTGAGCTACATGATCCTGGTTACAACTTTTTGGGTCCTGGAACTAAATTACATAAAAGACTTGCACGTGGAGATACGGGTGTTAACCTGCTAGACGACGCAGCCAGAGAACACGACATTGCATATTCTAAGCATAAAGATTTAGCGGAAAGACATAAAGCGGACGAGATTCTAGAGAATAAAGCGTGGGAAAGAGTAAAGTCCAAGGACGCATCAATAGGGAATATGCATGTATTTTTTTTATTCGTTTAATTCACTTTTCACTTCGTTTTAATATAGTAAAAAATAAAAGTATTGTTGAAAATGTACTAATTAAATTTTAAAAAAATAAATAAAAAGTCGCTTAAATTTGTCATGTTCAAACGCTCCATTTTGCGCGCGCTTCGGAATCGTCACATCGCACCACCTGTCAGTGACATTTGTTTACATTTAGTGTGATTATTTGAGATTTTTGAGTTTAATTCGCTGTGAAATCATGCAAAAAGATAAAAAACCATTTTACCGATATTTACTACACACAGTACAAAACACCACAGGATATAATTAAAACACAATTTTAAGCACAAATATCTTGTAAACACATGTAAACAACTCAAAGGGATGCGATGTGACGTAACGTCGCTTCGACCAATGATGGGTCGTTTTCTCAGATTTGAATATCGCGCACAAAATTAACATTTTAATTTAAGTTTTATGGAATGAAGTCCAAATTAAATATAGAAATAATGGTTTAGATATAATTTTAAGAGCATAAAGTATTGTTGATATTAAAATCAAATAAATCTAAATTACATGCATATTCCCTATTGGCGAAAAGACCTAGGATTATTCCCATCGAACCAAAATCCGAAGGATTTCTACCCCTTATTCCGTTGTTCGCAGGGCTAAGTGCACTCGGGGCGTTATCCGGTGGAGCTGCTGGAATCGCTAAATCTGTGATTGATGCGAAAAATGCACAGAAAAAATTGGAAGAAGAGCATCGGCATAACAAAGCTATGGAATCTCTCGGCAAGGGTCTCTACTTACGAAAAAATGCCAGAGGAGGCTTTGGTCTTTTTCTTAAAAAAAACTAATTACGCTACCCAATCGAGGACTATATGATTTTGAGCTAAAACGATATGCTAAACGTCTAAAAATCCCAAATTTCAGAGGTGTATTTATGCGAGACACATTGCCTAAAACCGGTCCTGTTCAACGTGAATGCGCAATACTAAATTTGGATGAAAGTTGACTGCCAAAGACAAAAAAACAACGCGGTATTTGGAATTTTTTTTGCATGGAATACGATACGATTCTGGAGATGTAGATTATTCCGATGTCAATGTAATCTTGGAGAAACACCTACTTGGCAACGTTGATTTGATTTATGTTAGAGGAAATTAAAAAATTGACTTTTTAAAAGCAAAATGCGAAGAACTTGGACTCCATGTATTAATTTATGATGTGCAACAAAAAATTTTGAAGCTGTATATTCAGGATGTCCTCACCACGCCAACGGCAAATTTATGTGTGCATATAATAATATTCTTACATTGTATAATTGGTTGTATTATACTGTATTACCTAAATAAAGCTATAAAAAAATTAAGGTTTTTTATTGAAACACCTTTTAAAAGTTTACAAATATTTATTGTTATTATTATTTAAAAATACATTTCATCGCTTCATTCTTCGTTTGGTTTCTTTCGCCAGAATTTTCATGATTAACAAGCAAACTCCTGCTAACGTTGCCCATGTTATCTGAACTACTTGACATATTTGCTTTTGCATTGGATCCTCCATAGTAATTTCTAGTTGATGCATGGGGTTTTCAAGGTTAGATCGCCACTCGCCCACTCCTTCAGAGTTGTCGTTAAAGATTAATTTTAGTTTGTAGTTAAGAGGCGATTCCACTAATTTTAATGCAAACACCTGCAATTTTCCATCATTTACTGACACCTGACTCATCCTTTGCCATGTATTGCATTCTTGTTTTGTTCCGTTTATATCTAAACACACACCAATATGTGCAACGTTTTGCGGAACGTTAACGTAAAGCATGTTATTTAATATTGCTGTTAAAACAACAAAATTTGTTTTTAACAAGGCCATGGTTTTATTCGTCTTGTGGGCGTTGATGATGTTGGTAAATATTTTCAAAAACTTTGTCCCACAAACTTAAATTTTCAATTTTTTTTAATACTTCTTTTTGGTCTTCGTAGACAGAAATTTGTTGCTTTAATTTTCTTATATTTTCACAAAACTCTTCAAGTTTTTGACTGTATTCTCTCGAAGCCATTCTAAAACTAAATATTTTCCATGATATGTTTTATTATTGATTGATAGATGGTGTGCGAGTAGCATGTTTTAGTTTTCAACCGCTCCGAATAATTTTGTAAAAATATCCAGTCTTCCACAAAGTAGTTAAATATAAAACATAGTTTAAATTATTCCTAACTGATCGGAAATTTAGTTACGTAAAAGAATCAGTGTTTTGTCAAGTGATTAGTTCAATTTAAGTGAATTGTTTGAACCAGTTAGTGTGACCAGTCCGCCATTATGGGTTTTACGACGACAGATCTAAGAGAAATAAAAACAACAATATTAAATACTTTTAATAAACGATTTCTGCAAGAAATCGCAGAAAAAGTTGCGGTCATAGTTGGAAAAATTTTTGAAGAAAAGTTCAGTCAGCAAAAAAAGGACATAATTGAACTTCAAAACCGGGTTGGAGAACTCGAAAAACAAAATATAACCTTCCTCAAAACACTTGATGATCAGGAACAGTCATCAAGAAATCAAAACATCCGTATGTTTGGTATCAGGCAGGAAAACGAAGAAAATCTGCTGGAAAAAGTCACAAGTATATTTAAAAGTGAATTAAAAATAAATATTCAGCAAACGGAAATTATTAAATGCCATCGGGTACCGAATGTGAATGTTGGGCAAAATCCACCGGCAGTATTGATAAGATTTTCGAGTAATACGGTCTGGAGAGTTGTAATGAAAAATCGAAAACTGCTAAAAGAATCGGGAGTGCAAATAAAAGAAGATCTCACAAAATACCGTTTAGATCTCTTCCGAAAAGCAATTGAGATGTTTTCTAAAAACAGCGCATGGGTACTTAATGGAATTATTTATGTTAAAAGTGAAAATACAGTGCACCGTATAAATAGTGTAAATGATCTCAATAAATTGAAAAAATAAAAAACAAGTGTGGTGCCTAATATCTTTTGGAATCATAGGTTATTTATAATGTTAATAATTATTGCAGTCAATGTAAGGTAACAACAACCTTTACTATTTAACTAACTATGTTCATTCTAACCGAATGTTGGTGTATTACCACTTGGCTATCTGCGTGACGTAATTCTCCATAATATTATGTTACTTTAAAACCTACATTTTGTCTTTATTTTTACTTTTTTCCTCATAATTTATTCTTATATTCCATTCTTTTCTTATGCTTAGTTTCTTAAAAGAATAAATATTTTTGATGGGATACCGTTTATTACAAAAAGAAAGTAAAGCTAGGTCATTTTTTACTGTTATTTTTGTTAGTTTCCTTTATAAAATAATCAGCTGGTATTTTTATTTTTAAAGTTCTTATTTAAAGTTTAGGTTGTAAACAACAATAAAAGAATAAATCGTTCGATTTATTTGTAAGAACATTCTTTTTGCGTGGATTGTTTATTGTTTTGATTACGGTTGGACTAGAGAGATAGCAATAAGGGCAATGAAACTAATGTGTTGTAAGTTGAAGGATGTGGAGGGGGGGAGTATGTTTTTTGGTAGCTGCGACCTTGTTGGGGGGAGTCTGGGGTGATGGATGACCAGGGGTACGGCCGGCGGGGGGAAACAAATTTTGCATACGATCCAAAAAAAATTTCCATCGGTCAACTTAATGTTCGCTCGCTTAATACGGGCTTTGATGAATTTGTTAACTATGTGTTTTGTTATAAATTTGATATTCTTTGTCTTAACGAGACATGGCTGGATGCTGACATGCCAGACTTTAATTATAACTTACCTGGTTACCGTTTTGTTAGGAAAGATAGGGGCGGAAGGGGTGGTGGTGTTGCCCTTTATGTCAAAAACTTTTTACACTTTACGGAGGTTAGTACCCAAATTGCTGATATAGAAAACATAGCTATATCGTTTAAACTTCAAAAACAAGTTTTTTGTTATTAAATCTTTATCGATCACAAACAGTAAACCCGACATATTTTCTTGATCGTCTGGAGGACTATCTTATTTAGTTACATACAGTTATGACTATGTAATTATAGCGGGGGACTTTAATATTAATTTTTCAACTAGATCCACCAATTCAAACAGACTAAAAAATATCATAAATAACTTTAATCTTCAGCAGCATATTACAGAACCTACCAGGTTAAATTTTACTACAAATCGAAATTCACTTATTGACCTATTAATAACAAGCCAAAATATGTCATGCATTAAATCTGTGTCTTTGGTTATATCACAGACAATTACAGACCACAATCTAATATATGCAATATTCGATTTGCCCAAAGGCTTAGACGCAAAAAAAACTGTCAAATTTCGAGATTATGATGCACTTAATACAAATTAAAATAACTTTTTAAGGGAAGGGAAGCTGCTCAAATGGAATAAACTTTATAGATCTCAAAACATAGATGAAAAAGTTGACATTTTTAATAAGTATATTTTAAGTGTTCTAAATAAATATGCCCCAATTAAAACTAAACGAGTCTATGACCAACTTTTTGTTCCATGGATAACTGAAACCATTAAATCACTTATAAAGTTAAGAGACAAAGCCTACAAAAAATACTTACGAACTAGACAACAAACAGACCTACAGTACTAACGACAACTAAGGAATTACACAAAACATTCTATAATAAGAGAGAAACGAACATATTTTAATACTTTTTCACTACAAAAGGGTAAAAAATTAAAAATCACTTACAGCCAAAACCAGACTGACATCCCTGACAACTTAAAAAATGCTAATGACATCCACAAATACTTTCAAGAAACCGAAAGTTTACCAAATACTGCTTCTCAAGAGCTAAATAATTTTTACAAAAATAATAGGACCGTAAATGACACCTTAAACTTTAACCTTATTGATAGTTTTGCGTTAATTAAAATTGTTACAAGTATAAAAAAAAATGCAGTTGGTATAAATTAAATTAATAAATATTATAAACACCTGTATCCTACAACAAGTATTTCCGTCTCAATGGAAGAGAGCTATCGTCAAGCCAATCGCTAAGGTCCAAAGCCCAAGTGAACTTAAAGACCTTAGACCTATAAGTATTTTACCGGCAGCTTCTAAAATTTTCGAGAAACATATATGCCAACAAGTTATAGCTTTTTCTGACAAAAATAATATTATTCCAGAGTGCCAGTCTGGGTTTAGAAAAAATTTTAGTATAACTACAACACTAGTTAATATATTAAACGATATTAGAGAAAACGAAGAGCAAGGAAATAGTACCTGCATGGTGCTCTTGGACTTTAGCAAAGCTTTCGATACCCTAAGTCTTGAAATGCTATCAGCAAAGCTTCACTATTTTGGTTTTTCAAAGACAGCCATACATTTAATGAATAGTCTACTATTTGGTCGTGAAAATTGTATCGAAATTATAAAAAACTCTATAACAGAGAGATCAAGCTTTCAGAAATTGACAAAAGGCGTTCCTCAAGGGTCAGGGCTTTCTCCAATATTGTTCTCGCTCTATGTAGCTGACATGAATAAATGTGTGAAACACGTCAAATTATTTCAATTTGCTGATGATTCCCAATTACAGATTCCCATAAACAAACACATTATTCAAGAAGTACAACAAAAACTTAATACTGATCTTAATCAAATAAATCATTTCGCAGAAAATCATAACTTAAAATTAAACGCTACAAAATCACAACTGATCATTTTTAATAAGTCGGAGACAACTAGAGAAACAATAGAAAATAATCTTATTAATATTCAAGTAAACAACACCCCCATTCCTTTAGCCCATACTGTCAAAAATCTAGGAATCTTTTTTGATAACAATATTTCTTTCCATACGAATATTAATAAAAAAATTACAGCTTCATATTTACGCCTTAAAAACTTATACAAAGTGAAAAACTATTTATCTTCAAATCAAAAATATCTTCTTTGTTACAGTATTATTTTATCCCTTTTTGATTATGGAGATGTAGTTTATGGTGAGTCACTTAATTGGCAAACCAAAAAATCTATTCAGAAAGTGCAAAACAGTTGCATGAGATTTGCATTTCATTTACCATATCGCCAATTTATAACACCTTATTTAAATAATAATAAAATACTGAACATGTCCAATCGTAGAAAACTTCATTTGGCAACATTTTTGCATAAAATAATAAAAACAGCAAAACCAGGTTACTTAAGAAAAAAATTTGTCCGCCTTTCGTTAGATCAAAGGACCAGGAACTTTCATAAATTTGTTGTACCCCGTCATAGGTCGGCGTCCTTTCAACGCTTTTTTCCCCTTCAAGGTTGGTGTTCCACGTGTTTTGCTCTCCTCGTTCTTTGTCTAGTCTACGCAATATTGCTGTCTCTCTTTCTAATATAGTGAGTATGTAATTAGTATGTAAGGTTAAGTAAGGGCATTTTCACGCAAGCACATTTAGTGCTTGGCGGTAACGGTTTTAATAATCGCGAAAATGTCCTGTTTTAGCAATAATTTGAACTTATAACCAGAATTTTTTTGTTAATTTGTAACCTAACTGTTGCTAAAATAAAGATATTTGATTTGATTGGATTTGATTTGATTTATTAATAGCGAAAGCAAAGTCTGTTATCACTCTAACACACATCAGTCGATTACGTGACACATCGCGATCCAACTATTGCGCCAAGGTCACGCGCTTTTAACATTTAATTCAAAAAATATTTCTTTATTGCGATAAGACTTGTTTATTATTATTATTTTTGTTAGGTACGGCACTGCTAAATATCTAAAAAATCAACTGTACGCCTCTGCTAAATTATTATCATCTACAACCGTATATGACGTAGACGGAGCTGTTTATCTAACACATTTCAACTTTCTTTTTCAAGTCAGTTGATAGTCGTGTTGGTTAAGGCGTCAACTTTATACACATGAGTTTGTGGGTTCGAATAACACAACAGCCATCACACAGACTTTTTCTTCTACACTTATTCTCATACAAAAAAGTTCTATTTGGGCACTGGGGTGAAAGAAATTACAGGTAAATCAAAGGTGAGATAAGGTGAGGCCTGTAAAGTTGGTACGATTACAGTGAAGCGCAAAAAATTCAAAAATAAAACGAAAAGAAGAATTGGCTGTTCGTGTCAAACGTAAAAGGCCACTTAAAAAAAGAAGAATTGGCTGCTTGCGTTAAACGTTAGAGGCCACTTGAAAAAAGAAGAATTGGCTGCTTGCGTTAAACGTCAGAGGCCACTCGAAAAAGAAGAATTGGCTGCTTGTGCCAAACGTTAGAGGCCACTCGAAAAAAGAAGAATTGGCTGCTTGCACCAAACGTCAGAGGCCACTCGAAAAAAGAAGAATTGGATGTTTGCGACAAATGTCAAAGGCCACTCGAAAAAAGAAGGATTGGCTGCTTGTGCCAAACGTTAGAGGCCACTCGAAAACTATTGACAGTTGACTGCTAGCGGCCCCTATAGATTTAAAAATTCAAATTTGGCGCGCTTTAGCCAAGTTCCGAACCATTTAGCACAGATTTCAACCAACAGCGCCACCTGTGCGCCATCTAGCGGTGAAATTTGGAAGTAGTGAGCCCGTGCTCTCTTTGATACACTACTAAAAACACCCGTTAGATTTAAAATCGTAATAGATTATCAAATCATACAGCAGGAAATGAAGTTCAAATATCTCGGAATCGAAATTTCCAGTTATGCCGATATCGAGATGGAACTGAGAGAGCAGCTACAAAAGCAATAAGAACAGTGGCGTTCCTAAATATTACTATATTGAGAAACAAATATATAAAAAGAGAAGTCAAAGCTAGGATTTGTTAATCAGCAATCCGACTATTACAGCAATACAGCAATACAGCAGAAACACGAACCGAAACATCAAGAACCATACAATTTTTGAAGGCAACAAAAATAAAAATATTGCGCAGGATAACTAGCAAAACGTTCATGAATAGGAAAATGAGCGAGAATATCCCAAAATCATGTAAATTCGAGAATAAGAACGATTGGATGTTGAGCAGGAAAAAGGAATGGAGCTAATACATAAGTTGAATGAATGACAGGAGGATAGTAAAGGTGACACGACATATTATTTCACTGTCAGGTAACAGAAGTAGTGGACGCCCGAGAAAAAGATGGACCGATAATATCGATTAAATACAACAAGGAATTAACGAAAAACAGGCAATCGTGTCAATGATAAAAATGGAAGAAGAAGAAATAAACCGCAGTTTTCGGTGATTTTACCTGACTCAAGTCTTATTGAAGTTATACTTCTATTCGTACACTCTGTAGAAAAAGATTGTGTTGAGTCAAATGGGAAAAATCATTACATATGTAATGGTGTGAGTAAGAGAAAGACAGAAACACTTATAAGGTATATTGGTCGGTAAAAACAAAGATGAAATATTTACCACATGTTATTAGTCATAACTATAAGTCCTTTGAATACCGTTTCAACATTCAGTACATTGAAAAGAGATAGATATACAAAAAACAGTCTGAACTAATGTATGAATATTATAGTGACGGACTACATGATTATTTGACAAATTATTTTATAATTCTGACACGTAAGTTAACATAATAAGTTTGGTATTTTATATTAATAATACTATTCAGTAATAAGTATTGTATTGTAGTCTAAAGTACCGTCACATGGTTGCAGTATATTCTGCTCTATGCTTTTAAGGTTGTTGGCTACATAAACAGAGTGTTTACGAATAGTCGAGGAAATAAACTAAAACCTCTGAATTTTGTAACGTAAAATGGATCGGAGTGCGTTTTTTTGCATTGGATTCGTTAAAGTATCAGGACATTTGTCGCTATATTTTATAATGTAAAAAAGGGAAATTGCATTTCTGCATTCGAAAAGTGCATTCCGAACAGACAATAGAGAGAAAACTTACAACTCGGTAAGTATTGCTGAAAATGGGTTCAATTTATATACTCGGGGTTTTTGGGGTCTCTGTACACGAATATCACGATTCCGAAAGTCTCCGTGGCACTTTATGCCTAGGGTATTTACCTCTTCTCCTAGGGTTTAATGTAAATTCTGTACGAAATCAGTGCACACCTGGTACTCGGTGGTTTTTTGAGTCGCTAAATACGATTATAATAATGACGATGGTCTTCGAAACACCTGGTGCTTAAGATGGACCTCGTCTCAAGGAATGGTATGCAAATTCGATACAAAAAGAGTGTGCACTCAGTTTTTGAGGTCACTAACCACGCTAACCATGCGCGACAGAAGTTATAACTTCAACTAAGTTGAACTATTTAATATTGAAATTTTTTAACTTGAGAAAAACTTTGCCTATTACTTAAATTTTATGTACATTAATATGATAATGTGTATAAATTTAAAAATCTAAATATTTTGAAAATTTTGAAAATTCTGAAATTTTTTTTCATCACTATAACTTTCACTAATTACGATACAAAAATTTTTTACTATGACAGTTCGAAATTTCTAATCAGTCGCGTAGTAATTCGCAATACTGTCACCCTTTACGTGGAACGGCCTGATTATTTCAGCAGAATCGGATTTCACCTATTCTTCCATTTTTTTGTTCAACATGTATTGACGTTGATATTAAGCACTAGAAATTTTCGGCAGAGTCGAATTGGATGGTCTTCGAAACACCTGGTGCTTAAGATGGACCTCGTCTCAAGGAATGGTATGCAAATTCGATACAAAAAGAGTGTGCATTCAGTTTTTGAGGTCGCTAACCACGAATATCATATAATGATTTTGCTAAATTATTCGCATACAAATTTATGAATCCGGGCGCGTGCATAGAAGTATAACTTCTGCCGGCAGTCCCACTGACTGCCACACTAATTTTTTTAGTAATAGATTCTCTTCACCTTCCAAAGTTATATTTTTAAAAAATATTTTAAATTTTAATTTATGCATAAATGTCGTTAGTAGTTATGTGTAAATTTAAATGTTAACATAACAAAGAAATAATAACAGAGTCATTGAATGTTGTATTATGATCAACAAGGTGCAACGTTGACGCTGTGACGTTAGTATCCAATTCTTAGGTTTTTGGTGGAATAGAGACTAGATTAAATAGACAGTTAAATTTATAGGAAGCAAGCAATCTTCTGTACAGCGAATGATTATAATAATAATTATTTTTTTATTTATTCTTTATAAACATAAACCTAATACATATATGTATAATAGTGCCTCAAGAATTGAATATGTCTCGTAAAACATAGGTGGTGCTACATGCAAATAAAATAAGTATTAAAACAAGTAGATAGGTACCTACATTATAATAACAAAGATAAGAAACAGTGAGATTAAATTTATCTATTAAAAAACTCGATATATTCGTCAATGGAGTAAAAACTATTTTCCAGAAGGATTTGTTTAATATGAATCTTAAATTTTGATTTATTATATTTCTTATACTCGTCGGGAAGTATGTTGTAGAGATGAAGATCTATCGTATTTTTACTGGATTTAGTAAGGCGAAGCCTAGGGGTTATTAGTTTTTGGGAGCCCTGAGTTTCATAGGAGTGTATATCTCCCTGTTTAACTATGCTATGAATCGCTATGAGAGAGTTAAATATATATAAACTAGGTAAAGTCAAAACACCCAGTTCTTTAAAAGAGTTGCGACAACTTTTTCTGTACTCTAAATTAGCAATAATTCTTATGGCTTTTTTTTGCAATCTGAAAGTTTAGTGGGAAAAGCTAGAATTACCCCAAAGTCGAATTCCGTAATTTAGGTGAGAGTGCAAAAGAGAAAAATATATCGTTTTTGAAGTTGATTTATTGCTTATTTGCTTTAATTGACGCATGATAAATAACGAAACTGATAGCTTCTTGTTCAGCTGTTCTATAAGGTACTTCCAGTTAAGTCTGGTATCAAATGTAAAGCCTAGTAGGTTAGCGTGGTCAGCGTATTAAAAAAAAAATTGTAGCAAAAAAAAAATTTGAGTTTTATTATCATTCATTTGTAGTTTATTAGCTGCAAACCACTGTTTCGCTTGATATTCTACTTCCCTTCCTATAGAAGGTAAGAAAAAAAATTCTTCAGCAAAATACAGTATGGTTGCATCGTCGGCAAATAAACTAGCTTGCCTTGGTCTTAAAAATTTAAAAACATCATTAATATAAATTATAGGGCCCTAATACCGACCCTTGTGGTACACCGTAAGAAATTTTCCGGAGATCAGAATTTTCATTATCTAAGATAACGGCTTGAGAACGATCTGTAATAAAGGTTCTAATAAACTCTTACTCCATAACGACTGAGCTTATCCAACAGAATATTATGAGAGATACAGTCGAAGGCCTTAGATAAATTGCATAAACTTATACCTACAGAACAACCCTGCTCAAGACCCTCGACTATATATGTCTTTAACAACATTAACAGCAGCTTTTGTAGTTGAAGATTTAGCTCTAAAAACAAACTGACACTGATTAAGAAAATTGTGTTTTTCGAAATATCTACTAAGTTGTTCTTTGAGTACCATCTCAATTATTTTTGAAAAAATAGATGTAATAGATATAGGTCTGAAGTTTCCTGCATTATCCCTACATCCTTTTTTGTATATATGAATTACTTTGGACAATTTGAAAATTTCTGGAAATTTTCCTGTTAAGAATATATTATTCATCAAAATAGTTAAAGGTTGGATAATAAGATCTGACACAGATTTAATAATTTTGCTGTTTAATTCATGAAAATCCAATGAAAATGAACTTTTTAAAGAATTGATTGTAATGAGTACATCTCGTTCAGCAACCGGTTTTAGAAAGAACGATGTCATGGGGTTTGGAAAGTATTTGAAATCGCTCAAGGTATCGTACGGAATATTTGGTAAAGTTTTAACGATATTTTTAGCGATTTTCGTAAAATAGATATTAAAAACATTGCAGGATAACTTGGTATGAGTAGTTAATGTTTTAGTCCTATTTCGCTTATAGTTAACAACTCTCCAAATGGCTTTGGATTTATTGTCTGATGTCGTAATAAAATTATTATAAGCCATCTTTTTTGTATTTTTCAACTGCTTTTCATAAGACTTTTTAAAATCCTTATTCACAGTAATGTCTTTAGACTTCTTTGTGACATCACAAGGTAGTGGAGTGAATTTTTTTTTTTTGATTTTCTTTTGATTCTATTGGATTTGCATGGTTCTAGAGATTGCTGTGGGTATCTAAATATAAATGGCTTATTTCCTTTAAAAAAACTGACTAAAAGATATTATTTTGGTTCTCCTTCATACAAGTACTAAAAGTACCTAAGTATAAATTCTCAAGTAAACGTTGTAACCAGGAAAATTCTGTTTACTACTGCGGTTTGAGGAAATAAAATTTATAGATAAATTGAATAAACATTTGAAAATATTAAAAGAAACTATTGATAACCAAAAATATATTTTACATAAACTGATAAATAAATGGGTTTATTTCTGAGGGTATTAAATTTCTGTATGTGTCAATAATATATCTAAAAATATACACATTTTTATTTAACATCTCTACGATAATGCATCACTTTTAAAGTGAATTATACGATAGAGAATATAGTGTACCTATATTTAAATTTATTGAATCAAGTTCAGTAGAACATTGTGAGGCTTGCCAACTTTTAATGTGAGTATTTCATATTTTTACAGTAACTTAAATGTCAAAACTATATACTATAATATTTTATTTATAAAAATACTAATAATAACTAAGTAGTACTAATATTGACTTATAATACTAAAAACACACAATTATTATATTTCAAAATATTTTTGTATAGTTATTAATGAATCTGAAATTTTTCTGAATATATAATATGACAACAATTAATACTTCACTTCGAAGGAGAAAGGTAGTGGTTCAAAGATTACCATCCTATTGTTTATAAGTTCGTCGCAAATGCCGGTCAACTTTGTCCGGTTGTATCTCAAGAACCACAATAAATGAACTTTTTTTTGTTTAAAAAACGTCTTTCCAAGTTCTTTCTGAATTTAATTTAAATTAATAGTTACCGAGATATTCTATTTGTTTATAAGCCAAAAAATGTGTTATAATTTTAAAACATTCCTGAGGTCGTCCAAATAATCCAATTTTAATTCTATAAAGTGCGTTTGATAGGTGGATTCTCTTTTATATGTTAAAAATCAGCAAACTTGTGTATGGTTTAGTTTTTGTTGAGCGAGATTTCATTTTTTTTTTTTAATTAGATTGCAAAATTATTATGCGAAATCTACTATATCGATTTTAATAAAATTTAGTGGACTGTTTTATTATATTATAAAGATTTTCTAGGCGATTTATAAAGGTCCTACATGAAATCTAAATGGTTGAAAAAATTTGAATAAAAAAAGGCTCAATTTACCTCTTTTTTTGTATTTATTGCTATTTTGCAGCATGGGTAATAAATTTAAAAACTTTTAACCAACGGTATTTTATAGAAAATTCGATTAAGCAACTTTTATTTCTCTACAACTTTTCCCTAAAATGAATCGTTTTAAAGTTATAAGCAAATAAAGTACAAAAAATCGACGTTTTTCACTATTTTTAAACATTTTAATATTTTTGTTAACGTTCCAGTCCTGTTTGAGAGGTAGGAAACCAGATTATTATTATTGAAGTTATCACACAACTTTTTCTGCAAAAATCGGAATGCCACCTCTCACATCCACTTAAAAACAGATCCGTCTTGGTCTAAAATGACTTAAACGTGATTCGCTTAACGTCGTATCGTGACAGTGATACATTTTACAGATGTCAAGCTGCTGTTTATCATTTATCATCAATGGCATTGGCCGCTGCTTCTGTCAGAGTGCACAGATTGGTAACTGTTGATAAATCAGGTAAAAATTCATGTTGTTCTTTAACAAAATTACTGTGAGAACACCAAGTATAGAAGTATAAAGTATATTTCCAAATATTTTAGCAATTGAGTTGAGCACACTTATGGGCCTATCGTTTTCTACTAAGCTGTTATTACCTGATTTTAAAATAGGAGTAATAATTGCCTCTTTTAATTGATCAGGAAATGTGTTCTTTTTTATACAAATATTAAACATTGCAGTCAAGAGAACACAGAGATAATCAGAGCATTATAAGAAGAATTAATAAAAAAAAAACATTTAGCAGTAGCAAACAGAAAAAAAAACAGAGCTAGCTAGCTAGTAGAGAAGCAAAAAGAAAGAGATAGCAAGTTGAGGAGCAGAAAGAAGGAGATAGCAAGTAGAGGAGCAAAAAAAAGACCAACGACAGGAAGAAAAATGAATATTTTATTTTTATTTGTATATTTTTATAATAGCAGCCGATTTTCTTAAGGTTCAGAATCTACACCCAGCGGATTTTATTGATTGGAAGGTGTCTCTAGATATTGATATGGACTTATACAATTTTATACTATAGGTACAATTTTAATTTTTCTGAATAAAATATTTATAGCAATCGATAATTTTAGTTTTCTGATCTAAACATTATAAGCAGTGTAATGTTTAACGAAATTATTTTTAAATTTTAATTATTATTAAAGTGTTTTTAATACTCGATAAGTTTTAACTATTGTTATTAATTTATTAGAAATTAAATGAAAATTAATCTAAGGGGCGTATAAATGCATTATAATCCGAATTATTAAAACAATTATTTATATACTGCTGGTTAAATATGATATCAATTTAATTGCTTACATTTAATAGCACTCCTAAAACGATGGCTACATGGTAGCTCCACCACGTTCATAAATTCAGGTAGAAATTTTATTATAGGGGATTAAGGTCACCGGTCAAGTCCACCATGCTAATCTTTTAATGACATTCTGTTAAACCTTTTAATGTTGGAAATTCCCAAAATATTAAACTTAGTTTGGGTTATTTCATTAGTCGATTTATCCTTCTCTGGTGAGTTTGATAATTTGTGCATTCTTTTTATCGTGAATTTTTTCTTTGGAATTATGGCTACTTTTAAGTCAATGTTGAGTCAAAGAGGCCAAAAGTTATTAATAGTTGAAAACTTTAAGTTTTGGAAAGCTCACGAAAGCAAATGTGGAAAAACTCGTTGGAGATGTGTAAATAAAAAGTGTCCTGCTAAAGTGTTTACAATGAAAACGGATGACAATACAATTATTGAGGTTGATGGTAAACACGTACATGAATCTAGTAAAATTATTCCTAGAGAAGTTACCTGCAATAGTGTAAAAAGAAAGGCAATTGAAGATATTTCAGAAAAACCCTCTAAACTAATTTGTAAGGAAATAAATATAAATAGAGAAAATCTTGATGCTACTGATATTGAGTGCATTCGTAGAAATATGTATACTGCAAGAAGAAAAGTTTTTCCAACTCTACCGAAAAATAAATTGGATGTGTTAAGTGCAGTGCGAGATATTGATTTAAAAACTGTAAAGTATGAAGATTTTCGTTTATATATCGATAATGACAGTCAAATTATAATTTTTTCTACTTATAGAAACCTGCGTTTCCTAACTTCGTGTGAAGTTTTGTACATGGATGGAACATTTCAATATTGCGCATCATTTTATTACCAAATGTTCACAATTCATGGATTAAAAAATGGATTTTTTATTCCTTTAGCATATGCTCTGTTGCCAGATAAACAAACGGTAACGTATGAAAAATTGTTTAATTTATTAGAACAAAAATGTCAAACTTTTAACATTGTTTTATCTCCAAGTGAAGTTGTCGTAGATTTTGAAAAGGCGATCTACAATGCTTGTATTAAAATGTGGCCTCATATTAAAATTGTAGGTTGTCGTTTTCATTTGGCACAATCTTGGTTTCGTAAAATTCAAGAATTGGGTTTGACTGCGGAATATAAAACGAAAGATTCTAAAATAGGACAATATTTAAAATTGTATTTTGGCGTTCATTTGTTAGATCCAATAGATGCGGTAGAATTTTTTAATACTGAATTGCATTATCTAATTCCGCCAAATGATATAAGAATCACCCAATTTCGAAATTATTTATAAAATAACTACTTTTTCTACAAGCATGCGTAAAACAACACTTTCCCGCACGCATTTTAATTCAGAAAATATCTCTTTCCCGCACGGAGTGCGGGAAATACTTTTTCCCGCACGGCGTGCGGGAAAGATTTTTTCCCGCACGCATTTTTTTTTATTAATTAGAGATGTTGTTCGATAACTTTTTTGACAAATTATTGTATTATTATCTTTATCTTGTTGGACTACATACAAATAGTAAAAAAAATTAAGATTATTTTACATGAAAATAGGGATTTTTAAAATGTTTGTTTTTAAAAAAATCATAATTTATTAAATCACCCCTGTAAACCTTATTCAAAGCAACAACAAATTCACCTGTTTAAGTAGGGTTGCTATAGCTGCAGTCGTGTATTTATTGACACTATGAAAGATTTAATTGTCAGAATTGCATCTTTTCAAGTATCTGAATAGTAATCCAGGTGATTTTTAAAGTTTTGATTCAAAAAAATTAAATGGATAATTGCGATGAAGACCTTCCGCACAGTATTTTGGAGGCTGCTGCTGAGGCCAACCTAGAACTCCTTCCTGCGATTTCCAAACAAAGGTATAAAAGGCAGTATGATCATTTTGTTCAGTGGGCTCGTCAAAAGGGAACCAACAATCTAAAAAAAGAGGAAGTTTTACTGGCTTATTTTTTAGAACTAAGTAAAGTTATAAGACCCAATACTCTTTGGTCCCGATTCTCAATGATAAAGGCTGTTATGAAACTAAGAGAAAATTTCGATATTGGCAACTTTTACAAATTAATTACATTTTTAAAAAAACAATCTGTAGGCTTTTCCCCAAAAAAAGCCAAGGTTTTCAATAAAGAAGATATTGCCAAATTTATGGTCGAAGCTCCAGATGATGTTTATTTATTAATTAAAGTGGCCACTATCTTCGGTTTAGCAGGAGCTTGCAGAAGAGTAGAACTCACAAATATAACCTTAGAAAACATCGAGGTTAAAGAAAACTACATCACAATAAAAATAACTGATTCGAAAAATCACACATCCAGAGCTTTTGTAATCTCGGAAGAAGTAAACAACGGTAGATATTTTAAGCTTATTAAAAAATATGCATCATTGAGACCTTTAAACACACCTCATCGTCGTTTTTTTGTACAATTTAAACAAGGCAAATGCACTAATCAATGTGTAGGAATCAACTCATTTGGAAAAATGCCTTCTGAAATTGCGGCCTACCTAAAGCTTCCGGATCCTCAGTGCTATACAGGTCATAGCTTCAGACGCTCTTCTGCGACATTTTTGGCTGATTCTGGAGAAGAAATTACAAATATTAAGAGACTGGGCGGCTGGAAATCTACCACCGTTGCGGAGGGATACGTAGAAGATTCCGAAATAAAGAAAAAGAACCTATGCAACAAAATTTTAACACTAAATGAACCACAACCAGAAGCGCAGGAAGCGTGCCAATTAAACATGACTCCAGCTATATCCTTCAGTGAAAGCAGTAGACCAACTGTGGAGCAACAACTTAATTCGGCAATTAGCCTACAAAAAGCTATAAATTGTACTTTTAATATTTATATTAATAATAAATAATTTCAAATTTTGTTACGTTGTTAGAAGTTAAAATAAAATTTAAAAAATGTATAAAGTATCTTTTTTATGCTTGTAGAAAAAATATTGATCCTAACTCTTGCGGAAATTAACTTTCCCGCACTTAACTGCTTGCCCGAACTCCGCTTCGCGTCGTTCGGGCATCGGCAGTTCGCGTGCGGGAAAGTATAACTTTCCGCACTTGTTAGGATAATAACTATTTCTCCTTCTTCTGTATTTCCGGTAACAATGTGGTGTAGTCAGCAAAATATTTTATACAGAACAACAAACGCATGTGAATCATTTCACTCGAAATTTAATGCGTGTTTTTACACATCGCATCCGAATATTTTTTATTTTACTAAAATCCTTCTTAATTTTCAAATAGAGACTTACGCAAAAATGACAAGTTGCAATAATAACTCGTTTAAGAAACAGAAAAAGGAAATGAGAGAGAAAATATATTTTGTTACCAAAAAAATAGATGAATATAATGCGACCGTAATAAGCAGATTTTCATTTGTAAAGTCAATTTGTTTTAAATATGCGCCAAAATAATTTGTATTGTGTCTGCAGATATTTAAGCGTGAATATTTTTCTAATTTTTTGTTATTTTATGTTTGTATATATTTTTCGTTTTTATGTATATGTTTTTTATTTTTTAAGTGAATTGAATGTAAGCTTTGTTTCAAATATAGATCTAGTAAATTTCAAATATGCATTTTTTTAACTTTATTTAACAACGGTTATATCTTTTCTATGATACAAAATGTCAAACTGAATTATTTTCTTCAAAAATTATAAACTCAGCAAAATATTTTATGGTACTATAAAGATTATCCTCTTATCTATTTAATCCCTCGGCTTGAAATCGGTGGTGGAGCTGACCGGCCTTTTTCGTCTACCCGAGGTTCGTGGTGGAGTTGACATTCTCCCAAAACGGCTATAATTTTAGATAGCCGCTTTCAAATATTTTGCTTTGGTTCTATTTTACACAATAATAATGTACATACCTACCAACAAATCAATAATCTGATTAGTAATTTTGTTCGCTTATTTATCTTGTATAGGAGCTAAATGTGAGTTTATAATTAATGAAAAAGATAAAATCACTCTCACAATCTTATTTGGAGTAATAAAAGTAATAAAAAACTCTCTGTTTTTTATATAACTTTCACTTTAATTAAAAAATTTTTTTAAATGACATGTTTCGCTGAACTAGCATCGTCAGATTGACATATAAAGTTCAGCGAAACATGTCATTTAAAAAAATTTTTGTACAACTGTCATTAAAAGTGACACTTTTAATGATAGTAAACAATGTTAAAAACGATTGTTTACATAACAGCGTGTTAAAAATACTTTTAACACGTTGCCATGTAAACAAGTTTACTTTTAACACGGTTTAGTTTACTTTTAACACGGTTTGGTTTATTGTCATTGCAAATTCGCTCGTTTCATTATCAAAATAGGGAAGTTGTACAAAAAACATTGTATGGTATTTGTGTTAAAAGTGATTTTATTTTGTTCGTGAAATTGTTCAATTCGCTTCGCTCATTTCACAAACGTTTTCACTCACAAAATAAAACCTCACTTTTAACACTCATATCATAAATAACTATTTTGTACAACTGTCATTAAAAGTGACACTTTTAATGATAGCAAACAATGTTAAAAACGATTGTTTACATAGCAGCGTGTTAAAAATACTTTTAACACGGTTTAGTTTACTTTTAACACGGTTTGGTTTATTGTCATTGCAAATTCGCTCGTTTCATTATCAAAATAGGGAAGTTGTACAAAAAACATTGTATGGTATTTGTGTTAAAAGTGATTTTATTTTGTTCGTGAAATTGTTCAATTCGCTTCGCTCATTTCACAAACGTTTTCACTCACAAAATAAAACCTCACTTTTAACACTCATATCATAAATAACTATTTTGTACAACTGTCATTAAAAGTGACACTTTTAATGATAGCAAACAATGTTAAAAACGATTGTTTACATAGCAGCGTGTTAAAAATACTTTTAACACGGTTTAGTTTACTTTTAACACGGTTTGGTTTATTGTCATTGCAAATTCGCTCGTTTCATTATCAAAATAGGGAAGTTGTACAAAAAACATTGTATGGTATTTGTGTTAAAAGTGATTTTATTTTGTTCGTGAAATTGTTCAATTCGCTCCGCTCATTTCACAAACGTTTTCACTCACAAAATAAAACCTCCCTTTTAACACTCATATCATAAATAACTATTTTTAATTAAAGTGAAAGTTATATAAAAAACAGAGAGTTTTTTATTACTTTTATTATTCCAAATAAAAATGAACTTTCAAGTAGTAAGGGTACGTACAATTAATTTAATTACTCTCACAATCCATATATAAAAGTTTTATTGGCATCTAATTAACTTGTTGTTAAGATTTTTAACTCATCATCAAGCCTATAAGCAATCTAATGATGGCTAAAATACAAAAATCAAATAAAAAAATTAAATCTCACTATGAATCATGAAAATGGGTTACTTACATTCAGGTTATAACGTTTAAAAATAAGAATTATTTTTGAATACTTTTTTTTTGTCAACAGATTGTTTTTATATATAGATATTATTTTTATAGGTAGGTACATTATATTTGATTTTACTAAGAAGTTGACAATAATTGGATATTATTTAGAAAAAAATTTAAGCATATTTCTCATTTTTAAACTTTCTAACCTGAAAGTAAGCATACTTTCGTTCAAAGTTAAATTTAGAAGAATTTTTTTTATTTTCGCTTGTTCTTTGTCTCTTTTTGTCATTCCGTGGAATTTTGTAATCGAATTTAAACTTATTTTCCGACTACTTAGAGCTCTAAAATTTTGAGAATAGGTAAGAACTGAATGACAATGCATGTTTCAAGTGTGTTTAGGCAGGACGTAGGGCAACTGGGCAAACGGTTGTTATAATTTTTGGGATTACAATTTTACCTGTTAATCCTATACATCAATTGGGCAAATGGCACCCGATGTCTTAGGGTAATAATAATCTCTCAAAACATTATGATAATAACAATAACTCCAATTTTAAAAAAAAATTGTTTTGGGAAAGATATGTTGATGACGCCTTGGCTTTCATTTCTGGTTCTGACCTAGATGCTAATTTGATCCTTTCCGACTTAAATAACTTACACCCTTCCATCGTTTTCACTTTAGAAATTGAAACAGATAAATCTATTAACTTTCTTGACCTTACTATCTCTAGGGCTGATAACCAGGTCTTTTTCTCCATCTTTAGAAAACCTACACAGACTGACCATTTAATTCCAGCTAATTCTAATCATCCTTTTCAACATAAAATGGCTTCTTTTAATTGTTACGTAGGTACATAGGTTACTTAAAATCCCTCTTTTACCTGAAGATTATAAAAAAGAAGTTCATATCTTAAAAACTCTTGCAGTTAGGAATGGTTATTCTCATCAGCTAATTGATAGTTTGATTAAAAAAACTAAATTTAGATTCAGGAGAAATTTAGCCTATAGTCATAACGCTGACTGTTCTATTAAAATCTACAGATCTTTACCTTACCTTGGAACAATTTCAGATAACATTTCAAAAATTTTAACTTCATATATCCCTAATTTATTTATTTCCTATAAGAGCGTCAACAGTCTAAAATCTTTATTTGTCAAATCCAAAGATGCTATTCCTTTTTTTGAATAAAAGTGGGATTTATAGAATTCACTGTGGTGATTGTCCTACTTCTTATGTTGGTCAAACGACTAGGGCTCTTGGGACCAGAATTAAAGAACACTTAGATAGACCTAGGTCTTCAACCTTTGGTCATCACATTGCTTTTAACAATCACAAATTTTCTCCTAAGTCTAACAGTAAACTTCTACATAATATTGCTGTCAAAAACTACTTAAGAACTAATTTGTTAGAAGATTTAGAGATATGTAGAGAAATGGTTTCTAATCCTGAATTTTGTGTTAACACTCAAATCAATCTTAATTGTAAATTTTAACCTTTGTTCAAAGGACTTTGGAGCTCTAATTTTGATTAACTAATCTCTTTAGTCAGTTTAACCTTTAGTTTATTTGATAAGTTTTTTTTGTTAAGAAATATGCACTTTATTGTATCTAAACCAGGTTAATTTGATTACATTGATAATTTTCACTTAATTAATTCTCAATCACTTATTAAATTGCATATTTCTACGCTGGTTAACTTATAAAACTTTATTTACATCTTAAAAGTACTGTCACTTTTCTTCGTTCTTCTTTTCTGTCAACTTCAGTAAAATGTCAAATTCTTCTTTCCTATTTTCATATTTTTATTTAACTTTATTCAGCCATAAGTTTCAAATAATATTCAGTTGTTGGTATCATACACTACGTACTACGTCACTTCCATTTCCTCCCTCTTAATCACGACTTTTACTACGTACCTCCATCTTTCTCAGTAGCATGGACCTTCTGTTTTGGAGTCGTACTTAGTGATGTTAGACCCAGAAGCCGACCAAATTTCCATTATTTTACTCACTAATTGGCTTTTACCACTCTAATGCCTCGTGCGAGCTTCTTTTTGTACCTGATTTGGCTTTTCTCCTTCTTTGATGCCCCACAGTAAGTTCGAGCTTTTTTCTTACTTTTTTCCTAATTTTAAAAAATTATTTTTTCTTGCAGCTCCTTCGTTGACTGGTTTTAATATTAATTTTAACTTCCCTTTCATTCTCTTCTTCTAAGAGCTTGAAAGTTTTAACTTGTATATGTTTGATGTTGTTTTTTCGACCACCATATGGTAGTTCCTATGGATTGGTTAATTTTGGATGACTGTACAGTCTACTTTTCATTTTCTCCCCTGGGGTATTGATTTACCTTGACGTAAGTTTACTACTTGTTTATTTTAGTAAATTGTATCAATTTTTTTAATTAGTTTTAGCTCTGAAGATGGCCGGGGTTTAGGCCGAAAGCGCTTAGCTAACAATTTATAATTATTTACAATACATGCTTCGTTAAGAAAAATACTTGTTTTCCTGTTCCTCTTACTCCAGTAAGCGTGTACAAGTCTTTTACAGTCTATTTCATTTATACTGAATTGTTATTAAATTAAATATGATTTAAGTTGTGTAAAGGTATTATCATTTTGAAAGTTTTCATATCATATAAGTTGGTAGTAGCTGAATTGGATAAGCGTCTAATTGTGACACTTCTGTTGGGTTATCGTAATGGGATCGATTACGCCAGAGAGTATTCTTTTTCTAATATTACCTATAAATCAGTAAAAAAAATCTACTATTCTTTTTATTATAAATTGTGATTATTTGTTTTTTTTGCATTCACACTGCAAAAAATGCCGACAAACGATAACCAACTAATAAATACAAAATAGTAGTTGCCAAATGTAATCTGAAACAGAACACAAAGAAAATGTACCCTTTATATTAAACACTAGTTAATATTTATAAAACTCTAATACTTATTATTATTTATTATGTAATGCTTGGAAATATTGTTGTTCTTCACCCTTGTTTTACGGAGAATCTCTGTTAATTCGTCAAAAGGCGTAATTTTTATTGGTCCGTTTAATATAATCATTAAATATTAAATAGGTACTATTGATCGATAATAAGTATAATACGAGTCAACGTGGACTATCATAAGCCAATAAGTTTACTTATTTCGAGGGTGATATTGAGACTCATTGGCTTATATTAGCCTTGTGTAGTTTGCTTAGTTTTTTTATCGCTTTAATTTAATTTAGTTTTTAAATATGGTATGTGGATATTACCCCCTGCTCAAATAATTGTTTGAAACATGCATAGACAATTGATGTTAGAAAGTATTGACTAAAATTATGGTGTCATCGAGCGAATCTACATATGTTAACAAAAATTTTCTAAGCCATCGATAAAGAAGGTGGTATCTAGTGAAGAGTGTAATCTACGAAAAAATTTAACACAACGACGTCTTATGAAACTATATCATGTTATGATGAAAAATATTCAAAGAAAATTTTATGAATTTTATTCTAGAAATAGAAATAACGTCTTTTTAAATGATTAAACTAGAAGTTATGACAGTTCCCAGTTATCCATATAAATCAACCAATACCTTGAGAAAAGTTTTGCACTCGTTAGGATTTAGATACCGGACCTTGAATTAAAGACAATCGATTATGGAATCGCAAAGAATCTTTATAGACCGTAATGTGGACTTAAACGAAATCGATAAAGCGCGTCAGGGAGGAAAGTTCATTGTATATCTTGATGAAACTTTGTAAAAACTTCACCAAACAGAGAAAAAGGCGTAATAATTTTAGATGCCGAAAATGAGAATGGTTTCGTGCCAAATTGTTTGCTGCTTTCGGCCATATTTTATGTTCTTCAGTAGATTATCATCAAGACGTGACATCTACATTATTCGGAAAATGGTTTGGAAAACAACTGTTACCAAATTTACCTTAAAATTAAATCATAGTGATGGACAATGCTCCTATGCTAGATAGCGTAGGAGCAGCTTATTATTCAAGACCTTTAAATAAGGATTTGCTTCTTCTATTAAATCCTTTAAATGTTAAAACAAGTTATGTTGTCGATGGCATGGCTGAAAAATATTGACAAATTGTAATTGGTTTACTGCCTTATTACTTATTACCATCGAGTTAATTTGGAGCAATATTAAAAGGAAGAAAAATGTGACTCCAACTTTATCGAAAGTTGTTGCCAAAATTTCGAACGAATTATGGTACAACTGCGTTTGCCATGTTCATGAAATTAAAAATACTTATTGAGTACTTCCGGTTCATCTCTTTGTTAATGACTATGATAGTTCTGATGAGGATTAGTTTTTTTGTATATGATTTAGAATTTAAATCTGCATCATTTTCGTGAAAAAATCCAGAAAAATGCCTCACGTAATTAAGGCTACCATCTGAATGCACCCAAATTTGAAAAATACAGCATTTTTGAAGTTAAACTTCTTTAGGCGCGACTAGAGGTAACTCAGTAATTCTAACGGACGTGACGTCATATTTTAATGTAACACAAAAAAACTGATACAAAAAACCTAACACGATTCCGCCTACTATAATAATATTAAATAAAAGTTCAATCTGTAATTGTTTATTATGGTAGGCAACATAATATACATATTTTGCTGACCTGTCAAATTGACAGCTTGTCAACCAAAATACATTGTTGGTGAATAGTTTTACGCCCAAAATTTGTATATAAAGTGTTTGTTTTAAATATGAATAAACAAAGTAGATTTATTAATTAAGACTTCAAGTGTTAAATTAGTCAAAAAATCGTGTTTCTTAATTTCTATGTAAGTTTTTGTCAAAATTAGTACACCGCCATGTGATTTATTAGTTCTATTGAAGTAACAGTAACGGAGTAATTATTAAATCTTATGTAGCCGATATTGTCATCATTGGACCATGTTTCGATAAGACATAATATTTCTGGTTCATATTGTTTTAAGATAAGGTCTCTTCTATTAGTTTTGTTAGAAATTGATTGACAGTTAACATTTAAAATACGGAAGAAATTATTTGAATTCTGATGATTTTCACACACACAGTTCTTTATGTTTCTACTGACTTCCTTGCGATATATTTTGCGATACGTACGTCAAAACGTTTGATTAGCTAAACTAACCTAACCGTTAATTTCTGTCAATTTTTTTTTAAAACGTGAAAGTGAAATTAACGAATTTTAGATAAATTACAAAACAAAATAAATGTCACTTGAATAAAATGGCGGATTCTCAAAAATATTTTACTCTTTCATCAATAAATAAAATAATAAACGAAAAAATCAAAAACCTGTAGCTACTTGTTAATAAACATATTTTGAATTTGAATTTATTTTTCGATGATACGTACGTCAAATAAGTTTTACTTCAATCGCGCGTAAAGGTTACACGCACACTCTTTTTTTTTAATAGAATGAGTTTCAAATCAGTATTTTGGGACTTTCACTTTTAAAAACATTAAATAAATACATAATATGTAGCAAAAATCTTTAATTTAGGCGTAAATTCATTTACAATAATTGTATTTGAAAATTGGATAATTTCGGAAAACATGAATGTATCAAAATATAATTTTCAAGAGGAACAAATTTTTCTCTAATTATTATTTGAATTGAAATTTCTTTTAGATTTACATTTTTGAATGTTTTTATAATATTAAATCTGCACATCTTTGCATTAAAGAGCAAACAATTATAGTACCTACACTGAAAGTTGTATTTTTTTGGTTTTTTTAGTTCATTATCCGGTATTAAAATAGCGATATACTTTTTACTCAAAAATTCCTATTTAGGAGATCAGAAAAAATAAGAAACCATTAATCATTGCTTTTAGTTTCTATTTTTTTAAAAACGTTAGAGTTTAGTTTCGGAATATTCGATTGGTAGCCTTAGAGAGCACTCGGAAAATTGACTATTTTTTGAAATAGAGATAAGAAAAAACATTTTAAACAAATTTAATATTTGAAGAAATTTTAGATTTTTTAAATATTTTTTAAAATATTAGAAAATAGCAAAAAGTCGGCCGTTTTGTATCCATTTTTAAAAATGGATGCGGTTTAGAAGTGTAAACTTTTTTTATACAATAAAAAACACATTTCACTACCTATTCCCAATTTGTATCCTTCTTTTTGTTTAGATTGTGACCAAATTTTGGGTTCTCTGACTGGACTGTGAGTAGCACCTCCTACCACGAGTATTTGCTTACTGGTTTACCAGCTAAACAAGTCTGAACGTTTCGAATTAGTCCAATTCATTAGTTGCCACAAAAATCAGCATACCCATTGTTTCGCTGGAGTAAAGAAACGACTGTAAAATTTGTTTCTCCACGACCATTAATGAATGTAATAATTCCGACTTCATTTTTAATAATAGAAAGTGTTAATTCTCACTCTTGAGATAGAATATTCATTCTGAAACACTTGCTTCTTATGTGTTTTGCATGTATTTCCATTCTATAACTAGTAACGAAATAACATTCTGAAATTATGCTCAACAAAAAACATAGATTACCATGAATTTCAAAACTGTCACTCAGTTTGTCAGTGCGACGTTCTAATTGTTTTGCTACAAATTTCAATTTAAAAAATAGTATATTATATTATAAGGATTAAAAGTGCATATTTTTTTTACGAGCAATATTTGCAGTTGCAAGGCGGAGCGCAGCGCAGCCGAGCGAATGCAAAATTGCGAGTAAAAATAGGCACTTTTAGTCCGTATGATATATACTATTTTTTCTCCAACCAAGTCAAAATTAAAATAAATTTAGTTTTATTCAAAAATCGTTAATAATTTGGTAATAAATTTGAACACCTATTAATTATAACAGCGATAGCAAGTCGGTAGTCATGGATATCTGGTATTGTTGGTAAATATTGATTGTCAAGTAAACGTCAGTAGACGTACTAATCATATAATTGTTGTAGTAGTTTTTACGCTGCTTTTAAAATGAATCCCGAACACAATGAAAATATACCTGCGGATATATTGGAAAGTGCCGAAGCAGTATATCTAAATCTTTTGCCACCCAAATCTCGCCAAGTTTATGAACGTGCATATCAGCGATTCATGGATTGGTGTAAAGAAAAAAATGTGCAAAACTATGCGGAGAGTGTTCTTATGGTGTATTTCTCAAATTTAACGAAGACCGTCAAGCCATCCACTCTTTGGTCACAGTATTCAATGTTGCGATCCACACTGGATATCAAAAATGGTGTGGATATTAGTAAATATTCAAAATTACGAGCATTGTTAAAAAGGCAAAGTGATGGTTATATACCTAAAAAGTCTAGGGTTTTTACAAAGGAGGAAGTGGATCGGTTTCTGGATATGGCACCTGATAATGTATATTTGATGATAAAGGTTGTTCTAGTATTAGGAATTGGAGGTGCTATGCGTTGTGACGAACTAGTTCATTTGAAAATTGATGACATTGAAGATATGGACTCGGTCCTGGTCGTAAAAATTTTGCAGACAAAAAACAAGAAACCTCGTTTGTTTACCATTATAGGCGATAATTATTTGCGTTTATTTCAAAAATATGTTTCACTACGACCATCAAATATACAGGAACGTCGTTTATTTTTGAAGTATGTTAATGGGAAGTGTCAAAGAATGGTTGTTGGTATTCACAAAATTAGTGCCGTGCAGCAAGAAATTGCAAAATTTTTGAAGTTAGAAAATTGGAAGGAGTATACTGGACATTCGCTAAGAAGAACATCTGCTACACTTCTTATTGATGGTGGCGGTGACCTCACTTGTCTTAAAAGACATGGAGGTTGGAAATCGAGTACGGTAGCAGAAGGATATATTGAAGAATCACGTATCAACAAAGAGAATACTGCCAGAAAAATATTGCAACCTGACAAAGAAGGTACAAGTACCTGTTCAGATATTTCCTCGAATGTTTCATCAACAGTTACGGAGAATATTTTGAGTTGTTCTAACATTAATGAAAATCTTTTGAATTGTTCGAAAATTGTTAGTGATAATTTCAGTGGTGCTTTGAATTGTGGCAATAATTGTTCCTATTGTACATTCAATATCAATATAAATAACAAATAAATACCTATATATAGTTGCCCAATTAGTTTGTTTCACTAAGTTTGTAAGAGACAATGTTTTTTTCTTCAAATTTCAATTAGAGAGCTCAAATGCAATTACTTTTAGTCCTAGGATTAAAAGTAGCGTTTTTAATCCTAGGATTAAAAGTGTTGCTAAGCAACGAGCAAATTTTTGTACGGTAAGGGAATTGATGGCTTTTGCACCTGAAAATAGTACAAAAATGTTAAAATTTTTTGATGGTTGGAGAAAAACAGAATTATTACATGGTCGTGGAGAAAATACAGTCTGTTACACGATTAGAATGAAAATTCGATTTACTCGCTCGCGTTCGGAATTTTCATTCTAACCTTGTTACAGAATATACTATTCCAAATATGTTAAACTTGAATGGTTGTGGAATATTAAGCCCCCGCATACTTGGAGTTAGAAAAATTTGGTGAAAGAAAATTTAAATTTAAAATTAATAACAATAAAAAAAAGTATAGAACTGCTTGTTATTTTGCAACTGCAAGAATTCTCAAACTATCGAAGTATTCAAATGCTAACTTCTTTAAAAAACAATCCTAGTTTATCTCATCTATTGATCCAATTCTTTTTTCTATTGCCACACAAATGTCCTCTTCCCTAGCTGTTACGATTAGCTTTATCAGTTTAATTTATTGATTTGTAAACGGTTTTTGGACAGAAGCAAGTGTTTTTGTCCTAAGTATAAGGGTGCATGGAGTTGGCACTTCGCGTTTCTCTGGCTGGTCTGGCAAGTGGAGGCATTATAGAGCGGAGTTCTTCTAAACAAAATCCGTTTATGTATCGGTAAAACAAGGAAAGATTAGCCACTGCTCTTCGGTGGGATAATGGGGCTATGTTTTTTGTGATACTGGTGTCGTTTATTAGTCGAACTGCTCTTCTCTGTATTGCATCAAGAACTCCGATTCCTGACAGAGCCGCCGAACCCCATACATGTGAGAAGTAATCAAGATTAGGCCGTATTTGGGCTTTGTAAAGAGTAGCTAAGTTGGATGGAGAAAAATATTTCCGTGCTCTAAACAGAAAGCCTAATTTCTTTCCTGCTGCAGTTGCTATGGATGCAATTATGTTCGTTCCATAGTAAGTCCTGGGAGATCGTTATACCAACCAGCGTAATGGAGTCGCCCGCTACCAGTGTCTGATCGTTGATTGTAATGGATGAGCCGCATATTTGCCTCTTGTTGGACAGGCAACATGTCTTTGTCTTGGAAGCGTTGAAATTAACAAGATTTTTTCTTCCCCACTTGTCTACAATTCTCAAATCTTGATTGAGAGAAGCCGTTGTGGATCTTCTGTTCTCTTCCAGAATATCTAGAGGTATGGGACGGTTGTGCGCTTTGCTACAGTGTAGGTTGCTATCATCTGCAAAACCATGTATCGGGTTATAAATGGCTTCTAGTGTATCATTAATGTGTAATAAGAATAGAGTAGAAGCTAGATCTGATCCTTGGGGAACTCCAGCGTTGATCTTCTAGAGGTTGGAACAATGTCCATCTACAGCAACTTGGATGTGCCTGTTGGAGAGAAAGTTGGATATCCATCTGCAAAGGTTTTGCGAGAGTCCGTATGAAGGCAGTTTGTTCAAAAGAGCCGTATGCCACACTTGATCAAATGCTTTTGAGATGTCTAGTGATACTTTTTGAGTTTCCCCATAGCGGTGGATGGCATCACTCCAGACATGAGTTACATATGCTAGTAGATCGGCTGTTGACTTTTGTTGGCGAAAACCATATTGCCTGTCACTTAAAAGGTTGTGTGTCTCAAGGTAGCTCAGGATTTCGTGATTGACGTATTTCTCCATAGTTTTGCTAATAACAGATAGAAGAGCTATGGGTCTGTACTTAGAAGGCTGGGTTTTACAGCCTTTCTTGGGGATTGGTTGTACTCAAGCAGTTTTTCAGGATTCTGGAAAAATACCAGTATCATATGATAGTTGAAATAGCTTAGTGAAAACTGGCGCTAGTTCAGGAGCAAAACATTTTAAGAGTAAAGCAGCTATTTCATCAAGGCCGCTTGCTTTGTTGGTATTTAGAGTAGCAAGGACCCTCTGCACACGCTTAACCCTAAATATGATATTTTTTATTGTGTGGGGAGCCCGTGGAATAGAAGGTAGCTCTATGTTGACCGCTGGGTTAAGTGTCGAGTTCGAAGAGAATATTTTGGCAAAGATTTCTGCCTTTTCTGTGGAGGACGTAACTATTGAGCCTTCATCTGATGTGAGTGGAAGGAACAAACTAGTTGTGACCGGCTTCCATTAGGGTTTGACATTACTTTCTCTCTCATTCGAGTGTCAAAGAGACTTTTAGAATTGGATATAGTGGTGTTGTATCTATTTCTAGCGTTTATATCATCCTGTTTTGTTTCTTCTGATGGATTTTGTATAAATAATTTGTGGGACTTGATCTTAGCTTTCCAAGCTACATCGCAATCTGTATTAAACCATGGCTTCTGTTTGGCTTTTAAGCGTGTTGTAAAGTGAGGAATGCAAGCCTCCATGGCACACTGAATGAGTTCAATTATACTGTTGCAAACTGCCGATGGATCTTTGTTAATAAAGCAGACTGGATTACAGGGAAAAGTTGAAAAAGTAGTCTTTTAAATTCCAAAAAGTTCTCTTGATTGGTGCTTCGAATGGGTGAGGTTCGATTGGACATTTGTTTTCTACTACAGCATGATTAGAGTTACCTAAAGAAGACAGAACATTTATATTATATTGCTCAGGGTGAGTAGTCAGAAAAAGATCCAGAGTATTAGAACTGTGATTGGCAGCTCTGGGAAAGTAAGTGGGCTTGTCGATTAGTTGGGACAGCTCATAGCTAATTGCAAACTCTTTAGTTAGCATGCCTTCTCTGTCCGTTTTGTTGGACTTAAGCCACTTTTCGTGGTGAACATTAAATTCCCCAAGCACAATTATCTCTGCAGAAGGGTACTTACTATTAAGGTAGTCGATCTTTTGTGATAGATAGTCTAGTAGTTCGTCGCAATTATAGTCTGATGGCCGATAAATACAACATATAAATTTGCTAGAGGCTTTTAGTGTTAATTTTAGCCAGACGATGTTGTTTCTGTTGTTTTCTATTGCAGGTAGTCTAGAGCAGAAAAGTATGCTTCTTACGTAAACACATACACCATGGTTCCGTTTAAAGTTGTAGTAAAGTTCGTAACATGGAAATTTTAGATGATTCAGGCTATTTTTCCCAGAAACCTGTTTTTCCGTAAGAACAAGAACATGAGGTTTCACAGACTGTAAATAGTGGTGGGTTACGTTAATGTGGGCATTCAACTTGCAGATGTTCGTGAATGTTAATATGCAGTCTGTGTAGGATATTTACCTAAAAAAGATATATTAGATCCCGGTCGAAGAACCGTTTTTGAATCTAATATTTTTCTATAATTTCTGTTTTCAAAAATAAATTCTTGTCAGCTTGAAATATTATTTTATTCTGTCTTTTTTACAATTATTGTTTTTTCACAGTAAACCATGTTTTTATATAATAAATTAACATTCTATATTACTAAGTCTTAATGTCTTAATATATAAAATTAAATACAGTATGTCTAAAGTTAAATAAAAAAAACAAATAATTAACAAATATTAAAAACTATTTAAAATATAACAAATTCTCCCCACCAGTAATTGTTTCCAGGGATTAAAACAATTACTTAATCATCTTGATTTTTATTTCATTGTAAATTTAGAACACAAAGTCGAGATGCTGGTCTTCTTAAAATAGTTCCATTGGCGAGTTGGACATCTGCAATTCTTATTCTTCCATCTTTTGCTGGGTGGAGTTTAACAATTCTTCCCTTTAACCAAGTATTGCGTGGGCCATTTAAATCAACTAGAATGACGATGTCATGTAGTTTTAAGCTTTTCGATTCTTGATGCCATTTACTTCTTTTTATAAGATATGGAAGGTACTCCTTTGTCCATCTCTTCCAAAAGAGGTCGCTTAATCTCTGGGCAGCTCGCCATTTCGACAGTAAATTTAAATCACTTTCGGAAGTTTTTGCACATGGAAGTGCAGCATATTTGGGTCCAATGAGAAAGTGATTCGGAGTGAGAGGTTCAGGGTCGTTTGAGCCATAAGAAATGTGAGTCAAGGGTCGTGAATTAATTATATTTTCAATCTCAGCAAATAATGTTCTTAAAACATATTCCTGCGGGTACCTATTGTGAAGTGTTTCTGATAAAATATTCTTTATACTTCTGATGAGCCTTTCCCATGCACCTCCCATGTTTGGAGCATATGGTGCATTATATCTAAAACGAATGTTTTGTCTTACACAAAATTTATTTACATCGTCTTCTTTTATTTCAGCAAGTGCTTCTCGTAGTTCTCTGTCAGCTGATTTAAAATTACTCCCGTTGTCACAGAATAGTTCTTCTGGAAAGCCTCTTCTACTTCCAAAGACTCTTAAAACATGAATAAAACTGTCAGTACTGAGGTCGTGGGCTATCTCCAGGTGTACTGCTCTTGTAGCCAAGCATGTAAAAATGACTCCGTAGCGTTTTTCATGACTACGTTTAACAGTTACTGGTATTGGTCCAAAGCAGTCGACACCTGTTCAAATAAAAGGTCGTACTGTTGGTTCCAAACGGCATCTAGGTAATTGTCCCATAATAGGTATAGTTGGTTGCGCTTTTTTATTTTTACATGTTTGGCATCGAATACATGCACTTTTTACCGCTTGCCTTACCCTTAGAATCCAATATTTTTGACGTAGATTATTTATACACGTGTCTTGTCCATGATGGTGAAGTTGCTCATGATAATGTTTTATTATTAATTTAGTTATTACATGCTTTGGGTCTAAAATAATGGTTTTTTTTAAATCTTCAGTAAAACCATCTAAATTGTTTAGTCTTCCATTAAGACGAATTATTCCATCTTCGTCAAGAATGCAGTTTAAAGTAAACAGTTTGCTACTTTTTTCCACAGTAAGATTTTGTTTTAAATTGTTAATTTCGGAGGAAAATGCATCATGTTGGATACGTTTTAAAAGAAGTTTTTCAGCTTCAGTCAGTTCGTCTACGTCAAGCTCTTTTATTTTGGCCATTATTGCTTTTAAGTCTAAATTTTTTAAATTTTTAGTATCTATACTTGTTTTCAAATTTTTAATAAATCTTAGCATCCATCCAGTAGAACGCAGTAATTTAGTCCATTTTGAGAAGTATTCTGGATTTGGAACCGGAAGATTTATTTTTGGAAAGTTAAGAAATACGTAGTCCTTTTGTTCTTCTAATAAAGTGACATCAGAAGTTTCATTATTGCTGGTATCTCTTTCCTGAGGCCAGTTTTCAGGAGCAAGTCGTAGAAAGTTTGGTCCATAAAGCCATCTACTGTGTTCAGATAAGTCTAGTTTGTAAATTCTTTTTGTTGCTTCGTCTGCAACATTTTCTTTCGAACCTACATGTCTCCACTGATTAGGATTAGTCAATGTTTGAATTTCTCCTAGTCTCTGAGCTACAAACATTTTAAATCTTTGTGCTTCTGAACGAATCCATTGTAACACAGTTTTCGAGTCACTCCAGAAATAAGTCTTACCAATATCAAGATTTAGGTTTTGATTTAAATAAGTGCCTAGTCGTGCACCCATTAGAGCAGTCTGAAGCTCTAACCTAGGAATCGAAATTGGTTTCAGACTTGTAACCTTTGCTTTAGCATTCACAAAAGAGACTTCTACGGAGTTTTCTTCTTGAATGCGAAGGTATGCTACTGCTGCAATTGCTCTTTCTGAAGCATCACAGAAAATATGCAATTGTATGTCACTTAATTGTCGATTTAGATGAAAGTATTGTCTCGGAATATTAAATTTAAAAATTTGTTGTAAATCATTTACCCAAATTGTCCATCTGTTATTTAAACTGTCAGTAATTTCATCATCCCATCCTAATTTAGATTTCCAAATATCTTGTAGTAAGATTTTCCCCTGAATGGTAAAATTTGTAAGAAATCCTAAAGGGTCAAATATTGACATTACTACTTTGAGAATTTCTCTTTTTGTAGGACGTTTTGTATTATCTAATATTTCCTGTTTAACTTTGTGAAATTTTGTCTTGAATGTAAAAGTATCATTATTATGATTCCAAAATACACCTAAAATTCTTTCTATTGACTTTTCAGGATCTCCCTGTAAGTCCTTATGACCTTTATTTATTAAGTCTGGGTCAATATTGTCAAGAATGCTCTCTGAATTGGATGTCCAATTACAAATTGTAAATCCACCTTTTGAATGAACAAAAATAATGTCATTTATTAATTTTTTACCTTCCTCCAGAGAATCTACAGACCCTAAATAGTCATCCATGTAGTGGTCTTCAATTATAGCTTTACATGCCTCTGGAAAGTGTTTCATAAAATATCTTGCATTTCTATTCTTAGCCTCTTGTGCAAGGCAAGGTCCGCTACAAGATCCAAAGAATACAACTGTCAGTTCGTAGGTATCAGGTTCTCTTTCTCTGTCCATTTTCCTAAATAAAAATCTTTGTGCGGCACAATCTTCTTGCCGTACTTTAACCTGTAAAAACATTTCTTTTATGTCTGATGTAAAGGCATATTTTTTAATTCTAAAATTAAGTAAAATTTTAAAAAGGGAATTATAAAGGTCCGGTCCAGTTAAAAGGCAATCATTTAGGCTTAAATCGTGCGATTTCGAACTAGCGTCAAAAACAATGCGTAATTTAAGTTTGTTAGGGTTTACAATGCCAAAATGAGGTAGATACCATATTTTTGAATTTTCAGTATCCACTTCTTCTGGAGTAAGTTTTCTAATATAGTTTTTCTTCTCAAGATCCTCCATTTTGTCGCAATATGCTTTCCCATAAAGTTTGTCATTATCCATTTTCCTTTCTGTGCATTGTAACCTCCTCATTGCATTGTTACGGCTTTCTGGTAAAACCATATCTTCATCTTTCCATAATAAGCCTGTTTCGAATCGATCACCTACTCTCTTCATCGTTTTTTCTAAAATATTCTTTGCTCGTATATCTTCCCTAGAAAAACCTTTATTAATATGTTCTACGCCTAGATTATCAAATTTCCATTGATCTTTTACTAATTCATGTAATAGATCTAAATCGTCTCTTTCCTTAACACTAATATGACAAATATATCCCTCTGATTTGTTAAAATTATGTTCTTTTCCTATATTACCATGAATTACCCACCCTAAAAGAGTTTTACTCAAAGCAGGTCCATTCCATGGCCCTGTGATAACATTTCTATTCACAAGTAATGGCCAATTGTCCTGTCCTATTAGAATTTTGGGTTTAGCGTTAGTCATCGATTTACATTTGTTATTAATATACGGATAACATTTAGTTATCTCATCAATATCCACTGTTTGAGTCGGAAGTGAGAGTCCTCTCATTGTTCTTACGTGCCTCAGTTGAAAATCCTTTGATCCCTCTTCAGTACTGATAGTGAAACTTACAGTTCTCGAGTCATGTTGTTCCTTGGTCTGATTGTTTGTCCACTGGATGCAGAGTTGTTGTTGTGGTCCATCTAGCTCCAAAATATCAGCAAGGTCTTGATCAATGAGGGAAACAGTTGAAGCATTATCTAAAAGTACATAAGTATTGATACTTTTGTGGTTGTAGCGTATAGATACTGGTAGAATTTTCAGAAGAACACGAGTCTTATTGAAAATGTGACAATTTACTTGTTCATTATTTTCATTAATTATTGTCTTGGAAGTTGATGGAACTACTTCGATTTCATTATTATCAGTGACTTCGTCCTTATGTAAAAGAGTGTGGTGGTATCTTTTACAATTATTAATACCACATGCCTTTTTCCGTCGACAGTCATTCAAGCTATGGTATGGAATCAAACAAGAAAAACAAATTTTATGTGTAGTGAGCAAATTCCATCTTTGATCAACAGTCAAATCTTTAAACGATGAACAGCTACTTAAATGGTGCAATTGTTTATTGCAACAAATACATTTTTTCTTTGAAATTGTCGTCATAGTTACGTCTTTTTTAAAAGTAGTTCTTTTGAACTTTGAATTATTATCATTAGAACTATCAGAATAAAATTTTGGCGGTTGTATTTGACATGCCATCATGGCTTTTCTGTCGAGCCAGTCTGAAAACTCGATTAATTTAAAATTTGGAGAAGTCTTGTCGGAAATATATTCTGTCCACATCATTTTATATGTAGTAGGTAATTTGTTTATAAGATCATGAAGGAGAATTGGATTCTGTAAATGATCTTTGGCGTTTAAGGATTCTATAGTTCCTACAAGATTTTTCACTTCGTCAGAAAAGTTAATCAGCATATCTAAGCGATCATCCTTTACTGTAGGATAATGTTTAACCTTATCAAGGAGCATTAAAACAATATGTTCAGGTTGTCCAAATCGTCTTTCTAAAATATTGATTATTTTATCGACATTTTGGGGCATAATCAACAAACTTTCGACGATTTTAAGAGCATTACCCTTAAGAGCTTTTTGTAAGCGACAGTGATTTTCCTCTTGAGAGCAGCCACATAATGCCGTAGAGTGTTTAAATTGATAAATAAAATTTGGCCATTCGGTGGGATTTCCAGAAAAGTATGGTAAATCCTTTGGCATTGATTGTCTAGTTAAAATTTTAGTAATATGTGCAGGTGTTATCTGACTACCACAGGCATCATCATTGGGATTATTTGGAAAAGATTTTGGTACAGTATTTCTTACCTCTTCCATTGGTGTCTCTAATCTACCTTTTTCCCATGGATTGACACCGTCTAGCCATTCCTTTATGTTAGGTCGGGTAACAATGGACTCCTGTGACTCTGACTCCTCATCACTTTCCCTCGAGCTTTCCTCTATTATCGCTAATTTCATGGCATACTCCAGGTTAAGATATTCCTGTTTCTTCTTGAGTTCCTCTTGTTCCAGTTCTTTCTTTCTCATAGCAAATTCTAGTTCAATTTTTCGTCTTCTTGATTCGGTCGTGCCAGCAGTCTTCTTTGTCTTTGATTTGCTCCTTGCGTCACCATTACTTTTTGAGCTCCGAAACTTCGGTGGCCCTAGATATGTCGAAAGTTCTGGTTGCAGGACATCAGTAGATTGTCTGTTTTCTGTAACGTCTGTCGTTTTTTTGTTGTCTGGATTCTTTGCCTTCAGACGTTCACTTCTTCGTAGAGACATTTTCCACGGTGCAGTTCTTTAGACGAGAAGGACCATATATTGTAGGATATTTACCTAAAAAAGATATATTAGATCCCGGTCGAAGAACCGTTTTTGAATCTAATATTTTTCTATAATTTCTGTTTTCAAAAATAAATTCTTGTCAGCTTGAAATATTATTTTATTCTGTCTTTTTTACAATTATTGTTTTTTCACAGTAAACCATGTTTTTATATAATAAATTAACATTCTATATTACTAAGTCTTAATGTCTTAATATATAAAATTAAATACAGTATGTCTAAAGTTAAATAAAAAAAAACAAATAATTAACAAATATTAAAAACTATTTAAAATATAACAGTCTGTTTGTCTGTTTATACTATACTAAAATACTGTCCTAATGCGAACTAAGCAATAGGCTGTATAAACTAACTAAAAATGTGTCAATTAAAAGTTAGCTATTAGATCTGAACGATAAGAATGAATACTCATTTTAAAGTTAAATTTTGCACAATTTCCTTTAAAAAAGTTATATGTATCTCCAGTTTCTCCTTTCACATTCGCGCCGCAAACTTGACTAGATTGTAGTCTGTTGTAAAAACTTTAGCTGCGCGAATGTGAAATTGTACAAAAATAATGATCTTATAAAAGCTTGCTTTTCAACTAAATTAATATATTTTTTTTTGTTTGTAGTTAAAATTAGACCTATACTGATCATAACACCATAATGAATAACTATTCATTGTACGATGAGGAAGTTGATCAAGCAGACATATTTAGTGACAACAGCGAAAAAGAAAGTGAAAGATTTTATGAGTTACTGCACAAATCACACACCTTTATGTTAATAGTTGATATTATAAAGTTTTTCCTTTGTATTGCTGTTATAATATTTGATATATATTTAATTGTAATAATTTGTCGTAACAAAAAATTGAAAGATGTCAAAACGAATAGATACATTATGCATTATGCTATATTCAATATTTTAATGTTTCTTTCATTACCATTCTTTTCATTACTAATTGAAGTAAGTGGACTTTATCGTGTCTTCGGTTGGCGTGTGTTTTGTATAGAAAAACAATTTGATGAAGTTTGTTTGTTAGGAACGTTTCTTTGTGCGCTTTGTATTACATTGGAATGGTTGGTATTAGTTTATTATAACTCAAATGTTAATGCAATTTTTCTTAAAATTTTGAATCATTTAATATTTATTATGTATTTTATAGCAGGCTGTTATTCGTTTATGAATATTTTGCTTTGTTTCTACGATAACGAACATTATCTGACAGTAGTAAATGAAATAACATATTTTACATTAGTTATTTTAATGATTGTTTGTAATTATTTAAACCGAAATGTTAAAAATTCTACAGGAAAAACAAATTATGCTTTAAGAGCTGCTAGTATCATGGTACTCTCTTGGTTCCCATTATGTATGTATGGATTTATCTATAGTATACTTCCCTATGACAGTTATACTTTTAGGTTTATTATGTTAATTACAGGTTTTATACCTGAGTATTTGGCATATGGAAGTCCTATTATTGTTGTAATTATGTTAAATAAATTAAATAAACATTTTAATATTGCTTTTATAAAGTCTTGTCGTCGATCAGTTAGGGAATATACAGGTGATGACGATAGTAGTGATGATGAAATCCTGAATGAGGGCGGTAACGTTGAAGAAAATAACAATTTTGCTAACAATGCTTCTTTAATATAAATATCATTATGTACAAATAAAATATTATAACAATTAAGAAATAAATGAGTAAAACAGATAATATTAGTTTTTATTTAACTCAACACATCATATGTGAACAAACATTTCAACATAAAACACTTCAAAAAACAGTTAAAAATGAATTTATTTTACAAAGAATAATTGAAAGAACGATGAAAATCACAATTTCTTTCTGTTAAAATTAGCTCAGCTTTACTTATAGTTTGATCCACCTTGTGCAAACTATAGAAAACCTATTTTTTGAAGAAATGCGTCGAAAAAACATAATATACTTACATAAAAATAATATCTACGGACAAATTTTCAGAACTTGTAAATAATTGTTTATCGACATATAAACATCCTTTAACTCAAACGAAAAAGTAAAAAAAAAATAAAATTGAGAAATAAATCTCGTACAGGATTGTTACCACAGTCCATCACAGCCACAAATTCCTGTTTTTGAAATTTTTTCAGTCTCTTATTCGAGAATGAAGAACTCTCAAACCTAGGGTAAATGTTCACAATGTGCCATTGCTTACTTTGATTAACATATATCTACATAAGTTGTAATTTAATCAAGTATTTGATAACTATGTAGTTTTCATTTCCAAATATTTTTTGTTTTAATTTGTTGCGGCCCGATCTAACAAACATGCTGCTTAGATATGATTGCACACTGCACAATAATGTGCAGAAAATAAAGGTATCACAGAACTTTTTTTACTGCTGTTGGAGAAAGTAATGTATTTAACATAAAATTACCCCGTATTATAAAGTAAACAATTATATGGCAAACGCTTGTCACAAGAAAAATTAATTTGTCATAGAGTAAATAAAAATTAAAAAAAAATTAAACCTCCTTCAAAAAAAGTGCACTAAAAAGCCAGCAATAAAATCTTTATTTCTTAAAAAAATAAGAAACAACTAGGCATCTGATTTCGATCTCCTTGAAGTCGGCTCCAATGGTTTATATCTTTGTAAACGATTTGAGTTACTAACATTCGAAATCTAGATTTAATAGCTAAGATTAAAATAGAGGGTAATTTGCCATTGGAGCCGACTTCAAGGAAATCGAAATCAGATGTGACTAGTTGTTTCTAATTTTTTTAAGGAATAAAAATTTTATTGCTGGCTTTCTAGTGCATTTTTTTTTTTGAAGGAGGTTTAGTTTTTTTTTTTAAAGTTTTTATTTTATCATTTTTAGTTGTTACTTGATTCCAAATACCGTACTGAGTTTAATCCCCAGCAATCCCGACATATACCAATGTGACTTTTTGGAGACATAAGTAAATTGTCTAACACTTAGAAACACAAGGCACGGGGAAAAAATCGTGATGAAACGTGGACTTAATTGTCTGACATCACCAACACGCAGTGAGCAAAAGAGATGAAATGCTCATTCCTTCAGCCCCATCTATCTAGCGGCCCAATTGAGAAATTTGAGGTTTAAATCAGTGCTCCGAATTGGTCACTAATTGGTCATAATTGGTCACTATGTCCGACTAATTGGTCATTTATACAGAAATTTTTGCAATGAGTTTAAAATATCAAGGCCATCCAAAAAATTTTAGCGGCTCAATTTAATCGTACAGAGCTCAATCAAATTGAATATAATTGGTCACAAATTGGTCAACATTGGTCAGTATATAATGATAATTGGTCAGCGTTATTGACGGAGTTATTAACTAAATAATGACTTTCAAGGTCAGCCCCATCTATCTAGCGGCCCAAATTAAGAAATTTTAGATTTAAAACAGTGCTCCGAATTGGTCACTAATTGGTCATAATTGGTCACTATGTCCGACTAATTGGTCATTTATACAGAAATTTTTGCAATGAGTTTAAAATATCAAGGCCATCCAAAAAATTTTAGCGGCTCAATTTAATCGTACAGAGCTCAATCAAATTGAATATAATTGGTCACAAATTGGTCAACATTGGTCAGTATATAATGATAATTGGTCAGCGTTATTGACGGAGTTATTAACTAAATAATGACTTTCAAGGTCAGCCCCATCTATCTAGCGGCCCAAATTGAAAAATTTGAGGTTTAAATCAGTGCTCCGAATTGGTCACTAATTGGTCATAATTGGTCACTATGTCCGACTAATTGGTCATTTATACAGAAATTTTTGCAATGAGTTTAAAATATCAAGGCCTTCCAAAAAAATTTAGCGGCTCAATTTAATCGTACACAGTTCAATCAAGTTTAATTTAATTGGTCACAAACTGGTCAACATTGGTCAGTATGTGATGATAATTGGTCAGCGTTATTGACGGACTTTAAGCTAACAAACGCTAGTCGTCCTTGTACTCTTTGTGTATTTTTGTAACATTATGCAATAAATGATTATGTATTAACTAAATAATGACTTTCAAGGACAAGCAAATTTTGTGAGCGACCCAAAATCAAAAATTTGCGATTTAAAGCTAAGAACAGTTGAAAAATTGGTCAAAAGTTTTTAACATTTGGTCACGGACACAAAAAAAATATAGAGTTCAAGTTCTTCAATTAAGACAAAAAAATATTTAGCTGCCCAATATTGTAATTTAAAACTCCTCGAGTGTTATATTAATTGGTCACGAATTGGTTATGATTGGTCAGTAGGTCAGAAGGATTTGTCGCCTTTTCCAAAGGATCTCAGAGAGGGGGTTTCAAACGTAATTGATACATATGAATGTTTAGCACCCCAATATTAAAATTCAAAGCTTCTCTGGTGCTGTATTCATTGTTCACTAATAGGTCAGTAGCTCAGAAGAATTGGTCACCTGTTTCAAAGGATCTTACAGAGGGGGTTTCAAACGTAATTGATACATATAAATGTTTAGCAGACCAATATTAAAATTCAGAGCTTCACTAGTGCTGGGTGTGCGTTTTTAATACCCTACATTTTTAAAAAAATTATAAATTCTATAAAAACGCACATTAAGTACGTTCAACAATTTATTTTCTAATTTTTCAAGTTTCAACAAAAATTTTATACAAATGTTTCTATGTTTTATCCTTCACTTGGAATTTTATTTATTTCAAATCTTTTTGTAAAGAATTAATGTTAAAATGAGTCTTCTGAACGTGGACTTGGTGCGACTCTTTGTAAAGAACAATTTTTTATTCTTTTCATCTTTTTGAGAACATACCAAATGAAATTTTTAATATTGAAATACAATGACTAATTCCTAACGTACAAGTTTAAGTTGTAAAATTTCAAAATTTATATTGTGGTATATTCCAGCATTTTAAATTTCGAATAGTAAAGAATTTATTACCCGAAATAACCCCGAACCATATTGCTAGCAAACCCGAGTTAACACTCCCTTTGGTTGTTATTGCAGTTAGGTACTTACCGTAGTTTGTTTTGAAAACAGTAAAACAGTGTGAAAAAATTGTGTATTTTGACTTCAAATCATCAAGGAACTATTTTTATGTAAGTAAAATTTATTTTATTTTTACTAATGTAGAGTATTAAATATATTAATAACTCATCACAAAAACTCCAGATCGAGTTACCGTACAGTGTTTGAGTAATATAGTCTAGTCCACAAGTTCAAAAACGTGTTAAATAGAAATAAAGCTCCTAAAAATATGTGCCATAGCTCATTCGATTCGGAATGACGTCTAGAAAAATGTTTTTTAAGGGGATATTAGCACATAAAAAATTGCGATTGTTAATAACAAAATAAGATAATAAAAAAAAGGTATTTAGTTTTTCGTTAACAACTTTTAAAATAATGAAATTTAAGGAATTTTAAAAAAAGATCCTCAAAGAGGAGGAAATTTCCAATAAAAAAGTCCTATCTGCCGGAACTTTATCTCCCTTATTTATAATTTTAATTTGACGTTGAAAATAGTGCTCCGCTTCGCTTTTACAGCATTCGGCGCTGCCGCTAAACGGGGTTTATCAGATAAAATATTTTTTTTATGACATAAAATGTGATTTTAAAAATTTAAAAGAATCTAATTCAGTTGGAAAAATCATTTTGTCGCTATTTTTCAATAAGTTATTCAATTGTTAACAAACAAATTTTTTCCTAATCTCTGTTGGCATAAACAATGGGATAAAAGTTAAAAATAATTGGCCTAAAAATATGAAACTTCGTGAAGCCCTTTTCATATGTATACTTTACAAGATACTGCAATAAATGTTCATAAAAGTTTATTAATTTGTTATTATACTTTCTAATATCATACGTCACGTTAACTCTAGCGTCTACTTAACTTGCCCATTAAAACAATGATATATCTCTTAAACTATTGGAGATATGATAAAGGACATTTAGGTCTTTTTTATAGAAAATAAATTTCTCTTTTAAATAATTCTAAAACTAAGGTCGTATTTATTGTTTATTAGATACTACATGCATTTATTTAGAAAAATTTTTCATTTCTTTTTACTTTTTCGCAATATTTTGCAATAGTTATGAAAAATCATAATTAACAAATTAATAAACTTTTATGAACATTTATCACAGAATCTTGTAAAGTATACATATGAAAAGGGCTCCACGAAGTTTTAAATTTTTAGGCCAATTATTTATAACTTTAACCCATTGTTTATGCCAACAGAGATTAGGAAAAAATTTGTTTGTTAACAATTGAATAACTTATTGAAAAATAGTGACAAAATGATTTTTCCAACTGAATTGGATTCTTCCAAGTATTAGGAAAATGGTGGAATTTTTTCAAATTTTGAAAATCACATTTTATGTCATAAAAAAAATATTAATATCTGATAAACCCCGTAAAAAAATTTCTGTATAAATGACCAATTAGTCGGACATAGTGACCAATTATGACCAATTAGTGACCAATTCGGAGCACTGTTTTAAATCTCAAATTTCTTAATTTGGGCCGCTAGATAGATGGGGCTGACCTTGAAAGTCATTATTTAGTTAATAACTCCGTCAATTACGCTGACCAATTATCATTATATACTGACCAATGTTGACCAATTTGTGACCAATTATATTCAATTTGATTGAGCTCTGTACAATTAAATTGAGCCGCTAAAATTTTTTGGATGGCCTTGATATTTTAAACTCATTGCAAAAATTTCTGTATAAATGACCAATTAGTCGGACATAGTGACCAATTATGACCAATTAGTGACCAATTCGGAGCACTGATTTAAACCTCAAATTTCTCAATTTGGGCCGCTAGATAGATGGGGCTCATTCCTTCTCCTTGTGAGAAGAGGTCTTTGACTTAAGAGTGGGACAGTAACGGGCTAATTATTATTTTTTTATGTTATACATCATTATTAACATATTAACTTAACTGCAGAGCTTTTTTTATTGATTTTTGTGGGGTTTCTTGGAATATCTTCCACATTGATGACCAGACCTTAATCAAATTTTTATGGGACCACAAAAACACTCTATTCTTTTGAATGTAAAACGATTTTTTTTAATCGGATTATAAATACCAGAGATATTTGGAAACATAAAAAAAACTATGGTCGAATTAAGAACCCCCTCTTGATAGTGGGACAGTAACGCGCCAATTATTATGTTTTTATGTTAAACATCATTATTTACATAATAACTTAATTGCCGAGCTCATTCTGTTGATTTTTGTGGTATTTCCTGGAATATCTTTCACATTGATAACCGGACCTTAACCAAATTTCTATGGGACCAATGGGAAACTCTACTCTTTTGAATGCAAAAAGATTTTTTCAAATCGGATTATAAATACCGGAGATATTCGGTAACATCCATAAAAAAAATAAAAAAAAAAAAATCCGGTCGAATTGATAACCCTCTCCTTTTTTGAAGTCGGTTAATAAAACTATTCCTCATTAATTAATATTTATTCAAACGTACAATAAATTGGCGACGAGGATGGGATATCATCAAAAAAGACTTTAGTGCCCTCTAGCCCATGAACTATTTGATCGATAATATTGTGGAATTCATTTGAAGAGGTTTTTAAAACAAAAAACAAACGTTAAGCGATATAAGTTCCGCGGTGAATAAAAATAGCTTCAATTCTAGAGCTTTCCTTATCAACTGGTAAATGCAAAAATGCTTTAAACACATTTAATGTACAGAAATATTTGCCATTTATTTAAAATGTCTTCAATTTTTGGTATAGGATACCCATTATTTTGAAATTAATTATTGACTGTCACATTGTAATCTGTACAAATTTTGGAATAATAACTAATGGTGTTCCCCATTCTGAAAATCTTTTTTCCGATATTTTGTTGTTCTAGAGAATCAAGTTCTCGATTAACTTGTTCTCTTAAAGCATATGGTTCACAGGTAAAGGGTGACTTCAAGAACTCTTTAACCTATTCTTTATCTATTGTTTAGTTAAACCAGGAACTATAGTATCAACTCGAGTCAACTCAAACAAATATTAATATAGATTTTGTTGAAAAGTTTTGAATACACAAAAAATTCTATTTTGATTTGTCAAGTTATTCTTTGTTTACAAGCCATTTGTAGTTATCGTGTCAGTGTATTTTGTTACAATGGAAAAAACCGAATATCGTGCAGTGATAAAATTCTTTGTTTTGGAATCAGAAACTCATACAAATGGTGAAAGTGTTAAACGCATTTTCTTCTTCATTTCCAACAGAGCATTGATGGATTTTAGAGATTAAACGTGGTCGTACAAGCGTCGAAGATGAACCACGTAGTGGCGTCTAAAAAGTGCTACAACAGAAAAAATTCTGAGCGAGTCTATGATATTGTTTGTAGAGATCCAAGTTTAACTAAGCCTATGAATTAGTAATTCATATTTTACACGAAGAATTACATATAAATAATGTGTTGGGAAAGTTATTGTGCATTTGTGAACAATTCAACAAAAATTGAATAGAAAACAAATTTCTCAGCGTAATTTTAAACAGAATAAAACCGATTTTGTGCGTATGAATGAGACTTGGATCTACCATCATGATCCTAAAATGGCACAAGAACGTTTACTGTGGATTGGTCCTTGCCACGTACTTTTAGTAAAAATAAAATAAAATCAAATTTTGAAAAATTAAACTTATGGTTTAAATTGAAATCTCCAACTCCAGTTAAGATGGGTAAGTGGTTTCTCTACTGGCAAATTTGTGCCCAGCTCAGCCGTAGAGGGTATGTACAAAAGTGTGAGTCGCGCCACCGATTTTAACGGTTCAAATCGGAAACCCCTGATGTTCCAGGCACTGACCTATCTTACTGGAGATAAATAATGAATTTAAGAATCTTAATTAAAAAAAAAAAATTGATTGAATAACAAATATGGTGAGTGGGTGATGATCTGAGTAAGACACAAAGTTAGATCTATCAATTATATTGACGAAAATAAACCCAACAGTGAAGTTTACAATATATATAAATATATAATCAAGCAAAGAAAGTTAGTAAATAATAATATCAGCAAATAATGCCAAGAACTTGGCAGTTTTAATATTGAGTGATCACCCAGCGCAATCATAAAGATTCAAAATTAATAAATCCTATAAAATAAACAATATTTAAATAACTTAGACAAAGGTTAGGCCAACTCTTTACAATGTCTTAAACTTAAAATTAAATTTTTGGCTCATCTGTTTATCCGCAGATCTGTAGTGAGGCTTTCGTTAATAGCCTGCTGCTCTGTGGATGGTGAGGCTCGGTGTTGATTCCTCAGTAGTGAGCTGATCTTACAATTTACTTGCCAGGTCCAAAAATAAAGTTCAGCCAATACCAAAAAAAAAGTTCTGCCAGGACCAAAAATAATTTCAGCCAGGACCAAAAATATTTTACTCGCCAGGTCCAAAAAATAATTTCAGCCAGGACCAAAAACCCTAGTCGAAAAAAGCGCATTAGCCAAAAATTCCAAAGTTAAATTATTTAAGAAAGAAACGTTAAATTTACAAATGTTGACTCTACTTATTACAAAAAAAATTAAAAGATTAAATTACACACTAAATTATTTAAGAAAGAAAATGTATTAAAGTTACAAGTACCGACTCTGCCTAATAAAAAGAAGAAAAAAAAAGCAATTTTAAAGATTAAATTACTGATAACACAATCTAAAGGTATACCAAACATCATAATAAACAATAACAGAATTATCGATGAAATTAATAAGTAAATGAATCAATTATATCAGATGCACGTGTGTCATTATACAATTTACAATTTAGAAATCCAATTTACAAAAAAAAAATATACGATATAAAATAAAGGGACACAATGAAATATATTTAAATTCAAAATTTATAGATTAAATTATAGTTAAAACAGGTTAAGCATATCACAAAAACAAAATTCATTGCACCTGATTTCAAAATTATTTACAACAGTTTATATAAAAATTAATAATAACCATTAAAACTTAAAATTAGTAATTTGGTCGGGTTTATTTATGACTGATAAATTTAATTACACAAAATGAATTTAATCATAAAAGAAAACGATAGATCTAATATTAACAAAATACCAAAATTTAACGTAATATTTAGGTATGTACGTGTAGCTATTATATGGATGATAATTTACGATTTTATTGAATAAACACAGGTAAACACTTACCCTTTTATATTAAGATTAGGGGTTAAGCAGTCAATCTGCGATGTTATTTCGCTAACAACCTATAGCAAATTTCGATTCTTAATCGGATGTCCACGCTTCTTCGTAACGAACTCCTTAGCAATCACACTATAATCGAATGACGGTGTCAAGAAAAGCCATTATATAATTATGCATGAGGTATAACTTACCGAAGAAAGCACCATTTAATTAAATCCCAAAAATATGGAGTTATCTATACGCCTACTCAAAAATACCACAAAGGAATAACCAAAAATGAGGCTTAGATAAAATATATTGAAGTGAAATTCAAAAACCCATAAGGATGGCTTGAATATTGCCAGAAGATTTTTCAACTTCACAAAATGGCGTCACTTAATTCGATAGTAATACTGATGTGTTCGTACAATTGTTGAAATGCAAAAGGTGCCCTAAAATCACGATAGCTCCCGCATACCTTCCCGCAATGACACTTGTGAGTATAGAAGGCGAAATAGTCTGTTCCGTTGTGCAAAAACGGCTTTGCTAGATATTAATTTGATTTCCGAAATGATGTTAAAATTAAATCGAATTCATTAAACTAAATGTATTATTAATATCAAAAGGAATCGATGCACTTATTTACTTAATTTAAAATTTTAGCTATTAGCTTAAACAGTAAAAACCCGATATGTTTTCGACCTAACAATCAAATTATCTACTCTCCCCACGGGTCAAGTCAATAAGATTCCTACCACACGGACCAGAACCCGTTAAAGAGGCTAGCGATCGCGTTGAAACATTAACTTAACTCTTAAATATATTGACGCCGATTTATGCACGTGACAACATCCCCCTCCCTTAGAAAGGAGAAAAGCTTACTCGTAAGATTTTCGACGATGACTTACAGATTAAGGATTCGGAAATAGGCACACGCTAGAAATTACCATACATACCTTCATATAAGACTCAACAGAAGTAAAAGAAACAAAAAAAATTAAAAGGAAGGTCGCAGAACCAAACGTACCTTCACAGATTTCGAGCTAAGCTTGGGAACAAAAGCACCCAGTGCAATAAAGTTGCACCAAACTGAAACAGCACGAAAGACAACCAAAAAGAGAACAAACAAACAAACAAAAGAAAAGAACGTAGACACGTATCAACGATGGTTGTTGATTTGGCTGGATTCAAGTAATGTAGCAAAAGGTAAGGAAGGTAACGAACACATGTTTCCCACTAAGTCGACCAAAATTCCTCGGTAAATCCCAAAATGTGGTAGGAGAGGAAAGTTAAGATGGTCGTTGGATTCTCTGAATCGTTACAGAGAATCCCTCTCCACACCAATAAGGTTTTTCCCACCAGACACCCAAACCAATGGCCCAGTGGGAAAACTAAAAGGTTTGGCCTCCAAAATCCACAAAATGTGAAGCAGTACCTAACAACGACTGCATAAAAAAAAGAGACCAAAACCATGAGGTTAATTAAGAGTCGACGAAGCAGGCAACAACAAAAAAAAGGTAAGATAAGGTAAGGTAACGTAAGGTAAAGGTAACTCAAGGTAAGATAAGGAAATTACTTGAATCCAGAAGTGTTAAGGTTGGAGGACTTTTACCTACCCCGCCTGGAATATCCTCGGGTGGTGAAATTCTTTGGCCTCCAGTCACAAGGCACGAAAGAGTCAACGATGGTTATGTTGAACAAATAAAAAAAAATGCTGGATCCAAGTACGAAAGATAAGATATGACAATAATTTGATTTTACTAATCCGACTCAGAGAATCCCTCAACAAATCCCACAACTTGGTTTTTTCCCACTGGACACTCAATAACCCAAACTAAAAGCCAAAACGCAAAGGATTCAATGGTCCAGTCGGAAAATAGAGGTTTGGGTCTCAAAAATCCACAATTAAGTGACATAGGTACACTAAAATTGAAACCAAAACCATGAGGTTACTACTAAAGTCGGTGATAACTGATACGGAAGCAGGTAAATGAGATAACTAAACATAAGGTAAATATAAGATAACGTAAAAGTTATTCATTACAACGCAAGACGAAATAAACCACGAAACTTGGTTCCAGAAGTGTTAAGGTTAGGGGACTTTTACCCACTCCGCCTGGAATATCCTCGGGTGGTAAAATTCTTAGGCCTCCAGCCACAAGGCACACAAAAGAGATCAACGATGGGATTGTCGAAAAGATTGGATTCAAGACGATAGGTAAGATGGAATACCAATAAAACAACCCAAGGTATAACGAAACTTGAACCCAAAAAGTGTTTAGGTTAGGGGACTTTTACCCACTCCGCCTGGAATATCCTCGGGTGGTGAAATTCTTAGGCCTCCAGCCACAAGGCACAAAAGTGTCAACGATGGTAGTGTTGACAAGGGACTGAATCCAAGCAACGGAAGATAAAACAAGATAATAAAAAGGTAAAATGAAACTTGGATCCAGAAAGTGTTTGCTTTATTACATTTCAACCGTCTTCGGATCTCCGATATAGAAGTTACAACACGAGAATATCCATATTTACAGAACAGATAACAAATTAAAAGGTCACGATAGAGATAAGGTAAGTTACAATAAGATAAAAAGATAAGATAAACATACCACATGAAATGCATCATAACATTACGTAAAGTAAAATAAAATAGAAAAATAACCGGACAGCAATAATTACACAATAAAGAAAATTCCCCACGATACGGGAAGATAAACTACAAATATCACGTAAGATAAAAGCAAAACAAATGTCCGGATATGTCTCAAAATAAACTCGCAACAATATAGATGTTTAAAATCACTAGGGTGTTAGCGGTAATTCGATAAATGTGAAATATGTTTTAGCATAAAAAAAAAAGATAGCAATAATAAAAATATTTGCTGTAAATACCCAAAAGTTATCAAGTTACTCAGTCTTACTCAGCTCACCAATTAAAAAGAACTTTAAAACAAGATAAAAGTGAAAATTTCGCACAATAAAAAAAATTTACGCCCCAATTTAAAAAAATAGGCCCAATTTTAAAAAAAATGGCCCCACGTTGGGCGCCAAAAATTTGCCACGTACTTTTAGTAAAAATAAAATAAAATCAAATTTTGAAAAATTAAACTTATGGTTTAAATTGAAATCTCCAACTCCAGTTAAGATGGGTAAGTGGTTTCTCTACTGGCAAATTTGTGCCCAGCTCAGCCGTAGAGGCTATGTACAAAAGTGTGAGTCGCGCCACCGATTTTAACGGTTCAAATCGGAAACCCCTGATGTTCCAGGCACTGACCTATCTTACTGGAGATAAATAATGAATTTAAGAATCTTAATTAAAAAAAAAAAAAATTGATTGAATAACAAATATGGTGAGTGGGTGATGATCTGAGTAAGACACAAAGTTAGATCTATCAATTATATTGACGAAAATAAACCCAACAGTGAAGTTTACAATATATATAAATATATAATCAAGCAAAGAAAGTTAGTAAATAATAATATCAGCAAATAATGCCAAGAACTTGGCAGTTTTAATATTGAGTGATCACCCAGCGCAATAATAAAGATTCAAAATTAATAAATCCTATAAAATAAACAATATTTAAATAACTTAGACAAAGGTTAGGCCAACTCTTTACAATGTCTTAAACTTAAAATTAAATTTTTGGCTTATCTGTTTATCCGCAGATCTGTAGTGAGGCTTTCGTTAATAGCCTGCTGCTCTGTGGATGGTGAGGCTCGGTGTTGATTCCTCAGTAGTGAGCTGATCTTACAATTTACTTGCCAGGTCCAAAAATAAAGTTCAGCCAATACCAAAAAAAAAAAGTTCTGCCAGGACCAAAAATATTTTACTCGCCAGGTCCAAAAAATAATTTCAGCCAGGACCAAAAACCCTAGTCGAAAAAAGCGCATTAGCCAAAAATTCCAAAGTTAAATTATTTAAGAAAGAAACGTTAAATTTACAAATGTTGACTCTACTTATTACAAAAAAAATTAAAAGATTAAATTACACACTAAATTATTTAAGAAAGAAAATATATTAAAGTTACAAGTACCGACTCTGTCTAATAAAAAGAAGAAAAAAAAGCAATTTTAAAGATTAAATTACTGATAACACAATCTAAAGGTATACCAAACATCATAATAAACAATAACAGAATTATCGATGAAATTAATAAGTAAATGAATCAATTATATCAGATGCACGTGTGTCATTATACAATTTACAATTTAGAAATCCAATTTACAAAAAAAAATATACGATATAAAATAAAGGGACACCATGAAATATATTTAAATTCAAAATTTATAGATTAAATTATAGTTAAAACAGGTTAAGCATATCACAAAAAAAAAATTCATTGCACCTGATTTCAAAATTATTTACAACAGTTTATATAAAAATTAATAATAACCATTAAAACTTAAAATTAGTAATTTAGTCGGGTTTATTTATGACTGATAAATTTAATTACACAAAATGAATTTAATCATAAAAGAAAACGATAGATCTAATATTAACAAAATACCAAAATTTAACGTAATATTTAGGTATGTACGTGTAGCTATTATATGGATGATAATTTACGATTTTATTGAATAAACACAGGTAAACACTTACCCTTTTATATTAAGATTAGGGGTTAAGCAGTCAATCTGCGATGTTATTACGCTAACAACCTATAGCAAATTTCGATTCTTAATCGGATGTCCACGCTTCTTCGTAAAGAACTCCTTAGCAATCACACTATAATCGAATGACGGTGTCAAGAAAAGCCATTATATAATTATGCATGAGGTATAACTTACCGAAGAAAGCACCATTTAATTAAATCCCAAAAATATGGAGTTATCTATACGCCTACTCAAAAATACCACAAAGGAATAACCAAAAATGAGGCTTAGATAAAATATATTGAAGTGAAATTCAAAAACCCATAAGGATGGCTTGAATATTGCCAGAAGATTTTTCAACTTCACAAAATGGCGTCACTTAATTCGATAGTAATACTGATGTGTTCGTACAATTGTTGAAATGCAAAAGGTGCCCTAAAATCACGATAGCTCCCGCATACCTTCCCGCAATGACACTTGTGAGTATAGAAGGCGAAATAGTGTGTTTCGTTGTGGAAAAACGGCTTTGCTAGATATTAATTTGATTTCCGAAATGATGTTAAAATTAAATCGAATTCATTAAACTAAATGTATTATTAATATCAAAAGGAATCGATGCACTTATTTACTTAATTTAAAATTTTAGCTATTAGCTTAAACAGTAAAAACCCGATATGTTTTCGACCTAACAATCAAATTATCTACTCTCCCCACGGGTCAAGTCAATAAGATTCCTACCACACGGACCAGAACCCGTTAAAGAGGCTAGCGATCGCGTTGAAACATTAACTTAACTCTTAAATATATTGACGCCGATTTATGCACGTGACATCCTTTAGCTGCAAAACAGGTGAAATCAGAACAATCGGCAAAAAAGGTTACGGCATCAGTTTTTTGGGAAGTAAATGTAAAAACATTTTATTAAACAGATGGTTTATGGTATATTAGAATTCAACCCCTTCTGGCGCAAATAAGGGGTCGAAACTTTTCTATGAAATTATTATGCGGACTCCTAATGATAAGTTATGCTGATGACACTCAGTTGTATATCCCTTTTGACACTTCTGCGCTTCCAGAAGCCAGTCAGTTTCTGAATGAGGATCTGAAACTATTAAGCGACATTTCATATGAACATAACCTCAATTTAAATAAGTAAAAGTGCGGTTAAACTGGTTAAGTCAAATATGAATATTTATATTAACAACAATAAGTTGGAATTTGTAGATCAGGCTCGGAATCTGGGTGTTATTATTGATACTCAATTGCGTTTTTCTGAGCATGCAGAAATGTTAAGGCGCAGAGCATCTTCCAGGTTGAAAATTCTTTTTGCAAATAGACATTACTTAAATTTTAAACTTAGAAAAACATTAACGGAATCACTTGTTCTTTCAATTTTCAACTACTGTAACTTTATATATTTTCCTTGCCTTGACGCGTTCCACAAAAACATGATTCAGGTAATGCAGAATGCCTGTGCGCGTTTAATTTTTGACCTCAAAAAACATGATCACATTTCTCAAAAAATAACCGACTTAAGGTGGCTTAATATGGAAAACAGGTGGAAATATCATTTAGGTAATTTTACATATAAACTCTTGAATCATCATAACCGTAATTTTAATATTTTACGTAACATTTTTAAGACGCGACGCTCCACGCATTCCGTAAATATTAGATGCAAGACAAAATATACAATACCACGTTTTCGTACTGCCTTGTTTAATAGATCTTTTGCTTATAATGCAATAAGTTTACTCAACTCTCTTCCGGATAAATTTAGACTTTTTAATTTTAATAAATTCAAATTTAAACTAAGAAAATTTCTCTTTAAGACTCAAACTTGATAGCTAGTAAGTTTACGACCTGATTCAAATTTCATCTGACTTTGTTTATCTTGTAAATTTTACTGGTTTTGCTGCTGCTCCACTGTATATAAAGTATTAAAGTTAATAGTTTTTTTTTTCACTTGGTGAACATTTACACAGGTAATATCTATTTTTGTACGCACTTAATTATATTATTTTATGTTATCTTAGGTATCATTAAAATTAACTTTGTTTTCATTTTTTTGTATTCCTTAAAATTGTACGTTTATACTATTTAAAGCTAAAATGGTGTATATACGTCTGGTTAAGTATATAGAATAGCATTTATTTGCTAGACTTCGCCAGGTTTACACCTAATATGTTTTTTTTCATGGTGAATCTTGTAATGTTTATATGTTAATTAAATAAAGGCCTTATTTATTTATTTATTTATTTATTTAAGTTATTCAAAACAATAAAAACACTAATTAGCCACTATTAAAACACTCAGGTAGATACTAAATACCTCCTATTAATATTACTAAGGCGCGCGTCTGTCTTCAACTGGAAAAAACATGAAAAACACAAAAAATGACAAAAATCGTAGAAACAGGTGAAAACGGAAAAATTACCAACTATAAAAAACGTAAAAACCTGTAAACAAATAAGAAAATATGATAAAATCATCAAAACCTGAATAAAAACCAAAAATATATTGAAAAAACGAGAAAATATCGCAAAAACAACTGTATTAAGCAACAAAAATCATTGATTGATAGGCAATACGAAGTTCGCCGGGACAGCTGGTATTGAAAAAAAAAGTGAGAGGTGTCAAGGGACACCCGGATGGAACGAAGTTCCTTTCGATTAATTAGTGAAGAAATTGTAATTTGTAAACACAACAGAGTGTTTATACATACATAAGCATTTATTATTGTCTGTATAAAATCTCTACTTACCTAACTCCATCAGCAATATCCGGAATTTGTGGAGAAACACTGTCAGGATACATTATTGTTATTATTTTATTATTTATTATCTACAAAAAACCTGAATAACCTTTTAACAAAGTCGCGACACTACCCTGCTCAAAGCAAAATAGAAAATAGTAAATCCATTATTACCTGAATATTTTCAACAGATCGTTTCTTTTAACAAAAGTGTACATTCATACAATACCAGAGGTTTAGATAACATACATATACCAACAATTACTTTTTATTTCAATTTAATTTAAAACAGGAATTAACAATTTAATACAAAATTTTTAAATATTTGACAGTAACTGACAGTTAAGGTAATTTGACGTACCTAACTAGTCAAGTTACGAACTATTTTTACAATGTTTATGAACTTATTAATTTATAAACACAGGATGAAATAAAATGTAATAAATAGGTACTTATTTTTTTTTTCTACAGTATTTTCTTTTTAATGTAAATTTTCTTTTAATTTAAATTAGTGTCGTTTTAATTATTGTACTTTTAATAGTATTTATGTATATTAGGTTTTCGTATTTAAATAAAGATATATCTATCTATGAGAGAGAGGGGGACAGACAGACAGACAGAGAAACATGCGTGTGTCGTGTCGTGACATTTTTTGGTCTGAATTTTTTCCGGCTAGTCTCAGTCGTAACGCGCGAAAGGGAATTCGTTCCAAAAACAATTTCAATAAAAAAATACACATTCTTTCATTTTTGCTTTCGAAACTTTTCAACCAACCTGTATAACAAAGGACGTCTCTTTAAGATAGCATAATAATTAGTACATTTGGGTGCTATTGAATAACGAATATTTTTTAACGGGTGACTAATATTTTCACTTAAGTAGTGAATTTGTCTAGGACTCGGTATCTGATATCTACTTTCACAATTTGTAATAATTTCTATTTTTTCAGATCGAACAATTAAAATTAATTAAGAATTATTGTTGTGTTTCTTTTGTTTTAGATATTTACATAATGGCTTACCCCCCTGGAATTAATGTAACATCCGATTATGATGATAAGTTTTACGATACTTTTGAATATGTAAAACCATCAGATACACAATTGTTTTATGAACGAATGAGAAAAATTGACGCATTTAAAGCTATAATGGATATTATTAACACTGTTCTTTGCTTCTGTGTTGTTGCTGTTGATCTATATTTAATAGTAATAATATTAAAAAATAAAAAACTACGCAGTGTGAAATCGAACAAATATATTATGCACTATGCTATTTTTAATATTTATCAATTTTTATCATTTCCGCTGTTTATTTTTATTGTACAATTTTTAGATATTGTTCATGTTTTTGGTTGGAATATAATATGCATAGAAAGAATCCTGGAAAGTGGTACTCTACTTGGATTATTTTTTTGGGGTTTTGCGTTATCTCTTGATTGGTTATTAATGATTTATTACAAAGCAAATATTAATACCATTTTATTGGGTATTTATAAGTATTCGTGTTTAATAATATATGTTATTGCAATACTCATTATTCTTATAAGTAATGGTTTGTGTTTAACAAACGGTTTAGATTACTTATTGTATTTATTTGATAAAGTTTTGTATTTCTTAGTGTTAATATTTTTATTAGTTTGTAATTGTTTAAAACATAAAATTAATGTGTCAGCTAAACAAAGTTCACTAACAATAGCTAATATTATACTTATATCTTGGTTGCCCCTTTATGTATATCATTTTCTTGAGGATTGGTTTTTTGAAAACCATACTATTCTTTTATTTATAAATGCAACAAATTTTATAGGAAAATATTTAGCTTATGGAAGTCCTATTGTTGTTTTGTCGGTGTTAGGAACCACCAACAAATATTTTAAAGTAGCATTTCAACGTTCTTGTGGAAGATCAATCAAAAATGATAACAGTGATGATGACAGCTTTGAAGAGTTAGACGAGGATGATCTGAATGTGATTACAAGTAATGAAGTGATGTGATAATTTAACAACTAAATCATTTATTTAGTATATATTGTATCAGTAAATAAATCAGCATTCTAAATTTGTTGTTTACATGTATATCGCGATTAGTATTAAGTAAAACCAGAGAGATAGTTCTAGTGTAAAATAATGTTCATGTAAATCTTCATTAACTGTCAACCAAAATTGATCTCATGTGAATCGATTACGATGGTCATTTTTAGACACTAGGTTTAATATATAGAAACCACTGAGCCACCGTACATAGACAAGAATAGTAGGATCACATTGCCCGCCGCCTGTCAAGGTCTTTGTACCATATGTCGCTCCAGTTTCTCGAAGATTTTTGTGCAGTTTTTTAAGAACTGGTGAGAAGCGCTGCCAACTCTACCGATTTTTTGGTGGATCTACCAATTTAGAAAGTAATCTACCGATATACCATAATAATTTTCTTCCATAATTATTAAGTTTAATTTAAACTTAATGTTTACTCTTTGTTAATTTATCGCCATTTTTTTTTTAATTTAACGATTTCTACTAATTTTTTGAATCAATCTACCGATTTCAAAAATTTTAGGTTTGCAACGAGGCTGGTGAGCGACAACGATGCAAACCGTAAGGCAAGCCAAAAGCTTCGGTGGCATGGAACTAGTTTTAGCAAGAGTGACCCTACTATTCCTGTCTATGTTTGGTGACTGAACCACCTTTATGCCAGAATACACTAAGTGCCTAACGGATAATATGGGATATTACAAAAAAGTGATAGGTATATCATATAAATATTTGCCTACAACTTCGTTAACGTAATGCCTGTGTAGTTATGACTAGTAACAACACGGGTAAGTAGAAAGATGGTGATAGTGGTAAGTTTTTCGTATCGACATTATTGGTCGTTTTAACACCAATAACACTAATATCAATATTATTCTAAATAGGACCGAATACACTTTCATGTGGCATGTTTGCCTTGATTTCTCTACAATCAGTACTTACCTTCTTTTAAATCATAAACTATTTTTCGATATTTAAAACAACAATATTGATGAATATTGTTTAGTCATAAAGATTTCAACGATGAAAATTGTAGAGTAATGTTTTCTCATTTAGGAATCACGGTGACTTGAACATCAGTTACCACAAATTTGCAACATATATATAATTAAAATCTATATATATATAAAAGCGAAAGTTCACTCATCACCGTATCTCAGAAACTATAAGACATACAAACTTGAAATTTGGCAGGTAGGTTCCTTATAGGGTCTAGACGTCCGCTAAGAAAAGATTTTACGAAACTCCAACCCTAAGGGGGTAAAACGGGGTTTGGAAGTTTGTATGAAAGTCCTATGTTTTTAAAAAAAGGGACTTTAAAATTAAAATGTTTTCTTTACAGGTTGTGAAGGTGTAATTTGTTTTTTTCTTCGTTGATTAAAATTATGTTTATTTCAAAGTTTTATGCCAATTAGGTGCTAACTTAGATTTGTTTTTTTTTTTCATTGCTTATACTGACGTTTATATCAAAGTGTCATATCGATTACTTACTTAAAAAGTTTGTATTTTTCGTTAAGTAAACTTACGTTTGTTTGAAAAATGCAACTGTTTTAAGGTAGCAGACTTATTGCCAGATTTGGAGAGTCGATACAAAGGATAAAAAAATGCTAGTGGAGTTCCTGGAGCATTCAAAACGTTAAAACCTCGGATTAGAGTTACAGTGAATGAATTTATATAATCGACGTGGGGTTTTGTTTTTTGTACTATAAATTACAATGTTTACCCAAAATTTTTTTGTGCTTTCAATTTTTTCATTGTTTAAACAAATTATTATGAAAAATTAATTTTTGAGCATATAATTTTACTTTAAATAGTAATTTTTTTTCATTTATACGTTAAATTTCACCTGAATAGACATAGAGGAACATCTTTCGAGAATACCTGTGTATAAAAATAGCAGTATCGATTTCGAACAGGTAATAAAACTTGGAGGGGAGAGCAAAGCGGCAGCTGCTATGTAGCGCCTATCCGAGCGCAAGCGCCTAGATGAGAAATCCTTCAGAATTTTTTTTAACTCCGTCGGGTCCATTTGATACTGTAATTCTTTCATATTTTGTAGATTAATTTGCAAAGCCTTCACATAGGAAAAATGCCCTGATGCATGAAATCATCAAATCATTAGCTCAATACTATATAAATGTAAATTCCTATCTCCCATACAATCCGCAGCAATGAAGTCCTTCAATATACTAACCATTCGAAAATAAGTAATCCATAGTTTTGACGCTTAATTTTTATTTTTAAGCTTCAGTAACTTACTTTTAAAAAATTTAGTAAGCGTTTGAAATCCATGGTTTCTAGTTATTTCTGTATAGTTGAACATTTCAAAAGTAATAGAGTTATCATCATGTGTTACATTTGCAAAATCTGTATTGTGTTCCATAAGATTTTCAAAAACCGATTGTGATAAAGCTTGCTTTAATAAAGTATGAGCACGTACTGCTCTAGCATATGCATGTCCAGAAGTTATGCGATCAATTGTATTTTCAGCATATATGGTAGAAAGAGCTTTTTTTATCCCACTTCCAGCCATAATATAACCAATGGATCCCATGTAAGATATTAGAGTATGAAACGAGCCTAGCCTCCACTTGTCAGACTTGCCAGAGCAACGCGACGTGTCAACTCAATCCACCCTTATACTGTTTAATGCTTGACATCGAGAACGGATCGATTCGATCGTTCCTTCATCCCCAGGGTCTCCAGATTGTGGAACTTCTTACCTTCCCACGTCTTCCCCACTCGTCCCAACTTGCAGGCCTTTAAATGCCAAATTAATAAATTGTCTCTTCTGCCGCAATAAATGTTCTCGATACATTTTTATTTAGGTCTATACCAACGAGGACATCCTTATTAAAAAAAAAATAAAAAAATACACAGCAGAAGGAATATCCCGTGCTTTCATGTATAGAGGTTGATCGAACGTTAAAATGCATGTTCTCATATCCAATTCTTTAGCATTATCTACTGAATTTTTTATTGTTGTGTAAATTGTGTGATAATCACTTGGAGCTGCGTTAATGAAAGGCAAAAAAATTATCGATGACACATCAAAATTCATAAATCCATTCCATCCGGAAAATTTGTTATTATTTTTGAACTTTAAATACGTCCACAAAATATTTAATTGATCATTTGTAGTAAATTTCTTGACATCCGGTTTAACTTCTGGTAACGTGATTATTATCTTTCCAAATCCTGTATCTGTAGAAGCTCGATATATTTGTAGAGGGATATTTCCGTGTTTAAAAAATTCAAATTCAGGTGGAAGTGTCTTCAAGCGCTTGATAGGTCGTCGAGGTTGTATGTTGTATACCATCACTTGGACTAACTATTTCAATGCTTCCCAAATAATGAAACGTTCCTTTACAATCAATAGTGTTGATATTTAATAAACAACATCTATATTTTTATTCGATCCGTTCTCGATGTCAGGCATTAAACAGTATAAGGGTGGATTGAGTTGACACGTCGCGTTGCTCTGGCTGGTCTGACAAGTGGAGGCTAGGCTCGTTTCATTCTCTAATATCTTACATGGGATCCATTGGTTATATTATGGCTGGAAGTGGGATAAAAGAAGCTCTTTCTACCATATATGCTGAAAATACAATTGATCGCATAACTTATGGACATGCGTATGCTAGATCAGTACGTGCTTATACTTTATTACAGCAAGCTTTATCACAATTGGTTTTTTGAAAATCTTATGGAACACAATACAGATTTTTCAAATGTAATAAGTGATGATGATAACTCTATGATTTTTTAAATGTTCAACTATACAGAAATAACTGGAAACCATGGATTTCAAACGCTTACTAAATTTTTTAAAAAGAAGTAACTGGAGCTTAAAAATAAAAATAAAGCGTCAAAACTATGGATTACTTATTTTCGAATGGTTAGTATATTGAAGGACTTCATTGCTGCGGATTGTATGGGAGATAGGAATTTACATTTATATAGTATTGAGCTAATGATTCCATTATTTCATGCATCAGGGCATTTTTCCTATGTGAAGGCTTTACAAATTTATCTACAAAATATGAAAGAATTACAGTATCAAATGGACCCGACGGAGTTAAAAAAATTTCGGAAGGATTTCACATCTAGGCGCTCGCGCTCGGATAGGCGCTACATAGCAGCTGCCACTTTGCTCTCCCCTCCAAGTTTTATTACCTGTTCGAAATCGCTACTGCTATTTTTATACACAGGTATTCTCGAAAGATGTTCCTCTATGTCTATTCAGGTGAAATTTAACGTATAAATGAAAAAAAAAATACTATTTAAAGTAAAATTATATGCTCAAAAATTAATTTTTCATAATAATTTGTTTAAACAATGAAAAAATTGAAAGCACAAAAAAATTTTGGGTAAACATTGTAATTTATAGTATAAAAAACAAAACCCCACGTCGATTATATAAATTCATTCACTGTAACTCTAATCCGAGGTAAAAACCTCTAGACACTCCACTATGCGTTTTAACGGACATTTTGACATATTAATCTATAAAAGCGAAAGGTCACTCATCACCATATCTCAGAAACTATAAGGCATACAAACTTGAAATTTGGCAGGTAGGTTCCTTATAGGGTCTAGACGTACGCTAAGAAAGGATTTTATGAACCTCTACCCCCTAAGGGGGTCAAACGGGGGTTGGAAATTGGTATGAAAATCCTATTAAAATAAGGGACTGAATTAAAATGTGTGTTCTTTACAGGTTGCGGAGGTGTACTTATATTGTATTTTTATAAATCAACCCCCTTCATAAGGGAACGTCGCGGCTACATCGTTTTAGGCTGGGCGCAAACGCTCGGTTTCCTGATTCGGTTTCCGGATCAGGAATTCAGATTTTGAAACCTGAATGCTTCATTTACATACAAAATGTTGAACACAAAAATGTGCTAAGAATTTTTTTGTCTGTCTGTCTGGATGTTCGTGCGCGCATCACATGAAAATTACTGATTCGATTAGAATCTGGTGTATAAAAATTTTGGAATGATTTTATTATCGGGATAGTTGAAAGCATGAAGAGTGAAATAGGTTACTTTTTATAAAATATTCAACACGCCACGCGAACGACGTGGCAGGTTACTTCGATATAAAACTCAAAAATGTGGTTAGATTTTTTATTGTCTGTCTGTCTGGATGTTTGTGCGTGCATCACATGAAAACTACTAATTCGACTTGAATGCGGTTTCCACAGATGTATTTGTCTTCTTTCAACTGAACATCTGGTGTATAAAAATTTCTTTCCCACCCCTTTAACCGGACATTTGAGGGGGTCAGATTTTGTATGAAAGTATCGCATTAATACATTAAAAAATATCACCAAAATAATACACAACATACATACATACGTGTTATAATTTATTTTTGATATTCGAAACTAGATGACGCAGGAGGTTATTAAAACGCGCTATCGTTGTTTTTTATCGCAAGTACATATACAAATGACACACAAATTACTATATCTTACAGATAATTAGGTCCAATGTAGAACTGTCACAGATCAATATTATAAGATAGTCATAATCGGTGTTGTATGATTTATTATTATCGAAATCTGTTTAGTGGCTGCAGCGTGATTGATTGACAAACATGAAATTTTAAATAAAAAAAAAAATAATAAAAGTAGATAGGCCAGACTTATTTTACTAAGGATATACCTACAGAATGGTTAAAATTTAATTTTTATATATAAAATAGACAGTCATTAAATCATTTCTGAATGTCCCAATTCCACGCGAGCAAAGCCGCGGGTAAAAGCTAGTATATAAATAATTAAAATATGTCGTAAAAGTCAAAAATCGCATATAACCATAGTAAAAAGTATTCAAATATTTAAAAAAAAATTAAATAAAAAAAAACGTAGTTATAGACAATCAGTACCCAAATGTTAATAATTCAACTAAATCCATGGGTGTGCAAAACCAAGGAGTTTGGTTAAAAACGTTACAATTGTGTAGATGTTATTCTATGGTTCTTGTGAAAAATCCTTGAATATTTTTATAATTTTAAATTTATAGTGTTATCTGAGAAGTAAAACCAAATAAGGATTTTTTTTAATGGTTTTTTTGGTGTCTTTTCTTAGAACTGATTTACCAAAAAATATAGACATAAATATTCATGTGATGCAGCAAATTCCAATACTAGCATACCTGTTTTCTCAATTATATACTTTTAAAAAACCAAGAAAAAACAATAACTGACTAAAGAGAATTTGTTAACCACACCGGAGTACCTTGAAAGTTTAATGGCTCAAGATTTAAAAAAGCGACGTCTTTGTTTTAACTTAAGGACACTTCAAATTTAATTGTTATTGTTTACTTCAGACGAATGACCAGAACATGCAAGTACTTAATATTATTTTATTGTTTCTGTATCTTTAAGTATTGTTTTCTAAAATATATTTTAAACTGCAGCCAAATTTTAAATTTGATAATTAGATTTTTAATTAAATTCTAAATGTAAAATCGGAATATAATTTTTTTTTTTTGGTCCTTCTAGTCTTTTAAAAAATTCTTGTGGAACTTAAAAATTCTTTTAAATTTTCCTGAATAAAAATTATACCTTATCGATACGGCTTTATATGAAATTCCGATTGATTGTTTATTTCATTTTTTAGCTCTAGTATAATCAATATTAACTAATAGCGAAAAATCACTTTAGTGACTTTAGATCGACACTGCCTGTCATAACTTGCGGGACACGTGGACACGAAGTCCAAGCGTGCTTAAAATCTTCATTATTATGGCCTTAAATTAAAACAATTACTTTAAGAATTAATAGATGTGTGAATATCCGACCAAATTTTAAAGCAGAAGAATTTTCCAAATTATTACTTAACATTGGAGATTTCTTAATGTGATGTATTTTACTCCTACTCATTAATACTTTACCTCTTCTAGCACACGTTTGCTGTGTTCTCAGTGACGGTTATGTTTTCTCCGAATTCAAGATTTCATTCGGCCAGAACTGTACTTTTTTGTATACTTGCGTTCAAAGTTAATTTTTTTTGCATTAACACTTCAGTACAGTAAAAAAATGCCGCCAAACGATAACGAACTAATAAATACAAAATAGTAGTTGTCAAATGTAATCCCAAACAGGCCATAGTGAAAAAATGACTCTTATATTAAACACCAGTTAGTATCTACAAACCTATGATACTTAGAAATAATTAATGCTTGGCAACATAGCTTTTGTTTACCCTTGTGTAAAGCCGGCTACACACATGCCAGTAAATTGTGAAAATAGCTGGCATAAGCGAGTACTCGTACGCACAAAAACACATTTGCCAGTAATTAGCATGCCAGTAGCTTGCATGATTTTTACTGGCAAGGTAAAAAAGCGCGGGCAGTTTTACACATGCCAGTTCAAGGTAAAAAAGCAAGAGGTTTTTATGTGAAAGTGTTGTCTTTTTTTATAAGTGTCCGTTTTTTTCTTCAATTTTTTGAGTTTCGTACAAAAAATAGGCGATCCATGGAAAGTATTCGGCGTGAATTAAACAAACAGGTGTTGCTTATGGCCACGGATATAGTTAGAAAAATAATAATGAAACCCAAACAAAACTCAAAAAAGAGAAAAATTTGGGTGAGGGATTGGATTAGCAGGCGGGAAAATTATGGTGCAAGTGCTTGTTTACTCAGATAGATGAGACTTGAAGATGTAGAAGGTTTTAGAAACCATTTAAGAATGCTTCCTGAAAAGTTTGATGAGCTGCTTGGAAAAATTGAGAGCAATATTCCAAAAAAATACCCATATGCGAGATGCGATCCCAGCAATTACTAAATTAGAGATTACTCTACGATTTTTGGCCACTGGCGATTCTTACAAATCGCTTAAGGCATTATATAGAGTTGGAAATTCGAATATTTCTGGATTTATACCAACACTACTTTATTCACGGGACAGCTACTGGCATGCCAGCTACTGTCCTGTGCGTTTACACATGCCTGTGCCACTCCCTACGCATGCGCATTGCATCGCACAGCACGCTACTAGCACGAAAAATCAAATTGTTTGCGATTAGCTGGCATACTAGTAACTAGCATGCCAGTTGCCGTACACACTTGCTTTTTTTGGGCACAGTAGCTCGTTCATGCTAGCTACTCGTATGCCAGTGTGCGAGCTACTGGCATGTGTGTAGCCGGCTTAACGGAGCAACGCTTATCGATGTTAACTCGGAAAAGTACGCAATTTTTATTGAGTCGTTCGTATAATTACTGATTTCTATTGGTTTATAATAAGTGTAATACGAGTCAACGTGGACTATAATAAACCAATAATTTTAATCTATTTCGACTGATATAAAAAATTCATTACTTCTGTCGGTATTCTTGAATAGTTTACTTAGTTTTTTATCGCTTTTCAGTATTGTGTTTGGATTTTGTATTGAAATTTTATTTTGTGAAATTTTTTTTTCTCGTAATAGCGTATTGAAGACCTTTTGAAAATGTCTTAGAAGTTATGTAATAAAATACAAATGGATGAAATTTTATCTGAAAGTGAAGTAGAGAACGAGAAAATTACTATGAAAAATATGGTATGTGGATGTCACCCTCTGCTCAAATGATGTTTCGAAACTTGTATAAACAATTTATGTTGAAAAACAATGGCTGTAATTATCGTGTCATAGAGCGAATCCACAAAATTCTAAGCCATCCATAAAGAAGGTGATATTATCTAGGTAAGAGTGTAATCCACGAAAAACAGAACACAACAATCTCTTATCAAACTAAATGGTATGATGAAAAATATACGAAAAAAAATTATGAATTTTATTCTACAAATATAATAGTTTTTTCAAATGATTAAACAAGAAGTTATGGCAGTTCCCGGTTATCCATATAAATCAACCTATACCTTGAGAAAAGTTTTACACTCGTTAGGATTTAGATACCGAAACTTAAATAAAAGACAATCGATTATGGAATCGCAAAGAATCATTATGGTCCGTAATGTAAACTTTAACGAAATCGATAAACCACTTTAGGAAGATAAGTTTATTGTGTATCTTGTGTATCTCCCAAATTGTTTGCTGCTTTCTGACAAAAACATTTCAACTTCTTTAACAGATTATCACCAATACATGACATTACCTTATTTGAAAAATGGTTTGAAGAGCAACTGTTACCAAATTTACCTGAAAATTCAGTCATAGTGATGGACAATGCTCCTTATATTATTTCTTTCTACCTTGATAGCGTAGGGGTAGCATATTCTTCAATATCTTTTAAAAATAATTTGATTTGCTTCTTATTCTAAAATCTTATGTTATGTTATGTTATGGCTAAGCAATATAGACATAATATAATTTGTTTACAACCTTATTATTGTGTATTTATCCCCATCCAGTTGATTTGGAGCAACATTCAAAAAGAAAGAAAAATGTGGTCCCAACTTTATCAGGAAGTGTGATTGACACTATAAGGGAAGTTGTTGCAGATATTTCAATAGAATTATGGTATAACTGAATTGGTCATGTTCATAAAATTGAAAATACTTAGAGTACTTCCGGTTCATTCCTGTGTTTTCGATTTGAATGACACATCTAGTGAGGATGATAGTTCTGACGAGGATTAGTTTTTTTTTTATTTTTTACAAGATTTAGAATATAAATCTCTATCGATTGGGTATTTATTTTTGTTGTAGGTTTTTAACATATTTTTCTTTTCTAGAGATGTAACCTTGATGTGGTGAGAAGGCTTGCGTGCGTTAATCATTATAATTTAAAGTATCAAGTATCTAAATAATATAAGCGAAGTCCGATCCTGCACCAGGCAGTTGAGTGAATTGTTTGTCGTTGCCCTTAAGCAAAAATTATCTTTGAACGAAATTATAACTCTAAAACTGGCTGTGGATCGTAGAATATTGTCGTTGATTCTTTCCTTGCAATTTTGTAAGTCTGCTTATTGCCTTGTATTCATCATGCTCTTACATTTAAATTAGTTTGAGTGTATTATGCTCCACTAAAACATTGAGTTATTGTCGACTGTCGCTTACAAACCTATTAATGTTTTACGGTTCTATAAGGCCCCAAAAGTGGCCTGACTATCTGCTCTTATATTGGTCTGCTTAAATTTATGAACACATAAATACTTTTTTTGCTCATTTTAAGATAACATATACGTACATCTGTCTTGAAACATAGAGTTCCAGTCGATAAAAAATTTTACAGTTCCATCGCTGGTGTAAATTTCCGTTCCTGTTTTTTTTTTTAAATTTGGACCTTTCTGTGAACCATCAGTTATCTTCGAGTGTGCTCGCATTACGTTGGTATTTTGGCATGTATTTAGCGGATATTCATTAATTAATACTTAAGGATGATTGTGACTATTTTTGAGCTCCCTAACGCTTTCCCCTATTCTTACGTAAGATTCCTTTCATTTTTTCAAAATATCAACATGTGAGAGAAGGACCAGTTCGACGTAAATCAAAGATTTTTATTTTTTAACAGATTAAGTTATATTATTTTATTCTGTCAACTACAGATTACCATATATTGTTAGATAAATATCCAACAGCTTATTCTAATACGTTTTTTACCTTCCAGACGCAAAGGAAATGTGATCTCTGCCAGAGCATATGACCGCACCATATCTAATATAAATATCGGAAAATTTTTATTAAAAATGGGTTCCTCCCCACAAAATAAGAGTATTTAGAGATTTTGTTGTAAATTTCCGATATTTTTAAGTCGATTTTTAATAATAACTTTATTATAAGGATTATATTTAACAACCAACATTTCTCAATTTTTTTATTTGTTTTTAATAAGAAATCTATGTAAAAATAGTATTAGAACGGTCCCTATCATTTTCTCTATAATTGATAAAAAAAAACCTTAAACCAATTTTTTTTTTTTTTTAATAAACATAACCTTCTGAAATTTAACCCTAATCAATTGTTAATCTGTTGTCTGCACGATTTTCCTGACCCAAGTTTACCTAATGGAAGCAAATTTTCATCGTGGAATAGTAAACTCGCTAACAACAAAACAAATAAATGCGTAATCGGTCATATATCGCAGGAGAATATTTTAAAAAAACTATTGTCGTAGTCTTGTTGAACTTTGGGGGTCCTCAACATAGTTTGGTATAACTTGACGAACTAGGTTTTACTTTTAGTTAATTAGTTGACTAATTAAAATCAAAATACTGTCAGAACCCAAGATTTTTCACCACTATAGTTTTTATACAACGAAAAACAAATATCGCTTGGTATTTTAACATTAAACCTCCACTGAAAAGGAACCCTCACAATAGAAATTTAAAATACGAATCCAAATGTTAACGGTTTAGCCACCTTTAAGTTATACTATCATAATCGAGCATCTTGTGCAAATATCACTGATAAAAGTTCCAATCAAAATTTGTACCAAGTATCCGTCACTCACTTAACTTAGTTGGAAAATCAGCTAATAAATTTGTATCGAAACTGACAGTTTTAATATTTTGATTTGGTTCAAAATTTATAAACGTTTTTTTCAGTAACTACACAACAATACCAAAAATTGACTGAAAAATTGTTTAAGAAAAAATGCGGTATGTCAAAAGAACTTTTTGATTATTGGAAATAAACAACTACTAGTAAACTTGATAATAATCTATTTCATATACCCAGTTTAATACAATAAAGTTAACACAAATTATTTATTTACTATGCCACAAATGGCTTTGCTTTTTACAAAATACAAATCTTATATGAATCAACACAAAGACGTGAATCTGACACCTATAATATTCATAGTAGTATACGTAACAAGTCCCGAAAGTGGTCTTTTGCTGGACGAGTGGGCAATTGCAGGGCGAGCCGCAGGCGAGACCTGCAAGCCTGCGAGTCCAGTAAAAGCACTTTTGGGACGTATTACGTACAATATTTTTTTTTAAATCGGCCAGAATTTAGTAATTTCCAGTTTATTTTTGGGCCAGAAAATCTCATTTTGTCGGACCGGTCCAGCTTTTACCGGACTCATTTTTATTTTCTGGCTCGGTCCAACATAATGAGATTTTCTGACATGTAGAGATTCAGAAATCGAAGAAACTCTAACCTGCATATCTTCTAATAAGGAGTAGACAGATTTTGTGAGAAATGAAGTCCACATCTATAGATATTATTCAGTTTATACCGGGGATGTCTCTTTATTGGTGACTGAAGAGACATAACCTATACTACACTGATGAGCTCAAATGAGAGCGAAACACAGTGTCTGTAGTTTGATTTTGCCCTGATTTAAGCTGATTAATATTTATATCTATTTATATCGCAGCATCGTTTAAAGTGTTAGAAATTCTAACCGACACCAATCCAGTTCAGAACTGAAATTATTTTTGACAGTACGGCACTAGATACGTTATGTATCATCTTTTACATTTTGTTAATACATAAAGTTATGGTATTTTGACTGTTGATGTAATAATCGTTGTAAATCGTGGAGTGGCAGTCAATTTTTTAGGCTTGAGAAAAACTCTTTGACTTTGTTATCAATCTTTCGAATTGATTTTAATACTTTATCATGACATCTTTACAAAAAGAAAAAGAAAAAGAAAAACAATTAATTGTTAAAACTTACAAAACATGCTTAAACTTACCAGTCGTGAGGTTTTAGTATAGAAACTTTAAAACATTACACTTAACAATAAGTTTAAAACACATTATAGATTTATAATTTTTTTTTTTTTTTAATATACATTTTATAGAATTTAATAACTGGTTTTCATTTTATTTCATTCTATTCCTTACCCAGGTTTCTCTTGAACAAAACTTTACTTTTTCTTTTTGCAAAATTTGTTTTATTTTATTTGTTATATATTTAAAATTTAAATAATGTATTTTGATTGGTAATTACTTGAATTTAGTTACGATGTTATTTTATTCATTGTGTGACCTACTTTCTTAGGCACAATTCACACAGAACGGACGTCGGGCAGAGACGAGGCGTCGACGTGGCACGGACGGGGCGGAAGCGTGGCGTATGCAATGCATACAGAGGTGCAGGACAGAGGCGCAAATTGACGTCAGTAACCTGTTGGTTTTGTGGACTAAAACATGTCTTTTTCAAGCAGTGATGAAGATGATGAAGATATGTTGGATATAGTGTATTTGGCTAATGTGAACAAAACAAAAAGAAGATATTGGGTTCATCCATTGTGGCTGCAGAAGGGGAAAATTGGTGGAACATTCGACCTGATGAGAGAATTAAACATGTGGTGCTCGTGCCTCTTTCGAGCACACAAAGTTTCTTTATTTAAAGATTTTTAGTTATATGCAATCGTTGGCGATCATTTGGTCTCTTCTTTTCTTTTTCAGTGATTTAATAATCACTGATTAAGATTCATTTTCTTTTTGAAAAGCTTTATGAGATTATTCGTATGGATAGCAAAATAATCTCAACCTGTATAGAAAATATGGAAGATCACCGTTGCCAAGACAGTGGATCGTGGTTGATATAAAAGAAGGCGAAACAAGTTTTTTTGATAGATGATTATTTTTGATATTTCACAAAAAGTCAGATGTATTTATTTTGCTGCAGTAATACAAGTTATTATATTTTCATTTTTATTTTTATTTTAATTTTGGTGTAATGACCATTGCACTAAAATATTGGTGACCCCGAGCTGAACTCAAGCTGACCCCGAGCTGAACTCAAGCTGACCCCGAGTTGAACTCAAGCTGAACCCAATCTGAACTCAAGCTGACCCCGAGTTGAACTCAAGCTGAACCCAAGCTGAACTCAAGCTAAATCAGAGCATCACGACCAGAGTTTTCCGACCTGAGCATCCAGACCCAAACGTTTTGAGCTAAGCATACCGAATCGAAAACCTACGGATAATCGCGTGAAGCTTCTCCAAAAAGGATTTGATTAGGTGAGCCATTTGATTTGCCATTTTTTTTAGAAAGATTGCATATAACCATTTTAATATGACAGAGCCAAATATCTCTGTCACTGAGGGTATTGATTCTTTAGAAAACTTAAAAAATATTAGACTCCCAACTTTCTGGTCATCAAAACCAGAACTTTGGTTCAAACAATTAGAAAGTCTTTTTTTTATTTATAATGTCAAAGGTGACAAAAGTAAATATCACATTATTGTGGCACATTTACCACCAGAAATTTTTAGCGAGGTTTATGATGTAATTAGTAAACCTCCAGTAAATGATTTATATAATTTTCTAAAAGATACCATTCTGAGTCGGTTAACATTATCAGAGGAAGCTCGTTTAGATAAATTGCTGTCTAGCTCTGAATTAGGTGATAAGAAACCTTCTACATATTACAGAGAACTTTTGCAAATAGCAGGTGATAAAACAATCGATGAAAAATTATTAATTAAATTATGGAGAAGGCGGTAACCGGATGTAATTGAAATTGCTCTAACTTCTTCTAGTCAAAATGATCTCTCTCATTTATTAAATCTTGCAGATAAAATTTGGGAAACACTTAGACAAAACTCGAAATCTGTCTTTGAAATTCAAAATTTTTCTAAATCAGACGAAATGTCTAGTTTGAACAAAACAATTACTAACTTTATAGATCATTGTCAAAATATTTTTAAGAACATATTAGATAAACAAACTGAATTTGAAAGAGAAATTTACTCTCTTAGAAATAATTTTTCAAAAAATAATTTTTCATCAGACTATTACCATAAATGTCAATGTCAAACTTACCGAAACAGATCAAAAAGCCGCGATTTATCAGTAAATACAAGGAATCATCGGAATAGAAGTTAGTTATTAGAATTTATGTTATTATTATCAAAATTTTGGAAATAATGCCAAAAAATGTAACGGTCCACCATGTCTTTTATCAGACACTTTCAACAAAATTAATACAAATTCAAAAAACTAAATAGCTCAACCGTAAATAATTGTAAATCTACCAACAGCGTTCCTATGTCAAAACGTCTTTTTGTTTACGATAAAAGTAATAAATTAAATTTTCTCGTTGATCGTGGAGCAGACATCAGCTGTCTTCCCTACAATATGTTTAGCAATCATAAAAAAGATAAAAATATATTACTGACTTCCGCTTCAGGCAATACTATTCTAACTTATGGAAAAAAATTTCTGAACGTAAACCTCGGTTTACGCCGAAAATTTCCTTTTCTTTTTACAATTGCAGATATAGCTAAACCCATAATAGGTGCAGATTTCTTATCTTATTTTGGATTGCTACTTGATTTAAAAAAACAAAAATTAATAGATTACGAAACTTTTATTATTTCCACTGGTAGATTACAAAATTTCAATCAGGAACTCCCAAAACTATTTACGGTTGAAAATTAGTATACAAATTATTTTAAAAAGTATTCTAGCATTTTTTCATCTCCCAATTTTCATTCTGAAGCAAAACATGATGTAAAACATCACATAGTTACCGAAGGGCATTTACCTTATAGTAAGCCAAGAAGGTTAGATCCCCTTAAATATAAAATTGCCAAAAAAGAATTTAAAGACATGGTCGACTTAGGTATTTGCAGGCCATCATCATCTTCAGTGACGTCACCATTGCATATGGTTCCTAAGACGGACTCTGCAGATTGGCGTCCCTGCGGTGATTATCGTTTTCTTAACAAACAAACAATTCCAGAACGTTATCCATTAACGTTGATTTCTGACATTAATTTAAAAATTTACGGATCTTAAATTTTTTCAAAAATCGACTTAGTAAGAGCGTATCATCAAATACCCGTGGCTGAAGAAGATATTTACAAAACAGCAATTACTACTCCATTTGGTGCATTCGAATTTTTACGTACTCCTTTTGGATTACGTAATGCTGGTAATACATTTCAAAGATTTATTAATGAAGTCACCAGAGGATTAGATTTTTTGTTCGTTTACCTAGATGACATTTTAATTTTTAGCAAAAATGAACAAGAACATTTACATCATCTAGATATTTTATTTGAAAGGTTAGAAAAATTTGGCGTTAATGTCAAACCATCTAAATGTATTTTTGGAGTTACTAAGGTTAACTTTTTAGGTCATTCTATCACTCCAGAAGGAATTTTGCCATGTGATGAACGAGTTAAAGTTATCTCAGATTACGAAATTCCAAAAACTTGCAAACAATTACAAAGATTTGTAGGAATGGTTAATTTTTATCACAAATTTGTACCTCAATTCGCAAAAATCTTAAGTCCTTTACACGAATTCATTAATTATTTAAATGCAAACAAGATTAAAAATATTGAAAATTGGCCAAAAGAATGCCAAGAATGTTTTGAAAAAGCAAAAGAAATGTTAATTAAAGCATCTTTGCTTAATCATCCTAAAGAAGGAGCAAAATTGATCTTAACTACAGACGCTAGCTCAACGGCCATAGGTAGTACTTTAGAGCAAGTTATTCAAGATGTTAGACAACCTTTAGCATATTTCTCTAAAAAATTAACCAAAAGTCAACAAAACTACAGTGTTTTTGACAAAGAACTTTTTGCTATTTATGAGTCCATTAAACATTTTCGTTACATGTTAGAATGCGTAGATTTCCATGTTTTTACAGATCACAAACCTATAGAAAAAGCAATTTTTTCGAAATCAGAAAAATCACCACGTCAATTTAGATATTTCGAATATATTCTACAATTTACTAACAAAATTAAATACGTAGGCAGCAAAAACGTTGAAGTTGCAGATTTTCTTAGCCGAATTGAGCACGATCAAATCGATAATATTAATTTCACTTTACAAGATATATTTAACGAACAAAATTCAGATATACAATTAACTAGTCTTTTACAAAAACAAAATTCTTCAAACCAAAGAAGAAACAATAAGGTTTTCCTCAAACAAATTAAAGTTGAAACACATAATTTCAAAATTTGGTATGAAACTTCTACTAATAAACAACGTATATATATTCCTCGAAGTTTACGTTACAGTTCTTTTCTTAAAGTAGGATAACGTAGCTCATTTAGGCATTAAAGCCACAATCAAAGCAATTAAAAACATATACTTCTGGCCTCATATGAATAAAAACATTAATCTTTGGACGAAATCATGTATTCAGTGCCAAAAATCAAAAATTTTCAAACACACCAAATCTAGTCTAGGAGATTTTAACGTCCCTGAAGGTAGATTTCAACATATTCACATTGACTTAGTAGGTCCATTGAAGCCTTCAAAAGGTTGCACTTACGTACTCACAGTCATTGATAGAGTTACTAGGTGGATAGAAGTTTACCCACTTCGGAATATTGAATCAGAAAATATTATTAGAACTCTAATAAATCAATATATTTCACGTTTCGGAATACCTCATAAAATTACACACGATCAAGGTACTCAATTCGAATCAAGTTTATTCAAAGAATTCAGTAAACAATTAGGTTTTCAAAGTTTACACACCACACCTTATCATCCACAAGGGAACGGCATGATTGAAAGAGTTCATCGGACTCTTAAATCAGCTCTTGTGTCAAAACAAACTTCAAATTCTTGGAAAGATGAATTGCCTTTGATTCTTTTAGGTTTGCGATCTTCAATAAAAGAGGACTTACAATGTTCACCCGCAGAACTTGTTTATGGACAAACGCTACGTATTCCTGGTGAATTCTTTAATACTTCTAAAGAAAATGTAGATATTTATCCTATTTTAATTAAACTTCGTGAAATTTTTAATAATATTAAACCATCTCAAGTACAAAGACATGGTTCAGCAAAAACATTTGTTCATCCAGAGTTAAAAAATTCAGAATTCCTTTTCTTAAAAGTTCCGGGTATTAAACCAAGCACAGCCCTACTCTACTAAGTGGAGTAGGGCTGTGAACCAAGCCTCACAGCATCGTACGACGGTCCTTTCAAAGTGGTTTCTAGAAGTGAAAAAGTTTTTAAAATTTTGAAAGGTAATCGCGAAATAAGTGTTAACATTGACATGAATAAACCAGCTTTTTTATTAAATGAGCAAATTGATAGCACCCAGGTGCCAACCAAGAAAAAGAAAGTCACTTTTTCTATTAATAATTTAAATAGTTTTTAGTTCAGTTTTTAGTTATTTTTTAATCATAATTTTCATTGATTTATATATATATATCAATTTAATTTTTTTAAGGAGGGAATATTTGTGGTGCTCGTGCCTCTTTCGAGCACACAAAGTTTCTTTATTTAAAGATTTTTAGTTATATGCAATCGTTGGCGATCATTTGGTCTCTTCTTTTCTTTTTCAGTGATTTAATAATCACTGATTAAGATTCATTTTCTTTTTGAAAAGCTTTATGAGATTATTCGTATGGATAGCAAAATAATCTCAACCTGTATAGAAAATATGGAAGATCACCGTTGCCAAGACAGTGGATCGTGGTTGATATAAAAGAAGGCGAAACAAGTTTTTTTGATAGATGATTATTTTTGATATTTCACAAAAAGTCAGATGTATTTATTTTGCTGCAGTAATACAAGTTATTATATTTTCATTTTTATTTTTATTTTAATTTTGGTGTAATGACCATTGCACTAAAAAACATGTACCCAGAATGGTTTCAAAATTTTTATAGGATGTCTCGTGAGTGCTCCTATTACAATAATCAGCACGATACAAGGATATATGCCAACTTCTTCGCAAAATTGTATGTTGAAGTCAACATCATCCCGCATTTTTAATTAAAGCACAGAGACATGTGGCGAGGAACTGGCGCGGCGTGCCCTTTCTTGTACACCACGTCGCTTCTGTGAATATTGTACCATTTGTTTACATAGAAGAGACGCCGAGGGGACAAAAGTCCGCGCCACGTCTCTGCCCGACGTCCGTTCTGTGTGAATCGGGCCTTACTCTACTTTTGTATGGGATAAGATGTTACAATAAATATTACTTAAATTTTGCAAATCTGATTTTCTGTTAATACAATTTTCACTTTTCCTAATATGAGTCATTTCCAAAAACATTCTCTTGTATTCGTTTGTTTCTTTGCCCAAAATATATGTGTTTGCAAAGTCAAATTGGTGTTTGTTTTTTATCGCATGTTCTGCTAAGGCACATAATTTTGATTTATGTTATATATTTCTGCTATGTACAGTTCGAGATATTTCGTCTATGTATATTTGGTTGCAATTAAGGCAAGGGATTTTATAAACTACTTTTTTTAAATGATAGGTTAGTTGGAATGGGGTCCGAAATAAAACCAAAGCTTATTTGAAATAAGTGTCGACGTTTCAACCTTTATAAGGCCATCTTCAGGACACTACAATGAGATTTTTAATTAACATACTATACAATGATAGACAATATTGTTCGGATAAAATTAAAGGATATTTAAGTAATAAATAAAATTTAAAACATTAAAATTGCAGTTAACACAACACATAGAGAAAAAAAAAGAACAAAAACATACATATGTATTCAAAAAAATAAATTGCTAACAAGAACAATCAGCTAACTTAAAAACAGTATTAAAAATCTTACCTAAATCACAGCTCTTTTTGTCATATAAAATTTAAAACTTGTCATAATATTAGGAACAAATTAGACACATACAAGAACAGGAAACGTTACAATATAAAATAATCGAGAGATTAGGTATCTTATATACCCGGTGAAGAATTTATCGCCTGATAAGAGCTGTATACAAACATTTTTTTTGCTTTTTAGTTGTCACGCACTTAAGACTATTATAAACTAGCAAACATAAATAACACATATACACTGGTCAGTAAAAAATAAACAATTACCGCTTAGGAAGTAAGTTAATAAGATTAAAGTAGCCAGCGCTAAGATCATCAGTATCCTGTTTTTTATTGACACTATTTTCGTTTGATTTTATATGTATCATCTCCGACAATAATCGTTTTTTATAATTTTGTTGGTGTCCAATAATCTTAGCACTGGCTAGACCAAATCTGTGGAAATTTTGAAAAGCATGTTCTGCCAAAGCTGTTTTTTCCCCGTAGAAGCGTAATTGTTTGGTCTGACACTTCTCTCATGTTCAGTCAGTCTCGTTTTAAGGTACCTTCCAGTCTGCCCTATATAAATACCCTGACAATCTAAACACGGAATCTTGTAAATGACGCCACTCTGCATATCACTGGGAGTTTTTTCTTTTAAATTTGAAAACATCCTTCCCACGGTGTTCTCATTTTTAAATGACACTTGAAATTTCTCATTTTTAATTGCATTTGCCACCTTTTCAGAAAGGCCTCTCACGTACGGAATTTTTAAAAACTTGTTATTGTTTGTGGTTTTCTTTTTACTACTATTGCTAGTACTATTAAAGAGAATTTTATTGATTAATTTTCCTGGAAAATTATTTTTTAGCAAGAAAACTTTTATGTTATTTAAGTTTTTTTGGTGAAATTGCGGATGTGATAGTAGTAAAGCTCTAGATTTAAGATTCGAAATAATGTTAACCTTTTGTTGAAAAGGGTGTTCCGATTGAAAGTTAAGAAACCTTTCCGAGAATGTTGGCTTATGATACCAGTCAGTTATAATTGTATTACTCGGTGTCCTAAGTAGTACAATGTCAAGAAATGGAATTCTGTTGTCATGCTCGATTTCAACAGTAAATTGGAGTTTTGGGTGAAAGTTGTTAAAAATTCTTTTTACTGTATCTATCTGATCGCCAGGTACCTACACACGTAATGACGTCATCCACGTACCTCCTAAAAACGGCAATTGAAAGGGCAGCTTTTTAATGCACTCGGACTGTAATTCAGACATTATTATATCAGAGCAAACTGGAGACAAACAGTTTCCCATTCCCAAGCCATACACCGAGTAATACAATTATAACTGACTGGTATCATAAGCCAACATTCTCGGAAAGGTTTCTTAACTTTCAATCGGAACACCCGTTTCAACAAAAGGTTAACATTATTTCGAATCTTAAATCTAGAGCTTTACTACTATCACATCCGCAATTTCACCAAAAAAACTTAAATAACATAAAAGTTTTCTTGCTAAAAAATAATTTTCCAGGAAAATTAATCAATAAAATTCTCTTTAATAGTACTAGCAATAGTAGTAAAAAGGAAACCACAAACAATAACAAGTTTTTAAAAATTCCGTACGTGAGAGGCATTTCTGAGAGGGTAGCAAATGCAATAAAAAATGAGAAATTTCAAGTGTCATTTAAAAATGAGAACACCGTGGGAAGGATATTTTCAAATTTAAAAGAAAAAACTCCCAGTGATATGCAGAGTGGCGTCATTTACAAGATTCTGTGTTTAGATTGTCAGGGTTTTTATATAGGGCTGACTGGAAGGTACCTTAAAACGAGACTGACTGAACATGAGAGAAGTGTCAGACCAAACAATTACGCTTCTACGGGGAAAAAACAGCTTTGGCAGAACATGCTTTTCAAAATTTCCACAGATTTGGTCTAGCCAGTGCTAAGATTATTGGACACCAACAAAATTATAAAAAACGATTAATGTCGGAGATGATACATATAAAATCAAATGAAAATAGTGTCAATAAAAAACAGGATACTGATGATCTTAGCGCTGGCTACTTTAATCTTATTAACTTACTTCCTAAGCGGTAATTGTTTATTTTTTACTGACCAGTGTATATGTGTTATTTATGTTTGCTAGTTTATAATAGTCTTAAGTGCGTGACAACTAAAAAGCAAAAAAAATGTTTGTATACAGCTCTTATCAGGCGATAAATTCTTCACCGGGTATATAAGATACCTAATCTCTCGATTATTTTATATTGTAACGTTTCCTGTTCTTGTATGTGTCTAATTTGTTCCTAATATTATGACAAGTTTTAAATTTTATATGACAAAAAGAGCTGTGATTTAGGTAAGATTTTTAATACTGTTTTTAAATTAGCTGATTGTTCTTGTTAGCAATTTATTTTTTTGAATACATATGTATGTTTTTGTTCTTTTTTTTTCTCTATGTGTTGTGTTAACTGCAATTTTAATGTTTTAAATTTTATTTATTACTTAAATATCCTGTAATTTTAACCGAACAATATTGTCTATCATTGTATAGTATGTTAATTAAAAATCTCATTGTAGTGTCCTGAAGATGGCCTTATAAAGGTCGAAACGTCGACACTTATTTCAAATAAGCTTTGGTTTTATTTCGGACCCCATTCCAACTAACCTATTATTTAAAAAAACATTGATATTGGGTCGCAAAACAGATCAAGAAAATTTATAAACTACGTTTGAACTTTCGTTCACTGTTAGTGGATATTTTGGTTGAGTATATAGTTTGGAAACAGTTTTTATGTTCTTTGTAGCTATTTGGAAATTTTCCATATTTTTTAAAAGTTTTAGCAGTTTTGTTGTTAAAGAGGGAATATATATAACAGTTGTTTTTGATAACTTGTACGCATACTATTTTCAAATGTTTTGTTACAAAATTCAATATATTTATTGTTAATTTCAGTTAAGTCTGACAAAAATTCTTTATGATTTTTTGAAGGGAACAAAAAACCTTACAAGGGATTAAAGTGATAGAGGAATCAAAATATCTAATGATATTACTTATCTCTTTAATGCTTTAATAGAAGTAGACACTAGAAGAAGAAAGAAAATTTTTTATAAAAAAAACTGTAAATACTGTAGATATTTGAACACAAACTCTCGATTTTCAAACATGTACAGACAATTTAAATTCGCAATGGAATAATGAGAAGTAAACAAAAATTTAAATGTAAGATCTGTTCATGACGACAGAGATTGCAAGTCAATAGAAGGAATAAAAGAAAGCTATTGTTTTGTATTTAAATTTACAAGAAACAATTGATAAATCTCTTTGAATAATTGTTAAAAAAAGAAGAACAGTGGAATAAAATTTACGGTTTCGAAGAGATATTAATACTTTAAAAAAATGATACAGTTGTGATTCATTGAATACGTTGTTCGCATTCATAAAAACTAATTTTGTTTAAAATACTATAGACGTGACTAAAAGGAATCTGGGAGCATGGAATGTTTGCTAATATGAAGCCGCTTTGAAATTAAAGATGATAAAAATCCTGAAAGAAAGTGAACAAGACGTCCTTGAATAAAATGCATTATTATTCCAACCGAGAAGGAAACATTGATTGAAATAATTGCATAGGTATACAATTTATCCAATGTCATTTGATCAGCAGTGACAAAAAATCCGAAATTTATCGTTGTGTATTTAATAGAATATTTGAAACTATAGAATTTTTCTGTAGAATTTAATTTGCTATATTTTACTAAAATATTTTAATAACAAGGTCGGAAATAAACAAACTCCAATTGAAAAAGGCGGTATTGAAATCCCATTTGATAATTTTCAAAAGTAATTTGCAATGAAATATTTTTCATTTTTGTAAAATTTAAAAATTATATGACAGAAAAAAAATTAGAGATTTTTTTAAAGAATTTAAAAGTTTTGAAATGGAATCAACTCGACCCGCAACTCGAAGGTAACATTTTCTCTTTTCGTTAATTTATCTACAGTGTAACTTTATATGTCCTCAAAAAATTTCAAAATTATATATTTATAAATATACAAGATTTAAGAGTACTTAATCCACGGTTTGCTCTCCAGTATTTCTGAAATCAACAGATAGGGCACCAAGTACAAACTGCACAGATAAAACTCAAACCTCGATTTGCATCAATATCACGAATTATAGTAAGTTCTCTCAAAATTCAAAGCAGAAAGGGTACCGTATACCAAAATTAGTCGAATGGGAGTCTTGAAAATTCGATTGATTACACCTTAACTTATTAAAACGAACCTTGTAATTTTTAATTAAAGGCGAATTTTGTTTTGCCGGTCATAAAGTGGAACTGTGGATTTTCTCGATAAATCTCGAGGAAACCTACCACATCAGCAAAATTATATAACGATCTGTCTAAACGTTTTGTATTATGAATAATTTCAACAGACTATCGTTAACAAGCGAATATCGGTGAGAATTACTTAGTTGCATTTCAAAAGTTTGCCGTGAGCGGTAAATTAATAGACATTTTCTAGTAGTGATTATTAATTCTTGTCCTTTTACGAGTTTGTATGCCAAAGTAAGTCGATTGTGATAATGTTTTTTTTGATTACTTTATTTATTGGGAATATTCTCAGCTCTGAGGGAATATCTAAAAAAGGGTGATATTTTATTGTTACTAACCAAAATGATGTAGTTTCAATTTAGCCAAAAAATAGTTTGTTTTTTGAAACGAAGTTCCCTTTCGGGCATTACGAACAGTTACGACTGACGCCAGGAGCTAGCCAAAAAAAATTCATACCAAAAGTTGTTACGACACGATGACACGACACACGCATGTTTCTCTCTCTCACAGACCAAAAAATAAATAACTCTCTCTCCCTCTCTCTCATAAATAGATATATTACAATGGATACAAAAGTGTGACGTCAGCTATGGGATGAGCTTAAAAATCTTTCCAAACAAAACATATTTGCATTGAAAAAGCAATAAATGATTTTTCTATTACTTATAGTGGTTTCTAATCAAAAATCTTAGCATATTCCGGACACTTTTCATACGACCTATTGTATCCAATTTGTGATAGTGAATAAACATTGAAAGTTAGTGTAAGTGTTCAAATTTTATATGCATTTTAGTGGAATTGAGGTTATGTTTTGTTTACAAGTTTATAAATTTTATTATGGTAATCTTGTAATTAATTATATATTCTTTAACTATTAAATAGTATTCTGTTGCAGTAAAAATGGTGATGTGTTTCGTCCCCAATTGCAAACATTATTTATAGCGAGCAGAAAGACTGCAATTTTTTTACTTTTCCCAGAAATGATGTGGAAAGGAAGGAGTGGATTAGTCTTATCAAGTATATACATATTTCGATGTTATAAATAAAATAATATATATTTAAAAATGTTATAAACAAACAGGACAATATATTACTGTATGTTTTGGCTTTTTTGTTTGTGGCTTTCCTTTAGTATGTTATTTTTTAATTTTAAGTTTATACAGGTTTTTGTAGTTAATAAAATAATAGAAAATAATAACAATAAAATATCCTGACATTTGTGGCTCCCCACAAATTTTGGATATTGCTGATGGAGTTAGGTAAGTGGAGATTTTATACAGACAATAATAAAGGCTTATGTATGTATAAACAATCTATTGTGTTTACAAATTACAATTCCTTCACTAATTAATCGAAAGGAACTTCGTTCCATCCGGGTGTCCCTTGACACCTCTCACCTTTTTATTCATCAAAGTCAGAGCCAGTTGTTACAGGTGTTTAAGGATTATTTCACTCTGAATACAGTGAAAACTAGAAACTGATGTATATACAAAATTAATTGAAACTTAAAAATTTGGCAAATAGTTTTCTTTTAAATATCAAAATGTATGCACTGCAAGAAATTTTATCTGTACCACTTGTAACCACAGTGATACTTAAGGTTTATTAAAAAAAAAGACAACCTAAAATATTAAAAAATAAAATATTGTAATAGGTTAAGAAAAGGACCTTTACTTAAAAGACGGTTTTAAGGTTATGTATTCCAGAATCTTCTAAATCTACTTATTTATTAGGTTAGCGGTTAAATCATGTTACTCGAAAATGCTAGAATGTTAATTTTTATTATATAAGGAGATATATTAGCAGTTAAGGGGAGTTCATATGGTTCATATAGTAATTCTAAAACTGTTTACACGAGTTATGGTCGCCGACCTCATAAGAAGCGGACACCTTTGGTTTTCGCTGATTCTCTGAATCAGCGTTCTAATTCTTGCATTTTGTTATATAATTATTTTTTACTTTTTTACATTACATTTAATTATATATTAGTCTGATTATAAACTTGAACCAATAAAGACATATTCTTTTTGTACTTTATTAAAATAAAGATAATTTTGTTTTTAAAAATAAGTTTCCAAGTGCGAAACAAATAAGTGGCGCAGTCAGTAGGATTTTCGGGAAAATCCATCGAGGACAATTCTTGGGTTTCAACCCTTAACGGAAATTCTAGAACCAGTGAAAGCTCGTGCAGTGACGTTTCATCGAGAAAGACACTAGGAGAGTATAAATGTGGTAAGAAATTTTTTGTTTATGTCAGACTCCTTTTCTGTTACCGATTCCTTAAGTGAAAGCGATAGCGAAGAAAAGTTAGGTTTAGATTTTTCTCTTAACGAATCCATTTGCGACAACGTTAATACCGAAGTTTCAGAATTAAGTAATCGTTTAAATACTTTGAATTTAGGTGTAACAATGGTTTTACCAACTTTAGATATTAAAACTTTATCAGTCATACCTAATTTTGATGGTAGTATTAATAAACTACATCGATTTATAAATTCAACTGAATCAATTTTAAATCATTATTTTGATATAACTAATCCTGATAATTTTCAAAATGTTTTTTTGTTAAATGGTATTTTAAATAAATTAGAAGGTAAAGCTGAGGAAGTTGTTGCTATAAACGGTGCCAAAACTTGGCCCGAAATCAAAAACGCTCTTGTACAAAATTTTGGTGATCGCAGGGATGAAAATTGCCTAAATCAGGACTTAGTAAATATAAGACAGAAAAATAATGAAACTCCATATATGTTCCACGAAAGAATCCTAAGTTTGTTAAACACAATTTGTAACTATATAGACCTTCACTACATAAATCAGGAGCGCGTTTCAAAAAGGACTTTCTTTACAAAACAAGCTTTAAAGTCATTCCTAGCAGGATTAAAAGAGCCATTAGGTCCCATTATTAGGGCTATGCGCCCTACTAGTTTAGAACAAGCTATACAATTTGTTCAGGAGGAGGACAATGTAAAATATCTTCAGAGAAATCAAAGTTATTCTGCCAATAATTCCAATAGTCCTAATAATTTTGTGACAAAGAGACCCATTCTTCAAAGAAACTATTCTCAACAATTTTCTCAACCAAGAACATTCCAATCTCAACCGCAATTTGCATCTCAATCTTCTCAAAACCGAATGTCTCAACAAACTTCTTCTTTTCGGCCTCAGTTTCCCACAGGGCCTATTCAATATCAAAGACATCCAAATCCACCAACTCCAAGGTACCCTACGAATTCTCAAGTTTTTGGAAAACCCCAGAATGTTTGGAAACAAAAATCCAATGTACCTCAACCTAAACCCACACCAATGAGTATATCTACACGAAACACGACACCCCAAGTTAGAAATCAAAACTATAACCATTTTCAGAATATAAGCCCAAACCCCAATATTCAGTGTGAGGAACTTTTTAACACACAAATTTCCTCCGAGCCGCTACCATACCAGGAATATGATAATTCTGAAGAATTCTCTGATATAAATTTAGACTATGAATCTGCCGAAAATAATTTCGAGTTTGAATCTGAAGATCCATATGAAAATTTTCAAACAGCCGAGCCAACTCTCGAAACGACATAATCGAACTTAACATCTCGGTAGACAAGAAAGAATTGCCCTATATCCAAATAGCCAATCCACCAATCAAGCTATTGATTGATACAGGTGCAACAAAGTCATTCCTAAACCCTGATATCGCTAATAAATTTTATAAAGACAAAATATTTAGAGAACCTTTTGTTGTTTCTACGGCATTTCAGTCATCGACGTATCAGAATTGTGCAAATATTCCGATATTTTCCGAATTCAATCAGTCAGGAACCTTTAAATTTCATCTATTTAATTTTCACGAAATTCTTGATGGCGTTATAGGACTGGACAATTTAAAACTTTTAAAAGCTCATTTAGACTTTGTAAATTCTGAATTAAAAACCGCTTATGTTAATATTCCTATCAAATATTTGGCAAGTAAACCCCCAATTTTTAAAAGGAAAATTGTCCCTTATAGCTATATTCTAACTGAAGTTCCAGTATCTCAATTAGAAGGAGATATTTTTATACCTGGACAGTTCATCAAATGCTGTCAAATACCTTCGTCACTTTCTAGTGCAAAAAACGGAACCGCTTTAATTGAAATTCGTAATAACACCAAAGATGAAGTTGTATTTTCATTAGCGTCACCCCTAAATAGCGTTCCTCTTGACTACAATTCTTTTGAGTTATATCATGCAGACATTATACCAGACGAACATACTAAGAACCATAACATCGACAACCTTATACGTACCGATCATTTAAATACTGAGGAAAAACACCAAATTATAAAACTTTGTAGGAAATACTCGAGTATATTTCACAAAGAAAATGAAACTCTCAGTTTCACAAATCGAATTAAACATTCCATAAAAACAAAAGACGAACTTCCTGTATATAGTAAATCATACAGATATCCATTCGTGCATAAGGCCGAAGTTCAAAAACAAATTCAATCAATGTTGGATCAAGGAATCATCCGACCGAGTAATTCACCATGGTCCTCGAATATTTGGGTAGTTCCGAAAAAAGCAGATGCATCCGGCAAGAAGAAGTGGAGAATAGTAGTCGACTATAGGAAGTTAAACGAGAAGACCATCGAAGATCGATACCCAATACCGAATATCACGGATGTATTGGATAAATTAGGCAAATGTAATTATTTCACTACCTTGGATCTGGCCAGCGGATTTTACCAAATCGGGATGAATCCGGAAGATATACCAAAAACAGCGTTTAATGTGGAAAATGGTCACTACGAATACCTTAGGATGCCTATGGGTTTAAAAAACTCACCTGCAACTTTTCAAAGAGTGGTTGACGACATCATGAGAGGACTACAAAACGAAATATGTTTAATTTATTTGGATGATATAATTGTTTTTTCCACATCCCTTCAGGAGCACATAACAAATCTCGATAAAGTATTTAAAAGACTAAAAGAGTCCAATTTCAAAATTCAGTTGGACAAATGTGAATTCTTAAAAAAGGAAGTGGCGTATCTAGGACACATAGTCACTTCTGAAGGCGTAAAACCAAACCCCGATAAAATCGTAGCAATTCAAAAATATCCAATCCCGAGCACTACCAGGGAAATTAAATCATTTTTGGGTCTACTGGGTTACTACAGACGGTTCATCAAAGATTTTGCTAGATTAACTAAACCATTAACATCATGTTTAAAAAAAGGTGCCAAAATTGAGCATACACCCCAATTTATAAAATGTTTTGAGGACTGCAAGCAACTTTTAACTAACGATCCGATTTTACAATATCCTGATTTCAATAGGAATTTTATTTTAACAACAGACTCAAGTAGTTTCGCTATTGGTGCAGTATTGTCACAAGGAACTCCAGGAAGCGATAGACCTGTCGCATATGCATCCAGGACTCTAAATGAGTCAGAGCAAAACTACAGCACGATAGAGAGAGAATTACTTGCTATTGTGTGGGCTACCAAATATTTTAGGCCTTATTTATTTGGTAGAAAGTTTAAAATATTCTGTGATCATAAGCCTCTTAAATGGTTAATGTCTCTAAAAGAACCAAATTCACGATTAGTGAGATGGAGACTCAAATTAGAAGAATTTGACTACGAAATTGAATACAAAAAAGGATCAAGTAACACCAATGCGGATGCCCTGTCCCGAGTCGAGATAAATACGAAGGATATTTTCGAATACATGGAAGAATTTAACAACTCTCTGTTAGAACAAAAACAAGCAGAAAACAGGGAAAATGAAGAGAATGAATCCGTAATGGTAAATACAGGAGACTTAGACACCTTAAATGAAACTCATGAAATAAATGACGACAGTGACAACCATACTGTACATAGTTCCGCAGAAGATCCAATCTTAGGATTAAAAATATCTGAGAAATGTATAAATTCCTATGACCATCAAATTATAATTAATTTCGTTTTACATTCGCCAGCAAAACCAAAAACTGAGCAACCCTTTCCCAACAAAACAAGACTAAGTATACAAATATCCATAAATAATATTGAAAATGACACGATAAATATTTTTAAAAATTACATTCATCCCAAATATACCTATGCAGTATTTTTCAAAAATCATGACCACGTTCCTCAAATACTAGAAGTCTTAAGAAAGACATTTAAAAATTCGGCTTACAAATTAATTCAATGCAATCAAATACTAGATGATGTGACCGAAAAGGATGATCAGCACGAAACAATACGTAATTGTCATGAAGGCAAGACAAATCACAGAGGTATTTTGGAAACAGAAATGAGAATAAGACGTTCTTATTACTGGCCAGGAATGAAGAATGATATTACCGACTTTATCAACCGCTGCGAAATTTGTCAGTCGAATAAATATAATCGAAATCCCCCTCAACAAAAACTAATGATAACTCCAACTCCATCAAAACCATTCGAAATAATTTTTAGTGACACTCTTTCAGCACAAGGACAGAAATTTTTGACAATTATTGATACATTTTCGAAATACGGACAAGCATATCCTCTAGCATCCCTTACTGGAATAGAAGTAACAAAAGCATTTCTAACATTTATGTCACATCATGGGTTACCATCTTTAGTGGTTATGGATCGCGGAACTGAACTAAAAAATTCGGTTGTTCAAGAATTTTTTGATATTCACAAAATTAAAACCCATTATGTAACAGCAAATAGTACGCAATCAAAAGGAGCTATTGAACGATTCCATTCTACGATAATTGAACATTTGCGAATTATTCGAGCTAAAAATAAAGGTAAAATCGACATTTTAAGTGATATGGCTTATGCTATTCTAGGATATAATAATTCCATACATTCCGTTACCAAACAAAAACCAATTGACATTGTAAATGGACATTTTAATTCAAAAGACTTGTTTGACATTAATCTTGAACAAAATTTAATTAATAATTACGTACAGCAACATCGTCAAACTACAGTTGAACTCTATAAAAATTTAAATCAAAAATTAGCATCCCAAAAAGAAACTACAATAGAACGCCATAATCAAAAGCGACATGATCCCCTAGACTATGAGCCAAATACAAATGTTTATCGAAAGAATACAACATTAGTTAGAAACAAATTAAACCCAAAATTTTATAAAGAAACAGCTTTAGAAAATAAAGGTCCAAAATTAAAAACTAAGAAAAAAACTTTTATACATAAGCAGAATTTGAGAAGACCTAAAACTAATAAATCAAAATTGTTACAGGACTCTACTGATCCTATCGATCCTGGTCCTTTCCCTAGTAAAAACTCAGGATGTTCTAATTACTAATCTTAATGACAATCCTGGAATTTTACCATTTCACTTAGGCAACGCTAGAGTCAAATCCGAAATCCATACTTTCCTGCACTATTATGATTTATCCCCTATCGGAAAAGAAATTGAAAATTTAAAAATCGCTTATGAAAATGTGGCTGCGGCAATTCAATCAGGCCTTAGTCATCCCTATTTCCAAGAATTAGATAACTTTGATCGTGCCCTTCTTTATCAATTAAAATCAGTTGAAGGAAAATTTAATTCTTTACTTCCTACAAAAAGATATAAAAGAGGTCTTATTAACGGCTTAGGTTCTATAGTAAAAAGTATTTCTGGAAACTTAGATGCAGATGATGCACTTTACTATGATAAGGCAATTCCTTGACCTTCAAAGTAATCAACAAGAGATTGTACAAAAGTTAAATCAACAAATCTCAGTAACAACAGAAATTATAAATAATTTTAATAAAACAGTTTCTCTTATAAAAGGAAATCAAGAGACAATTTCTGCCGGTATAGAGAGAATACGTATTTCTTTGAATAAGTTCGTATTTCAGTTTGAGGATTATCTACAAACAAGGAATGTATTAGATCAGCTTACGTTAAACACAAACATTATCTTGCAGTTATTAAGCGACATTGAAAATGCCGTGACCTTTGCAAGATTAGGTGTCTTACATAATAGCATAGTAAAAATTAAAGAAATAAATTCTATAATAGATACAATTTTAAAATATCGTTCTTCTGAGGAATTGTTATTTTTAAATGATTATAATAATACCTATAAATACTATAACATAATAAAAGTAGATGCATATTATTCAAATGAAAGAATCGTTTTCGCTATTCACTTTCCTATTGTTCACCCTGAGTATTTCTCCTATTATCATCTTTATTCTATCCCTACACAAAATCAAACAACCATTATTCCTCGAAATACCTTTCTGATAATGAACGAGAAGTATTACCAATATCAAACGCTACCCTGTGTCGATCTACAACCCGATTTCTACTGCACCGAAGAAAATCTATCCACTGATGAAACAGATTGTGTTGTCCAGCAACTCCAACTGCATTCGAGTCCCCTGAACTGCCAGGGAACATCTATTAAACTTTTCAAAAACGTAATACAACAGATTGATGAATCTCACTATATTGGAATTTTTATTAACGAAACTAAAGTAGAGACTCACTGCAGAAGAAAAGACTTTACGAATCTCAAAGGGAACTTTTTGATTACAATGCCTTACCAATGCGCCTTTATGTTGGAAGATAAATATTTTACAAACCAAAAGCCATTGTCAGAGGGTGAGCCATTATTCCTGCCAGAACTAAAACTATCACACGCCATTAAAAAAGACGAAATATCAGAAATTATCTTGGATGATGTCCCGTTAGACCAAATTCATAAGGTTCAGAAAAAACAGCAGCAAATTCAACCAGTGATTTTAAAGCATCTAAACAAACATGGACCAAGTTATTGGAATCCAATTATTTACACCTTCCTGATATTGGTACTTGCATGTCTGATCTTCCTATACAATAAGAAAAGGAAACACAGAGGAATATCCAATCAACCTGAAAGGGAACGATGAACCTTGTTCCTCAAATCCCCCAACACCCGCTGTAAGGGCATTCTTCACCCCGTGAAAGATGCCAGATTCCAGGGATGGAGGAGTTATGGTCGCCGACCTCATAAGAAGCGGACACCTTTGGTTTTCGCTGATTCTCTGAATCAGCGTTCTAATTCTTGCATTTTGTTATATAATTATTTTTTACTTTTTTACATTACATTTAATTATATATTAGTCTGATTATAAACTTGAACCAATAAAGACATATTCTTTTTGTACTTTATTAAAATAAAGATAATTTTGTTTTTAAAAATAAGTTTCCAAGTGCGAAACAAATAAGTCACGTTATCCAGTGGAGTTCTTGTGTATCTGTAACAATTTTGGTGAATAAATTGTTTTAAAGTCCCCATAAGTGTTTCAGTATGCTGGTGAAAAGGTTCTAACATTTTTTTTTTACTTTTTTACTCTTACTCGTTAAATTAAACACTTTTTAATTATAGAGGTTGTAGTGTTTTTAAAAAACCCGAATAATAAAATTTCTTTTTTTAATAGTTCCTTTCATTAAGGCCGACTCTGTCCTAAATTTTATTCGATCTGTTTCCAGAACGCTGAAGCGTAACGGTCTTCTTGAGTACGACAATATCGATTTTCTTAATTGACCAATGAGGTTTCGTGTTTAAGATCACGCGATACGAAAGGGAGACGCTATCAACCGTTTTTTTACCAACGGCTTTATTCATTCTGGGTTTAGATTTGACGCGATTAAGATCATCCGCGAAAACCTCAGTTTCAAGTTCCCGGCAATTTTCTTATTTTATCTTAAAAATTACCAGCAACTAAGTGTTTTTTAGTACCTATTATCGTTTATCGTAACTGAAGGTTTATCTGAAGATTTCCAGACAGTGTTATCTTTAAGTTTCCTTCATATATCGTGAAATAATGGCGGCAGATTTAGCCGGTGTTATGGTATTTTCTTCGTTCACTAGCTATGAAGATTTAGTTTATGGTTTTTTCTCTAAATACCTACCTCCAAATCTAGACAAGAATGGGTTTAGATTATATCTTACCGTTCAGATCATTTACCGAGAGAATGAAGCCATATGCTATACAAAGTATCTCAGAAACATTTAGAAGCTAACGTAAGTTTTTAACAATTTTTTATATACCGCTCTCGAGTATCAGAATACCATTTATTTCTATGGAACACTTTATCTTAATTGTATTTACCGTCTCATCCATAAGTGCAGTGCCGTAATGAGAGTAAGGATGTGATTTTTTTGTGTATTGCTTACCTGTAATTTTTTTTATTACTTATATCTATTGTATCTCCTATCCGTAAACTGTTTTACTTATATTTTTTTTATTTTTTTATTTTATCTCGTACTTATTTAATTAAGATTTATACCTTCGCATAATAGTACTCTTAACTCGAGTTAAAACCAAAGCAAAAGGTGATATTTTTTTATATCTTTTTCATCTAAATTTTATCTCTTTCACTTTTCGCTTATCAGAGTACACAAAAATGACAAAAGAATTTTACTTAGCTGTTATTTTATGTGTATTAGTAATATGTGTTTACTATACCGTGCAGAGATGTATTTTATATTTTTGTATTCTATTTTTGTTGTGTCTCATTTATCATTACAGCTGATAATAAATACCGTTATTGATAACTATAGATTTTTCTTTTCCTAGCTAGAGCCTGCTACTCTGATCAATATTTTCAGTTTCTCTAATCTATCTTTTATTAAAGTAATAGATTTTGTTTTTTAAATATATTTTTATCTTACCGATTTGAATTATAACTATAAGGATAAGTAAAAGAAAAGTGTAAGTATAATTTTTCTTTCTGTCTCTTAAATAAAAGTGTGTAATTTAAATTTTAGCCAGAACAATCTGCTGGGTTATCTAATTTTACCTTATCTTATCTTATATCTTATATCTTTCTTATTTTATCAGGGTTTCTTATATTTCCCCATCCTAAGAATAAAAAACATAAGTGGTGCCCATATTCCTTTTTCTTTCATTTCTTTCATTTTCTCTTTTGTCCTTTTTGACTTCGTTTAACTTTTATTATTCTAGTAAATATATTCCCTTTATTTTTCTAATAATTAATCACCTTGCTCGATCGAAACCATGCTTGCTCTCCTCCTACCTCCTGAGTGCCGTTCGCATTTTTTAACCTCTACAATCGAGCCTTTAACACCTTTAGGAAAAAAGAGGTTACAAGCTGTATCTATTGACTAACCACAAAAACAAAGAAAAAATGTATCAACTCGGAGCAAATCTATTCCCCGCAAGTAGACATCAAAACGTTACTGGGTAGAAACCATCAAAAACTTACAGCTGCAATCATACCAAAGAAAAAACAGCACATATGTCGAAGATTAAATCAGGGAGCTATAAAAAAATGTATCTACTGTTATAGTGATACTTTTTAAAGCACTATATTTCTATTAAAAAAAAAACTTTTAATTTAAACACCAAATGCTATTATTCGTATCTAAATCGACAAATCAAAAGTAATTTACTTAGAGTGTGTCCTTAAATACACACCTCCCGGTATATTGTTTCCTAAATCGGGATCCCGCACACATGTTGAGCCAGCCAAATCATCTTTATGGAGCTGCTGCACATCCCCACTCTGGTTTCCTTGTAAGGGGCCAACCGATCATGATGGACCACGACGGTTTTCCCTCTGGAATGATGGACGGCAATTTGAATATTTGGGCGGCATTGATTTAAATATTTATAATATCCAGTGGGAAGCTGATGAAGTCATATTGTTGCGAAGATTTGATGACGGTGGGAGTATTCACCGAAGAAGGTCTGCGGTTAGTTTTATGGTTACTAAACACTTGGAGGTATTTGTGGAATCGATGGCTTCTGTGGAGTGTCTTTGTTCGTCAGAAGAAGTTAGCAACTGAAGTACTTGATGAAGAACGTGACAATTGTGTTGCAGTCAAGCTACTTCGTAATCGAATGGTACTGACTGGTGCACTCGTGCAATCATTATTAAGCTGCCTGCGAAGCAGTGTTGTCAACTGATCATAAACTTGCTTCCTAAGGCAGTTCCAAAACACACTAAATTTAATCAAAATGTCTCTAACTGTTACCCAGCTATTTGAAATTTTAAATATCAAAATCCAAAAACGTTGATTTATAAATTCTAAAATACATCCTATAGCAACAATAAAGTAATTCTCATAAACGTTACGAAAAATCACAGAAGAATTTAATTGCTTATAGGTGATTAACTAATTACTTACATTAGAAATAGTCACATTTTGGTAAAAAATAGTCGCACATTGACAAAAATAGCCACATGTTTGTAAAAGAAAAGTCAAATATTGGTAATAAGACACACATATTGGTAAAAGACATGCTGCTAGAGAGACTCATATTGGTAAAAATATATAACGATATAAATCAATTTTTTTAATTAATAAATTTTAATCATATAAGTGTATTCTATTTTCTTGTTTATAGCATACGTAAAATTTACAATAATACACAACTCTATATTCGACTCTCAGCATCAGGATCAGCTACAAATTTTTGGAAACGTAAGACAGTATGTGAAAGTAGTCGACATAAAAAACGCAATTGTAATTAGCTCTAAAGATATCCCTAAAAAATTATTCCCCTAAAAAACTCCTTGCACAGATTCTTTTCCCCTAAACGTAGGGGAAAACCTTCAAGTTGGACCACTGCTACCGAGAAGTTTTAAACGCTTCTAATAATTTTAGGTTACATGGAAGGTCCAAAGCCTTTACGAGGCGATATCTGTGAATCGCGTGCTGTACTCTGTACCACGGTCGGATCAATAAATGCTAAACCACCACAGGTATATCCGAATCCAATCAAAAAAAGCTAATCAACCATATTAAGGTATATGTAGCAATATTCGAAACAACCCGAAATACATGCCTGAGTACCGTTATAAGGTCCATGATCTGCAGTTGTGAGTTATGTGTACGCCAATGAGCTCATTATTATATTTAGGAGTTTCTCCATAATAAAAATATGTTCGAGTAAGTGATGGTTTCGGCGCTTACGGAGAGAGGGATGATGGAGAAAAGCAATTAGATGCTTGCCCAGATAAGTCAGTGGTTTATAACTATGGGGCTTAAACTAGGGCTGAAAAAAACTGAAGTAAAACTTCTAGTAGAAACCTTAATAATTTTTTCAAAAGACACTCTTAAAAACAAGAATGGAAATTAAGACAGCAAAAGCCTAATTTTGGAGATTCACTCCAATCGGTTAACAAACTGACAAGCGCTCTATCCAGACTAATTCCAAACATGCTCGATGTTCCAAGACTGCTGTGCTCAATTGTACACTCGATGTTTATGCAGGACTATTTAAGAAAAACGTTAGGACTATCATTAAATACCGTGATGCATTTTTCCCGCATCTTAAAAAAAAACAGAAATGGACGGGACGATACAGACGGTAACTACTTAGAGCAGATAAGTAGCATCAGTAAAAAAATTTATGAAGAGAGAGGAATTACACCTTAGACATTCGAGTTAACTGAAACATGGGGTAAATGACAAGCTCCCGGCGCCACAAAATTCGGACTTGCTGACATGATGGTACCAACAGACCCTTTATATTAACGTGTAAGCAATCGTGCTGATGATTGCGAGGTACTGGGGAAGAAGTAATTTTTTAACGTTTTATTGTTTGTGTAATTTCTAATTTTCATGAATCCCATGAGAGATACCTAAACTTAATTAGTTCACTAAAAATCCATGATTCTATTCTCCTAACCGTCTAAAAATATAAGATAGCGCACAAACAAAAGTGACTTTGACGATTTTGATGTTTCAAATTATCGATTAAAGAACTATTTCTGATTAAAGTCATACAGTGCTTAATGAGGAAGTAAATAAGTATCATATGTGACGTATGTTGAATCAAGACGATCAACTACTCACGCATCTTAGGCTGAAGTGGTTAGAAACATTACCGGCTTTAGGCTAAGGTTGCAGGTTCGAGTTCTGCAGGATGAGGCATTATTTCAATGTCTCCTTAATATCATTAGATCGTTTGTGTAATTATTAAATTTCAAACATTTCATAAGAGATATATAAAAATAATTACTTTACTAAAAAAGCATATAGGTATTAGTCAAAATCGTAACTATAATTTATGTTGAAAAGATTTGAGAAATTGTGGATGTTATGTACATTAGCGACACCATGTACCTAGAATTAACTGCAGTTTAACAGACTTAAACTATTTTTAGTATTCCTCTCTACCGCTACAAAATTATTTACCAATAAAATTAAAATCTTTACTTTCTATCATTTGCATTCTCATGATCCCTTCACTTTCGTGAGCTCCTGCATTCAATAGCAACTTAAATTCACCAATAGAACTAGTCACAGTCGACATATAAATATTTCCGTTTTGTTTCAATACCTTTTGCAGCTAATGATGCTATTTTATTTTAATAATAGAATGTATTATTTTTCCACGAACGTAACGTTTGGATATTGTTTATTTAAAATATATCTGATGGCTTTCTCATAAAAAAAATACTATTAAACAGTTATTGAGAATGGCTAATTAATAAGATATATGATATATCTTTGTATGTAATTAAATATTATGTAAATATTCTTCTCAACCAGTATTTAAAAAGTTGCTTTTCTTTATAATTTGTTACAGCAATATTATAAGAATAAACAAACAGAAATTTCTTCTATTTACAAATGTTTCACATAATTAAATTTGAAATTCTTTTAAGTTAATTTAAGAAGAGCATAATAAAGTTAAATTTTATTAGGAGAGTTACATAATGATTATTTGGCCAATACTAAACATTTTTACCTCTAGAAGCCAAAAAAATCTTTTAAATCTGAATCAGTTTTTGTTCGGATAAAGAAAACATCGTTAATATTTTTATCTTTAAATGTCTTAGAGAAGAAGATAGACAGAAAAAGAGGAAAAGACTAATATTTTTTAATACTTTGTTTAAAAAGGGTGGTTCTGTCTTAAAGACTAGCAGTGAAGGGTGGGATGGATGCAGTAGCTTGAGTCGCTGACCGCAACTAGGCTTCTGATGTCCCTCCCTCATCTTACGGCTAATAATTACACAAACAACCCCAAGTGAAGGTGCGAGGTACCGTGCCGATATACTGAATGGCCAACGGGTTAAGTTGGTCGCGAACGGTCCCCTGGGGGCACCAGGCGAAACCCCCTTGTAATTAGACTTACTCCGGCATGCAGGGCTCTGTCGGAGCGGACTGTTTATTCCCTAGCTATTCGTGGGAACAACCATGGATAAGAAAAAACAAAAAAAAAGAAAACCAGCGGGAATACACCGCAACAACAAACCAAACGAAGAAGAAGGTAGGAGGAAAACCCTCCCCATCTTCAGCTTCTCGGAAAACATCCCGGGAGACAGCAGTGCTGATCACCGGCACCTCAGAGCCCGGAGTGGGACCAAGCCACAAAGGGAAATCTGAGGGGAGGAAAACACTCCAGCTGGCAGCAGAAGCACCAAAAAAGCAACCTCCGCTTTCCAAATTAGGAGAACCCGGAGGAAAAGATGGTCCTCTGAGACGGGGACTCAGCGGGGCCGGCTGTAAATGGTACCTCAGGTACCTAAACCAGGAAATGACACCTAAAATTGCTAGGAGGAAAGCTATGGAGCATAAATCCAAAGAGCCTGTCCCCAACAGAAACGCAAGCGAGCTGAGACTACCATCAGTCCCGCCCTAGAAAAGAAAAAGAAGAAGTTGGAGGTGGAAAAACAGACCACCTCAGGTAAGAGCAGCTACGCCACTGCTCTTAAAATAGAAAAAGTCGCCATCCTTCCCAAAGGGTTCCCTGAGAATACCCTTAGTGCGGACGAGCAAACTTTGGTGGAGGAGGCGATAGTGGAAGAAATGTTTGCCGGATGGGAGCACAAGCTCCAATTCGGCGGAATACATTTCAAACCAGGAATAATCATAGTCGACTGTGAAACACCACAGTCGGCAGAGTGGCTCCGGTTGAAAGTACCCCACCTAAAGAAATGGGAAGGAAGGGAGTTGACGACATGTAGGGGAGATGACATCCCCAAATCACATATCATTGCTGCCTTCCTCCCCAGGAGCAAAGGGCTATCAGCTGAGAAGCTACTTCAGCTGATTAAAGCCCAAAACGATTATCTGAGGACGGACCAATGGAAAGTCCTCAGCCTGAAAGGAGAGGCGGCAGGGCAACTCTTCAGGGCAGCGATAGATGAACTATTCTGCCAATCCCTCAAGGACAAGGGTTTCCCCTTCTTCTACCGGTTTGGGAAAATCCTTGTTCACGGTCTAAGAAGGGAAGAAACGAAAGATGGGGAAGGAAACCCAGAGGGGAAAACTGCCCAAGAAAGAAGTGGTAGTGGCTTACCCAGATGCCAAAGCATCGGGTCCTTCCACGTCGCCGATCTCTATGGCAAAGTCTCAGAAAATGAGGCAGCCATGGAGGTCGGAGAAGTGCAGGACGAGGATGTCACCCTCTTGGGTGAGTCAGACGACACCCTCGTTGGAAGTGAGGAAGGGGTCCTCGACGAAGAGCTGTAGGTAAGGAAAGGGAAAAAAATGGGAATAAATATTGCTCAGCTAAACGCCCATCACGCTAAAGGAGCATCAGCGGTCATCTCAACGACGTTTATCAGCGACCAAATGGGAATTGCGTTAATTCATGAACCATGGGTTCATGAAGGGCAGGTGAGAGGACTGGCCAGTAGGGATACAAAGGTGATATACAATGTAAGTAATACGGACATACCGAGAGCTTGCATCCTGGTAAGTAACGGTATTAATTATTGTTGTGTTTCAGAATTCATGACAAGAGATCTCGTCCCGATTCAAGCTGAACTCGAGTTCAAAGAAAGACGCCAAGAAGTCATGATAGTTTCATGCTACTTTGCAGGAGACGGGACTGCACCGCCTCCAGAACTGCAAAAACTAGTAGAATACTGTCATGACAAGAAGCTACCATTACTCATAGGATGTGACGGTAATGTCCACAACACCATATAGGGAAGCACAGACACCAATAAAAGAGGTGAGCAAATCTTAGAATTTATTCTCAATAAGAATCTTATTCTACATAATATAGGGAATACCCCTACGTTTGTAACAAGAATAAGGAAGGAAGTGCTAGACATAACACTAAGCACATCCAATCTGAAAGATCATGTAAAAGATTGGAGAGTTTCGAATGAACCGTCTCTCTCTGATCACAGATTGATCATGTTCAGACTAGAATGCAATCCTCCTGAACATATACTAAGGAGAAACCCCAGGAAAACCAACTGAGAAAATTATAAGACTAATTTAAATAGAAACCTTGCAGTCCTTCGAGCCACAGGGAAAGCCAAAAACCACCTGGTACTGGAAAATGATCTCATAGAATTAAACGAGGCAATACTCGATGCCTATACATTAAGCTGTCCTCTCCAAAGGACTAGAAAGTCAAACGACGCAATATGGTGGAACAGTCAACTGTCAAACCTAAGATCCGAAACACGGTAGCTCACAACCTACAATAAAGAGATTAGAAAATCCAAGAGAAACAGCTTCGGGAAATTCTGCGAAGAAATAGACTCTACACCTTTTGCTGAAAGACTACACAAAGTCTTAGCAAAACCAAGAGTAGATACAGTAATGGCACTACGAAAGCCAGATGGACGCTTCACAGAAAGCGAAACAGAACGAGCAAAGCTCCTGCCAGAAACCCACTTTCCTGTAGGCATAAACACCACAGGAAATACGAGGTACAAAACTAAAAGACCAACCAGGTAAGACACTGCAATGGCAAAACATATATGCAGTGAAGAACGGCTGAGATGGGCTATGAACACCATTCAGCCATTCAAACCCCCTGGAACTGACAGAATATTTCCTGCCCTACTACAACAGGGGCAGGAGGCCTCATATGATCCGAATCAGTCGGAGCAGTTTTGTACTGGGATATATACCAGAAGTGTGGAGGAGGGCAAGAATCACCTTCATCCCCAAGGCAGGAAACCGGGACACTACACACCCTAAATCCCTTAGACCAATCAGCCTTACATCTTTTTTTCTCAAGACGATGGAAAAAGCTGTAGACAACTATATTAGAACAGAAGTCCTGGAGCAGGTGCCACTGCACCCTCGTCAGCATGCACATCAATCGGGCAAATCCACGGATACCACGTTGATACAATTGACTGACGAAATCCAAGACACTCTGAACACAAAAGAAACCGTGGTATGTGCCTTTCTAGACATAGAGGGGGCTTTTAACAATACTCCATACGAGCACTCAGTGATAGAGGAGTAGATAGAACGACTTCCACCTGGTTGTCGCAATTACTGTCTACAAGAATCGCAGAAATAAAGGTAGGCCAATACACTATCTCCATCAATGTGACCAGAGGTTGTCCGCAAGGCGAAGTTGCATCCCCACTTATGTGGAGTCTCACCGTAGACAGCTTACTCTGGCAATTGACCGAACTAGGTATACCTTGCCAAGGTTACTCCGACGACGTAGTTATCCTCGCAAGAGGGAAATATGAAACTGACCTCTGCGACATAGTGCAAAGAGGTCTGAACATAGCAAAGCAGTGGTGTGAATCAGTGGGACTTAATATCAACCCCACCAAGACCACGTTAGTAGCCTTTACAAGGAAAAAGAAACCTAAGCTAAAAACCATAAAAATAGGTGGAAATACTGTTGAGTGGAAGACAGAGAATTATAACAGGAATACTAACCGGTCACTGTCGGTTAAGGGGACACATGAAGAAACTAAGATTAGTAGATGAAGCAAACTGCAAATTCTGTGAGGTAGAGGATGAAACCTGAATACACATACTCTCAAAATGCATAGCATTAAGTACTTCTAGGGTCAAATACCTAGGGTCATACGAAATAGAAAGGGAAGAACTACCTAATTTAAAACCCAATGATATCCTAAACTTTCTAAGGAAGATAGGACTAGAAGAGCTGCTATAAGTCTGAGGAATCATCAGAAATATAGCAAGAAAAGGGGGACACAATAGATCTTATAGGTCGCAGGTGTATCTGTTACCCCTAACAACATACATACATACATACATCATCTCCGAATGCTGTACATATTTTTTGCGCCAATGATGCAGCTTTTGCGAGAATTTTAAAGAAAATAGTTAGAAAATAACATAAAAATATCAAATTTAACTCTACATAGAAAAATACAACAAGAGACAATTATTTATTCAACACCGCAAACAACAAAAATAAGATATTGAAAAGCCTAATAACGTGTGGCACCTTCTAGCTCTGATAAATGCCTGTTTTCGTCATGGTAAACTTGCTATCAAGATTTGGATGGTTTCTTAAAGACTATTGTGCTATTCGTAAAGAACAGCACGTTCCTGTTCTCGAAGATCTCTCAGTGCAAGTAAATGACGCATTTCTGATTTCTTTATAGCATCCCAAAGATTCAAGTCTGCGCTTCGCGCTTAAATATTCACGTCATGTAAGTAATTCAAAACCAGTCTTGCGTTCCTGGACTCATTACACTGAGATTAGAAACTTTACAACTGCTGCCACTCGTCGAGCAAAAAAATCCTTTTTTGAAAATATTGCATTAAGATATCATGATAATTCATGTGCGTTGTGGAGTGAGTTGGGCAAATTAAATATCAAAAATAAATCATCTCGTACAAAATTACCCCCTCAACTTAGTGATGTAAACTTGCTTAATAGATATTTTGTTTCTTCCTCACAAACTTCTGGAAATATTCCGTTTGATATTTTGGATTTTTATTGGAGCCAAACAAAGGTTGGGTATGATTCTATATTTTCTTTTTCACTTGTCTCTATGGAGGATGTTGAAAGGGTCATCTTCAGCATTAAATCTAATGCAGTAGGTCCGGATGATATTTCTATACAGATGCTACAGTTATGTTGTCCTACAATTTTGCCAATTCTCACACATATTATTAATACATGTCTTCTTGAAGGTACCTTTCCAAAAAAATGGGGCGAAGCTAATGTCACTCCGATTCCCAAAACTAGAAATTGTACTAATCTTAATGATATACGTCCAATAAGTATACTTTCTCCGTTGGTGAAAATTTTAGAAAAGATTGTTGACTACCAGCTTAGAAAACACCTGTCTAACTTTAATCTTCTACCCGAAACACAGTCAGGCTTCCGTCCAGGATATGGTTGCGCGAGTGCATTAGCTGCAATACTTGATGATGTTATGTCATCCCTTGATGTTCATCGAAACACAGCTCTGATACTGATAGACTACTCGAAGGCATTTGATACCGTTGACCATGATCTACTTTTGGCTATTCTTTACTATTTAGGTCTCTCCGACAATGCTGTATCCTTTTTTGCCAGTTATGTGGATTGTAGGTCACAGAGGGTAAAGATTTCTGAAGAGTTGTCTGATTCACTGATGTTGCATCATTGTGTTCCTCAGGGTTCTGTTCTCGGTCCTCTCTTATTTTCAATTTACACTTGTCATATTTATAACTGTCTCGAGGTTTGTAAGTTTCATTTATATGCTGATGACTCCCAGCTTTATTACTCTTTTGATACCAAGGATGTTGCTACAGCGGAGTTGGTCATTAATAAAGATCTACAGAATCTTTTATGTGTATCGTCCAAACATGGCCTCAAAATAAATCATTCAAAATTGTCTGTGCTGCTATTTTGTAGCAATAAGGATCGCAACTTTCTTCAAGAAAATCTCCGCTTGTCATTGGATGGTAATCTTCTTGAATTTTCTTCTGTAGCCAGGGACCTTGGATTTTATATTGACACTGAGCTCAGGTTTAGAGAACATGTTGCTAAAATAACTAATCGTGCTTATAATTCTCTTAGAACTATTTATTCTTTTCGTCATTCTTTGTCACCTCCAGTACGAAAAATGCTCTGTGATTCTCTCGTTTTGAGTCATTTTAATTTTTGTGATATTGTATATGGCCCATGTCTTGATGTTTACACTTCTTCTCGGATACAAAAAGTCCAAAATTCATGTTTAAGGTTTATTTATGGCATACAAAGGAGGCAGCATGTATCTCATGCTTTGGTGTGGTCCGGCTGGCTAAACATGGAAAACAGAAGGAGTCTTCATTTTCTTTCTTTCTGTCATAAGGTAATCATCTTTAAAACACCACCGTACCTGTTTAATCGAATTTCATTTAGGACGGATGTTCATAATCTTAATTTACGTCATCGTGGTCTTCTCACTATACCCCGACACGGTAGCTCATTATTTCGCCGTTCGTTTTCATTTAATATCGCATCGTCTTATAACAATATCCCTGCTGAATTTAAATTATTGAGTCCGTCCGTATTTCATCGGAAAATGAGAATGATGCTATTGATTTAACTGTGCGTTTGAGTCTGTGTGTTGGTGGCTCAAGCATATATCTAAATTACATTATGTAGAGTAGGGTGTAGAGCATAGACAAATTAAGAGACTTTTTGAAACATAGCCCAAAGGCGCCAACATGTTTGTGCGCACTCCTGGAGGCGCAATCGCATTCTGTAGTGGTGAAAATTGGAACTAAACCAGCAAAATATGAAATATGATCAGCTGGTAGCCCGAAACAGCAGTTATGGCGGCATAGTGATAGGTTAAGTGTTAATAATTTTAGTTTAAAATACATTTAAGGTAGTTTTACCATAAAAAAGGTGTAAAAGTATAGTGAATAGTTTTGAACATGTCACTACCAGGTTATTTTGGATATAAATGCTGTGTTGTAGATTGTAAAAGTAAGTATTTTTATCCTGTATATGAAACATATTTTTATTATTAGAAGTTTTAAATATTTCTTTCAAATTCCTCACTTAGGGTAAAAAGGTTAACTGATTAAAATTGAATAATAAAAAAATAATATGTTTAAGTAAATTTATTGATTTTGATTTGTTTATGTGCCAAGAGCATAAATCTTAGTTCTTTGTATAATAAGGAAATATTATAGAGATCTTTTTAGATCGAGAGCAATCATTAAAGTTTATGTATTAGAAGTACTGCTCGTTTTTTTTTTTGTTTTAGATGCTATTCAGAAGAAAGACCACTTTTTTGAGAAATGGTAAGAAAGAACTAGTCATCGGAACCATCTCTTTCCAATTTGTGTAAAAACCGTATACCTATTAAAATATCTGTTAAACATATGTTATTTATTATTAAGACTTAAATACATAACTTGTGCAATATTGTATTAATTTTTTATGTTTTTGTGTTCAAATAAAAATAGTAATTATTAAAACTTGATTTTCGTTGATTTTATTTTTACTAGAAAGGAAATATATACCTTATATTTTAAAATATATATATTCTTGTTTTAAATCACAGTAAGAATATAAAATTTTAAAATATAAGTGTATCTATTCCAATATAACGTTTAAACTAGATATGCTGTATATCCCGCCAATTTTTAAATCGATGAGCTTCTTCCAGGGGACCATGGCGCGCTGATGTCGGAACTTGTTGCCAACTTTATGTTAGGTACCAACATATCTGTTCTATTATCTCTGGTGTAGAGCGGACAGTGAGCTTAGAATATCCTTCTTTTAAGAATTTATTTTTGTTGTGGATTAATTTGGGTTTTGGGTTCTGGGAGTAGAGAGAGGCATCTGCACTTGTTGCAGGTGAATCTATCCAGAACCTATTGTCATGAAAAAGTTTAATACCTTTATTCAATTAAAATCTATGTTTTTATTAGAAACTAAATTATGACTGCCATCATGTCACATAGATTGTTATATTTTTGTATTTTTTATCTTGACAATAAACAGCTATTATTATTATTATTATTATTATATAGGGTCGAGCATTATTTTTTTTACAAATGAAATGGATTCCTATAAAGGCGGCAAAAGGCATGATATGGTCTTGAATAATGTTTTCTAGATAAAACGCAGCATTTATTGATCTATGGTGAACAGACACTAATTCTGTGCCAGCCTCCTCGGAATATATTAGACCCACCACCAAACTAGCAAACAGTTCTTTTGGAGAAATAATGCAGCAGAAAATCTTGTAACTTGCATGAATTATAGTGAATCTTAAACTCTGTTCTGTTTGCTGTGGTGCAATTGCAGACTTCCTTTAGTTTTCTTCTGACAGTTATATAAGTCCTAATATTTCTGAGTATTTGTAGTTAATTACTAAAACGCTTATCCCCTTTGCCGCTGACATCCTTTCAAGCCTGTTCACGTTATCTATAGGGTAATACAGTTTCACTAAATCTCTTTATCATTCAGCTAAACAAAACCACTCATTATTGGTTAAATGGCGTGATTGATTCATGCTCATTAACTTAAATTGGATTTTCATTAATCTAAAAACGAATTTCTTAATCAAAAGTCAATGACGTTAAAGTCAAACCTTATTTTCAAAAAATATCTTAACAAACACTTACAAAGAATTAAAAACTTTTTTTAACTTTTATTATTACACAATCTTTTCAGAACTATCAAGTCTTACTTATCATGACATAAGGCACCTATATTTGTAATATTACCCCAATGATTAGACCAATAATAAAAAACGGTTTGGCAGTCAGTGGGACTGCCGGTAGCAGTTATAGGTACTTCTATGCACGCACCCGGCTTTAGAAATTTGTGTGAGAATGATATAGCAAAATCATTATATGCTTGAAGTATGGACCTACTATACTATAAATTTGAACTTCCGTATTCATTTAATAGGTTAAAATGCAATGTACAGTCAAAAAAATTCTCATCGTTTGATAAAACTCTCGATCTTTCCAATAGTATGTTACAAAATATCGCTTATCGATCAAAATCTATAAATATTTATTACGAAAATATATATCGTGTGTACATTAAACTAAAATTTATATAGAATTTAAGGTTAATCATTGCTCCAACATGTGCAGTGTCAAATATTTTTACTAGCGTAGGTAGCCATTTTTAAATGTGAATCTGGTAGAAAAATTTTGTACAAAATTTGAATGTTCCGTTCATCAAAATTAGAAAAACAGGAAAATATAATTATCTTTTGGCCTGATATGCAACCATAAGAAACTTCTTCAACTAAGATATAATTAATGAACAGTATTAAAAACCTCTTCTTGGTTTTTGGTAATATTGGCAAGATTTTTCTTCTTACCACATAAATATTTTGTCTTATTTGATTAATATCTTCTGAGTTTATGTTCTCCGCAAAATTATTTAATTGCATTTCTCGAATTATTAATAATTAATACTTACTTGATACCAAATTTCTTTCCTTTTTCCTGCAAATTTTTTTTCCAAACCACAATTGTGTTCTCTTTGACCTCTACTAGTACTTTACCTGTATATTTAGCGTTACAACATATTCATTGAATTTATCCACACTTGCTAGTATTATCTTTGGAAATCTTAAAATTATTCAACACAATTAACTCATTTCCTTTTTCACTAAACATTACATTCACTAAACTACGAAACAATTAACTACTAATTATTTAATTAACATTATTAATCTTCTGTGATATAATATTCAAGTTTACTTTTTTTTAGATAATTAAATTTGTAATAAATCATTTAAAAGAGGTGTTTAAGTATAATTTGTCGAGTTTGTACTTCGGCGCCCTTACTTACATGTCTGGGGGAGACTGGTAATACTTTTAAAAAGTAACACACGACTTAGTGAGCTAGCTAGGAAAACAACACCTTTTAGGATGTTTTCACGTTACATTTAAAGCTTTTTGACAAATAGTAAAATGGAATCTATTATGTTTATAGCTGATGTCCTTAATAGATAGGGTAATAAAAAAAGGACATTGTCTAATTTTCATAAGGTAATACTAACAATAACTAAAATTCAGAGGGTAAATTGGGCCTTTCCCAAGTTTGATCAAGTTGAAGTAATGGAGGTCTTTCCTTGATTATTCCTTCTTTGACCATTTTATATATTGTTTTCTTCCTAGCATTTTCTACTTGAATATGCAGTGGCGAAAGATTTAGGTTTACTTCCATTGCAGCAGTGGGGCATTTTCTTATCTTATTACTCCAGTGATACATGCACAGGCTAGTCTCTGAATCTTCAAGAGGTTTGTCCTCGTAGTGATCAGATTAGTTCTCGTGCCCCAAGCTACTAATGATTGGTCTCAATATTGCAGTGTACATCCATTGCAATGTCTTTGGGTTACTGCCCCAATTTTTCCCAGCAATGTTTCTGCACACTATGAGGGCTTTTGTAGCTTTGTGCATTATTTCCTTTTCGTGTTTGTTCCAGAGTAACCTGTTATCTAGGGTTAGCCCTAGATATTTAAACTCTGTTTTTCATTCAACGATAGTTTCACTTATTTTGACGGTTTTTAAATTAGGTTTCTTTTTCCTTCTAAAGGCTATTAACGTGGTCTTGGTGGAGTTGATGTTAAATTCCACTGAATCACACCACTGCTTTGCTGTGTTCAGTCCTCTTTGCACTATGTCGCAGAGGACGTTTTCATATTTCCCTCTTGCGAGGATAACTACGTCATCAGAGTAACCCTGGCAAGGTATACCTAATTCGGTCAATTGCCAGAGTAAGCTGTCTACGTGAGGCTCCACATAAGTGGGGATGCAACTCCCCCTTGCGGACAATGTTAAATTCCACTGAATCACACCATGCTTTGCTTTGTCCAGTATTTTTAACTTCACGCTAAAAAAATTTTTTTGTACAACTGTCATTAAAAGTGACACTTTTAATGATAGCAAACAATGTTAAAAACGATTGTTTACATAGCAGCGTGTTAAAAATACTTTTAACACGTTGCCATGTAAACAAGTTTACTTTTAACACGGTTTAGTTTACTTTTAACACGGTTTGGTTTATTGTCATTGCAAATTCGCTCGTTTCATTATCAAAATAGGGAAGTTGTACAAAAAACATTGTATGGTATTTGTGTTAAAAGTGATTTTATTTTGTTCGTGAAATTGTCCAATTCGCTCCGCTCATTTCACAAACGTTTTCACTCACAAAATAAAACCTCACTTTTAACACTCATATCATAAATAACTATTAAATCGGGAAGTTATTGTTTTTACCCCGTTTTTCGAAAATCGAGTTTTCATCGGTTTTCAACGTTGGAACCTCCCCTGACTATTTTTACGAGGGTGTCTGTATGTATGTATGTGTGGCTGTGTGTGTGTGGATGTATGTAAACCTCTTATAGCTTTTGAACGGCTTGGCCAATGGGAATGAACTAAAGACCGTTCCAAAGAGTTCCATCTAATTTAGATTCCCTGTAAGTTTGAGCCGATTCGAACCGTTAGATTTTGAGAAATTTCAAAAAAACCCAATTTTTTTTTTTTTAATGATGTTTTTTGGGCATATCTTATTACATCGATCAATTACATAACCTAATCAGCTCTCAAGCTTAAAAACGACGTCAAATGCCGTTTTAAAAATAAAAATCAATTGATTCGTTCGTGAGATATCGTTGTCGAAAAATTTCAAAAAAAAGAGTTTTTTTTAGTAACTTAGGAGTTTTTCGACTAATCGATTTTGCACTCCTGGTAACATTTTTAGGTCTCAAAAAACTGCGTCGAATGCCGTCTTGAACATAAAAATCGAATAACGCGTTAAAATTTATGGCTTTTTAAACATTTCAAAAAAAGTCAAAAACGTCAAAATACGTCACGTTACTATAGGAAAATTAGCGGGAAGTTGCAAGGATGGCCTTTAAGGTCAACCTCTTTTCGAATTTTTTTTACTAAACATACATTTTTTTCGATTATCAAATTTGTAATAAATCATTTAAAAGGGGTGTTTGAGTATAATTTGTCGAGTTTGTACTTTGGCGCCTTTATTTACAGGTCTGGGGGAGACGGGTAATAATTTTAAAAAGTAATACACGACTTAGCAAGCTAGCTAGGAAAATAACGCCTTTTAGGACGTTTTAACGTTACAATCTATAAAGCTTCTTGACAAATCGTTAGTAAAATACAATCTATTAGGTTTATAGCCGATGTTCTTAATAGATGGGGCAAATATGCACCGATTCGTTTGCTTAAATCAAATCCATCTAAATCATCTACAGTTGTCACCCCTTAGTGCAGTCTATCCATGAACGTTGCCAACGGCTTTCATCGGTAGGAGTGACAATAACTCTACTCTGGGTTCCCTCACATGTTGGAATTGTTGGGAACGAACTGGCAGACCGTGTAGCAAAAGAAGCAGCAGCATCAAATCGTCCAGTAGAAAAAATTCAGTTAAGTAGAGACCTAAAAAACTATTTCAAAAACAAGATCTATTCGTCATGGCAAGTTTACTGGACCAGAATTCGTTTCAAGTTGTTTGAGGTCAGAAAAACTGTCAAACCGTTTCACCTTCCATTATTATCAAAAGGAGATAAAATAGCCATAAGAAGGCTAAGAATTGGTTATACAAATTTCACTCACAGCCACTTAATGATCTCGGGACCTCCTTCTATATGCCAGCATTGCAACAGCTCCATGTCTGTCAAGCACCTTTTCACTGAATGTCAGAAATTCTCCTCGAATAGAAGACAAATATATGGCTGAAATCCTCAACTCACCAGATCAAATCAAGAAAGTGATTAAATATTTAATAGAAATTAGTATTTTATCCAAAATGTAATAACTTGTTCAAACTGTGTTTATTATTAATGTAATTTGTATTCTTTTAGTACTAATTGTACCTCTGCCAATGGCCGTAGATGCTGAGGCACATTAACTTTAATAAAAAAAAGATGAGGCAATAAAAAAATGCTATTGTCTAATTTTCATAAGGTAATACTTACTATAACTGATATTTAAATAGTAAATTCTATTATTAATTACATTATTAAGAAATAACATATCCTGGATATGCCGCCTCTACTTGAGCTTTATTATTTTTGTATTTCAAAACAAATTAAGAACAAAATTAATGTGCTTAAAAAAAGCTAGTGTGGCAGTCAGTGGGACTGCCGGCAGAAGTTATACTTCTATGCACGCGCATGGATTCATAAATTTGTATGCGAATGATTTAGCAAACTCATTATATGATATTCGTGGTAAGCGACTCCAAAAACCTCCTAGTACCGTGTGCACACTCTTTTTGTATCGAATTTGCATAAAATTTCTGGAGACGAGGTCCGTCTTAAGCACCAGGTGTTTCGAACACCATCTCTAATATTATAATCGTATTTAGCGACTTAAAAAAACCATCGAGTACCAAGTGTGCACTGATTTCGTACAGAATTTACATAAAACCCCGGGAGAAGAGGTAAATACCCTAGACACCAAGTGCCGCGGAGACTTTTGGAATCGTTATATTAGTGTTCAGCGACTCCAAAAACCGCGAGTATATAAATTGAACCCATTTTCAGCAATACTCACCGAGTTGTAAGTTTTCTGTCTATTGTCTGAATGTAATTTTTGAATGCAGAAATGCAATTTCCATTTTTACATTATAAAATATAGCGACAAATTTCCTGATATTTTAACGAATCCAATGCAAAAAACGCATTCCGATCCATCTTACGTTACAAAATTCGGAGGTTTTGGTGCTTTATTTCCTCGACTATTCGTAAAAACTCTGTTTATGTATCCAACAACCTTAAAAGCATGGAGCCAAATTTACTGCAACCATGTGACGGTATTTTAGACTACAATACAATACTCATTACTGAATATTATTATTAATATAAAATGCTAAACTTTATATGTATGCTTACGTGACAGAATTATAAAATAATCTGTTAAATAATCATGTGGTCCGTCACTATGATATTCATACATTAGTTCAGACTGTTTTTTGTATATCTATCCCTTTTCAATATACTGAATGTTGAAACGGTATTCAAAGGACTTATAGTTATGACTAATAACATGTGGTATATATTTTATCTTTGTTTTTACCGACCAATATACCTTAGAAGTGTTTCTGTCTCTCTCTTACTCACACCATTACATATGTAATGATTTTTCCCATTCAACTCTACACAATCTTTTTCTACAGGGTGTACGAATAGAAGTATAACTTCAAAAAGATTGGGGTTCACCATACTCGATGCCATGCTTTTTGTAGTAGAACTGAGCTCTTGTAGAGATTGATCTTAAATAATTAATGCATATTCAAATTTACTACAAACTAAAGAATAAAATATAAACTTTATGTAAAATGTAATTTAAAACTTAGTTATTCTTTAAATTAAACCTCGTAACTTATAAACTTGTTCTCTAATAGATTCTAGATGTGGGACAAATTTGAGATCTATGCTGATGTAACTACCACATCAAATATGCAATAATCCACTATTTACTGTGTAATTTCAAATTCTTAAAACTATTGTTTCCTATTTTTTTTATATCTTTAATGATTCATATATATCTCAACTTTTATTGCCAACATTAAAATATTTCAGAATTTAAAATTTTTTATTATTTTCTAATTAAATAGATTTTTTTAACAATGTATTAAGTAAATAAGACATGAGAAATTTTCTCTTTCTCTTTAACAATTTTTTCATAATACTAAACCTAATAAAAATATGATTAACGTCGACCATTGAATCGTCTACCCGTTCTTGAAGGTACACTGGATGGAGATTCTTCAGCTGCTTGTTCAGTATTTTTATCTTTTGCATTGAATCGATTTCTTCTTCCAGAACTTGTACTCTTCTTTGGAGTTTCTTTTTCTACTGGTGCAGACGCAGGCTCTTCTTCTTTGGATGCCTGAGCTGGTTTCTGTACTTTATCTAAAAAAATAAATATCCATTTAATTAAAATGGTAAAAAGCTATAAATATTATAAAATTAGTAAATATCTCAGTGAAAACTTTAATAATTTTATATTTATTTATACAAATTGTAGAAATAATTTGCAATCTTCAAAAATCTGTTTACTATTTCGCGTCAATGATTCTACATGATACGTCTCTGTTTAAATTTCTCTGTGGCGTACTCTAGATCTATATGATCTTCGTGAAATAAGAAATAATCTTATACAAGTGCCATCATCGCTAAAAAATTGATTGGGATTTTGCTTCGTCCTATATACATTTTTGCAGGTGCTTCATTGGTTTTATTTTCTTTTAGTAAGAGTTATTTTCTTAACATTTCCAAACCATCTTAAGATTCTTTAGACAACTGATTTATAAAATTCATACAGTTTTATTTCCTCTAAGTGACAGAAATTTTTACTATTTCATCCTAACAATAAACTGTTACGTTATTATATTTCTGAAGTTTTCATTTTGGTTTCTTTTTCATATAAGTACATATTGAAGCCACTCTGTCATATTTTTTTTATGACAGGAATTTCATTAGTAGATTGTGTAGTGATGGAAAAAATCATGGAGGAAAAAATCACCAGGCAAGCGACAAGCCAAAGTCTTCATCACAAAGGCGAAATGATGTCAGAATGATTGTCAGTCACTTGACAGGACATTGTAGGCTCAGAAAACACATTAGTCAACTGGACTTAGCAGATAAAGACATTTGTCGATACTGCCAAGAGGAAGAGGAAACCGCATTTTATGTCCTATGCCAATGTGAAGGCCTTGCAAGGACGCGGTATCTATTACTGGGAGAGGAGAAACCGGCTGCTCCAAGTTATGCGGAGTGGCCACTGTCAAGGCTATTAAGTCTAAGAGGGCAGAGCTGGACAAGGTGATCTAATCCTATTCCAAAGATAATGGGTGTTCACAATAGATCTGCAAAGGTCGCAGTGATATAGGCTAACAGCCAACCCAAAAAATATCTATCTATCTATCTATCTAACACTTCACAACGCTACAATTTCGATTCTCAAGTAAATTTAGCACCTCGGAGTATGCTGGACATCATTTTATTGTCGAATAATTAACACAACCTAAACGATTCCCTCCCATAGGGATATTACGGATGCATATTTAATGGCTCACATCTGTAGATGTAAATGCGAAACTTAATATATTTTTAAAGAACTAGCTACTGCTAGATACCCTGCTTGTGCTAACAACCTCATGGAAAACCTGTTTTTAGGATAAATTTTATCTGAGGTTTAAACCGAAGGAAAAAATTGGATTTAGAAGCTTTTAAAAAATGTACGTTTAGACAGACTCATATACAACTGTTTAATTGTATGTAAGTATTATATTTGTGGAGAGATAAAAAATTATATATGTATTTATTTTTGAAAAGTTTTCATCGTACGTTACGACTTGTTCTGTGTATCCTACAAAGTTGATTATTTTTGAAACGTTGATGTCCAACGTTCATACCAACGGTGGCCTTTCGAGGTCTCTTAAAGTCGATTTTTTGGGAGTTGGCAGCTAAGAAAAGTAATTAAATCGTAAAATGTTGTAGATAAGACCCTAAATCAGTAGCGCACGTATTTATTTATATCGGTATTAAGAAATTTCTTTTAATCATCATATTTTCATCTTCTTAGGTAAGGGATATTAAGTGGTCATAATACGATATTTAGAATATTTTGTTTTTCTATTTTAACGAGAATAATTGTGGTCGTTAGGGGTGTTAAGGGCACTGAACATGGTTTTGTAGAAAATGGGTTATTAGACTTTGTACCAAAGTCAACCAAAGATTACCACGAGGAAATGACGTCTGATGTTTTTGAAGATTATTTTTCCCAGCTATTGGACTTTTTGCCAAGTGCTGCAGTGGTTGTCTTAGATAACGCCAGTTATCATTTAAAACTGGTAGAAAAGTTACCAACGACGCCATGGAAAAAAGGAGATATTAAAGAGTGGCTCCAGAGCAAGAATATTTCTTTTGACGACACCATGCTGAAAACGGAATTACTGCAACTTGCAAAGCGCCACAAATTACAATATAAAAGATATGTAATTGACGAAATGGCGAAGGAAAAAGGAATAACTGTATTACGTTTGCCACCTTATCACTGTCAATTAAACCCTATAGAATTAATATGGGCACAGGTAAAAGGTGAGGTGGCAAGAAACAATACAACTTTTAAATTGAATGACGTTAGACAACTTTTGATAAATTCTTTTGGAAACGTAACACGGAAAAATTGGACCAATGCCATAAACCATGTGAAGAAGGAAAAAAACGATTGTGGAGTGTTGATATCAATATTGAAGAACTGTTCGAACCCATTGTAATTCCTATCGGACCAGGCAACGAATCTGACTCATCGTCGGATAAATACGACGAAATGGAAGCCGAAAACTAAAGGAGCAAGTGCTTTTTTTATTAATTTATATTTAATTCTTACTTTTTAATATGTAGCATATTTTTATTTTAATTTGAATTATGCTTTAAAAAAACTTCGGTTCTACGGTCATGGGATGTATTCAGCTACCTGTTGTGACAATATTATCTAGGGTTTCTATTGTGTTTGGGTTAGTTAATTCTTAATTACAGGGTGGACTCTTTGAAAAATAACAACCATGACTATGTTTCAATAGAAATGTATACTACTTTTAGTTATTTTTCATGAACCACCCTTGCTTGGGCTTTGAAGGATTTGCGTTTATAGTGAATTCACTGTGCTGCCAACTGCAAACAAATAGACTATAGTGATGCATTTATTCGTATTTGCTATTTTGGAAAAAGGGTTTTCGTGCATTTGATCCGCATTGTCTGTTACTTGTTCTGGCCATCTTACTATATACGCCTTGTAGCCTGCATATCTTTTTGATTTGCTTATTTCTTTTGTTGTCGTATAGTATGTAGTCTGTTACCGGTTTTAGAATTTGCATCTATGTTGTACTGACTAGTCTTTTGGACGGATCTTACGCATGTTTTATACATTCTGGTTTTCGCGGCCGTGCTTATGTGCTTGTTTTTCCATTTGGAGTAGTTTTTAGTGTTTTAATTAGTATAGGTCGTTATTTTGGCGCCTGAGTATGTGAATTTCATTACTTGTTCTATACTTTTCTTGTAAAGTAATAGTTTTCATCTTTTAAATTCTCTGGAGATATTGCGACATTGTGTTTTTTAAATGGATATAGTCATGTACAACCGTTAAGTTTTTTGTTCAAAGAAGTTATCTTTGTCTTTATAGCACTTAATTTTAATTTCTTCATTCCCCATTCGGTAACTTCTTTGCGTAGTCATAAGCTATCTGATAATTCCGTCTACATTATGTTAAAGATTATTGGCTCTCTCTTCTTGTCTTATCCCTAAGTTGGAATTTTTTTCGTAAGCCCCGACTCTGGTTAAACAAATGTTAAGATGCCAGTATTTAATTCGTGATGTTGGGATCTAATTTTTGTTGTCTTAGTAGTTGAATTAAGCGCAGTTTGACAAACGCCTAGGTAAAGTCGATGAGGTAATATACGCCGTTTGTTGATCTATTTTTCCTAAAGCATTGTTGGTTTTGTGGACAGCTTTGATACTAAATTTAAAAAAATTAATTTCTCGATAGTTTTGGGATCATTTTTCCCCCTTCTTAAAAAGAAGTGTAATAATGTTTTGTTTTTACTTATCTGGTACTGGTGGTTATCTTGTTAAACAGAGTATTTTAGCAAATTTTAAAATTTTTGAAATTTTAGTAAGTATACAAACTAGAACATATTAAATGACATTATATAATAAAAAGAGTATTTTAGCATTTCATTGATAATCTTATCTAAACTAGGTGATATTAATTTTTAATGTAAAGAGTGATTGTTTTGTTTTCTCTTTAGTAATTGACCAATTCTCGCATTTGTCTATTTCTGCGGTTTTGCGTTTGTCTTTGTTTATATTGCTACATAATTGCTAAAAGCGTCTTTCCCAAGGATGATTTTTGTTATCGGTATATATTCGTTAATTGGCCTTTTTCTATTTTTACCATGTTTCATACCTTCTTTTGCGCTCTATAGAGGTCGTGCTCCATATCAGAGAATTTTTTTTCCAGAAGGTTTGTTTTATTGATTATATTCGATCATTTGTTCTATTTTATACTAACTTGTACTCGTCGTAGGTAATTTTGTTGCTTCTGTATGCAGTTAGTTTTTCTTCTGCCTGTGTGTTCACATCCTGTGTAAACCAGGGTTTTTGCTTCTTCCTAGGGCTTTGTCTGCGACCAATATTATAATTGCTTGTAGTTTTTTATGCGAATTTAATATCGTCTTCTTTGCCTATATCTTTGATATAGATCTGTTGTTAAGTCGTTGAATGATAATTTAATATTTAACCTTTTGATTTAGGTGGCTTAAACTCTACGTACTTTGTTCTCTATTTTTGCTAAGACAAGGTTGGTTGTGGCTTTAGCGGAGTCTAAGATTCTTACTTTAAGTACTGTTGGCGATGATATAGTCCATTACTTGTGCTTATAATACAGATGCTCTAAGTAGGTAGAGGTGACATAAATTTTTATCTAGCAAGTTGAAAATTCATTTCTTTTAATCTTGTTAACTAGCCATTATTTTTTTCTGGTCATGTGGTTTATTGGAATGACAGTGTAAAAATAAAGGTAAAAGAACTACTTAGTTTTGGTGTGGCTTCCTCAAAATGTTACAATAACTCAATTAAACTTTTAATGATTATACAGATTAATCTTATTGTCATTGATGAGGCCACATTTTACTTTTAGATAACGTTGGAAAACTTTGGGATGATCTTGATTTAGTCTGTCTTAAAATGCTTGCAGTTTCTTCTGTACGATAATAGAATGATTAAAATGAGTAGAAATTTTCTTACATTTGTTTTGCTATTTTTATGTGTTCTTACGAATCTTATTATCTGCAAATAACAAGTTTTTATTAATTGGACAATCAATGCTGCGAACCGCACAATTCTTTTCATTTTAGATCTTTCGTTTTGAATCAAGCACATACCTGTTCTTTTTAGGGTTCCGTAGCAAAATGGCAAAAAAGGGAACCTTTTGGATTCGCCATGTCTGTCTGTTTATCTATCAGTCTGTATGTCGCAGACACTTTTTTCTGAAATTTTAAGAACTATACTTTTGAAACTTGGTTAGTATTCTGTGAATTGCCTTACGATTTTACACAAAAATAAAAATAAAAATGTGGTGTTCCACATACTTCAAACTGATACTCAATTTTTTTCATCAAACACCTATGGATAGGTCTTTAAAATGATATTTAGGTTTCTAATATCATTTCTATCTAAAACTGCATATTTTTTGCGAGAGATACTTCCAAACTGGTAAAATGTGTGTTACCCCTGTATCTTCTACAATAAGGGAATTATAAAAGTAAAAAATATATATAATGTACATTACCATGTAAATTTCACCGATAATTGGTTTGATCGAGATCTACTAAGTAGTTTTTTTTAAACATCGATCAAAGTTACAACGAACTAAAAAAAATTATATTGTTACTTGCTGCTACGAAACCCTTCATGGGCGAGTCCGACTCGCACTTGGCCGCTTGCCCTTTAGAAAGCATTGTGTTAAATTTTCCGGAAATTATATCACCAGTGTGATCGCCGTCAAATATCTCGGATATTAATATAATAAATGATCTATCCAAGTGTTCTATTCCATAGTATAGACGCAAAAAATTTCTACCTTTTCATTAATTAACAGAGAAATAAGTAAATACCGGTTAATATTAAAATAGGAGCGATGTATATTAGTTTATAATTATTGTCTATAAATTATTTCTCTTCATTTAAGAAGATATTCATTTTTTATGAATTGCATTAGAAATCTTTCACCTATTAAAATTATAATTATTCACATTGAAGAACTTTTAGAGTTAGAGACTGAATAAAGAATGCCTATAGACTTAAAAAGTTAATATCATAATCAAACAAGGTCTAATGTAGTCTAAGGTGAAATGAAGGAAAATAATTTACAGATATATCCACTAGCTAAACACCAAAGTATTTTTCGTGAGAAGTGATGGTCATTTGGAGCAATGTATTATGTTTTTTTTTTTGTAAGCTATTCTTGCTACCTGCTTCTTCGTTTTTTTTATATATAAATACATGATGTTATAAAAACAAATTTACAAAAAATACAAAGAAAAGAAATTAAAATAACACAAGAAACTTTTGTCAGACTGACTAAAAAATGGTCTCTTTGGCTCGATCTTGTATAGATCGCTATATTGGATTTGGACAAAACGTTTTCAAAACAAATGGATTGGCACCGTTTGGATTTAACACAATTATAGCTTACAATATGGAAACGAATACAATGTTAATGTAGTGTTGTATCATATTTTTATTACAATGTAATACTTACTATTTACAGCTTGCTCTCTCCTTCTTTTTAATGTAGCTAAAAGTTCATCATTACTTCGGAAAGGTCTTACTACACCTCCTTTTAAGAAATTTTTCTTGGGAGCTTCTGTTGTTGGTTGTGGTTCTTGTTCTGGTAATTCTTCATCGTATTCTTCTTCTACAGCTTCTTCTTCCTTGCAAAATATATGACATTAATCTTAGTAATAATTAACATTTGAAAATACTGCATCTTTAACATAACCAACAATCAAACAATGTTTTTTATTGTTCAAAAAAAGCAGGTAGAGAGAAACATTAATACTAAAACTCTGACAAGAAGGTCTGTTTTTCTGCTTGATTTGGAATTTAATCAAAAGCAGACTTCAGATATAGACTATAACTTAATTCCGAGTTCGAACTCAGGGTTTATGAACATTCTGACACTTACTTAACTTTTTTGGTCAGAATTTAGTTCAACTCCCTAGTAGAAATTTAAGTTGAATAATGTGTTCGAAGTTGGGAAGCAACTGAAGTGTGAGAACCGGTGTGCATGGCTGTGAATTGCGCACATTCTTGTCGGTCACGTTAAATTTTTTTATGGAATATCCGGATAATAGTCAAATGAAACAAAAAAAGAATAATAACTGAACTTCAGATTTAGGCTGTGAGAGCATCTTTGAGCTAACCAATCTTTGAAAACGAAAATCTGTGATTCGTGAATTAGTACATATATGTTCCTTTTTTGGATTTCATTTACAAATAAATCTAGAAAAGGTAAAATTTAAACAAAGTATAGGTACTTAAACTTAAAATTATATTACCCATACTATAAGTTACAACTATCATGTAAATAATTACCAGAAATTGTAATATTTAATAAAAATAAATATCCCTAATATGTAACAGAATTCCAAAAATTCTGTTTTATTTTTCTCTGAAAAAATCTGATGGTTCTTTAATTTATGAAATCTCATATTTCCCTCTTCAATCCCAAAATTTAAATAAATGCTTAAAGTAGGTATACTTAATTTTGAAAATAAAAAGTAAAGACTTTTATGTCCTTGATGGGTTTTAGTAAAAAGGTACTGTAACGTTCGTTGTGGGCCTAGCTCCTCGACTATTTAATTTTAAAAATATCAGTTCAGTTTCAGTTTAAAATATTTATTACATTCATTATGTACATTTTTCTATATATATACAAGTTAAATAAAATATATACATGAAATTTTTTTATTATATTTGTTCTTCTCAAACGCCCCCTCCTTACTTAGTATTGTATTATAGGGCGGTTGTGCATCTAGTAATGTGACCTCTGAAATTTTCATAATTTTGTCGTTTGTTTGTATGTCTTGATGTGTTTATATCATGGAAAAAGTCGAGAAAAAACCATGTCAGTGTCTGTTAGTTTCCATTAGTAAATACTTTCATCCAGCAGCGTGAGGGCGATGCTCCTCTTACTGTTCGAATCGAGGAATCGCGAAGGCGAGCATTTACTGTCTTGTTTTAATTTTGGTTATGTGGTCCCGTAATGTAATTTGTTAGTCATGGGGTTTAAAAAACAACGGAAGCCGTTCGTGCATCAAGCCATGCTTCCTATTAGGGTTATCCATTGGTCTGGCGTTTGTTATGTCATTTTTAATCTTGTCTGTAAAATTTGTCCGAGTTTTGAACAATAAATTCCCTAATCGTTGGCATGGCTGATTCGAGGTGCAGTTCCGTGATTCTTGTGCCCCATTCCTCATTCAGTATAAGTCTAAGGCATCTGTTCTGCAGCTTCTGTAGTTTTTCTATTTTGTAGTCACTGGCAGAATAGAATACCTGGTATCCGTAACCGTAAGTCAGTGTAGGTCTTATGATTTGTTAGTAGGTCAGTAATTTGTTTTTCTTTGTCATGGCACTGGTTCTACATAATAGTGGGTATAGTTTCTTTATAAGTCCGTGTGTTTTGTATGTCAGATTCTTTATGTGTTCATTAAAATTAAGTTTTTTGTCTAGGTGGAAACCTAAGTATTTTATAGTGTTTTTGTCTTGTATTTCTTGTCCTTCTATTTTTATTGTTTTAAAAATTTTGGTATTGGTTTTTCTCTTAGTCATTGTTATAATTTCTGTTTTGTGTGCGTTAAGTTTTAGGTTATTGTCCTGTAAGTACGGTATTAGTGTTCTGTTTGTATGTATGTCGATTTTTCTGGCAGCAATTTCCAACATGTCCGATCGATTGTATAAGCAAGTGTCATCTGCGTACAGTGCTGTTTTTACTGCCGTGTCAAGGGGTATGTCGAATGTCATAATGTTATATAGTGTTGGAGACGGAACTGAGCCTTGTGGGACTCCTGCCTCCATTACAAAACTTTCTGAATATGTATTGTTAATTTTTACTCTGAAAGTTCTGTTGTCAAGGTATGTAATTATTGTCTTGGTGAGGTAGTTTGGAAAGTTATAGTTGTACATTTCGAGTCAAAAGCTTTTTCAATGTCAAAAGCCGCTAGCACGGTGCTTTCATTTTTTCTAAATCCCTGTTTTACATAGTTTACTATGTTGATGATTTGAGCTACCGTGCTGTGGCCCTGTCAAAAACCGTATTGTATGTCTGGTATTAGTCCTTTGTGATTTAGTGTTTTGTGTATTCGGTTTAGAAGTATTTTGTCGATTATTTTTGCTGTTACGTTAAGTAAAGAAATAGGGCGATAGCTCTCTACAAGTCGTTTGTTTTTTGTTTGTTTTGGTATTGGTATTATGTTAGCAGTTTTTAGTTGGTTCGGGTAATGTAGTAGTTTTAATATTGTGTTGGTTATGTATGTAAGTTGTATTATTGCTTTTTTTTGGCAAGTTTTTGAATAAAATAGGGTGTAAATTGTCAGGTCCAGGTGCTTTTTTGGTTGCGAGTTTGTTAATTGTTTCTATTATCTTTATAGGAGATGTCAAGTCCTCTGGAGGTACTGGTGATGTCTCTGTATTTTTAAGTCTGTAAATCTCGTCATTGATTTGGTTGTGTTTGTCTGTATGTGTTGAGGTATTTTTAAAAGTGGAAGCAAAGTGATGTGCTTAGGCGTCGCTTTTCTGAATGTCATTGTATAATGTTGCATTTGTTCCTTGTAGAGTTGGGATATTTGTTTGTGTCTTTGTCAGTTTTCTAGTTTGCGCCATAGCGTGTTATTGTTAGGTTTCTAAAAAAGTGTTCCATTTTCTATTTTTGTGTAGTTTGATTTCGTTGTTAATATGTCTACCCAATTCTTGTAATTGTTGTCTGTCTTCGTTATGTCTGTATTTTTGCCATCGTTTTCGTAAGTTATTCTTGTATTTAATCATATTTATTATGTTGTCTGGTAGTATGTCTCGTCCTTCTTGTATTCTACGTTTGACTGTTGTTTTGTCTCTTGCTTTCGTTATTAACTGTATAAAATTATTTATTTCCAGGTCGATTTCTTGTAGTGTATGTATGTTGTTGTTTAAAATAATTTTATCGTCAATTTCTCGTCTAAACGAAAACCAATTTGTTTTGGTGTAGTCGTATATTTGTTTGGGTCGTCCAGTGTTTACCTGTTTTATATTTGTTTCAAATAATATTGGAATGTGGTCGGATGTCATTTTTATTTTGGTTCTTACGTTTTGTATAGAAATATTTTTTGTTATGACTAGATCCAGAGTACTAGGTGTCGTGTTGTTGAATGGGTAGAATGTTGGTTCGTCTGTATGAAAAATACATAGGTTGTCAGTTTCAGTTATGTTTAGTATTAGTTTACCGTTTCTGTTTGGTGTCTTGCAGTTTTGGTCCCAGAGTGGATGTTTTGCGTTTAAGTCTCCAGTCAATAGCACCTTGCTTCCTGTCGCAAAAAAGTTGTGTAAATCTGTTTCTGTCAATGTGTACGATGGACTGAAATACGCCCCTATTATTGTCAGTCCTTGTTCTAGTTTTAATATTTTATGTTCACAGCTTGCGTTTGTATTGGGGCGTATTTCATGTTGTATGTTATGTTTTATTAGGAGAGCTACACCCCCTTGTCTTCTGACTGTGTCTATTTTGTCTTGTCTGTATGTTTTGTATCCTTTTACGTATAGTTTGTCTGTAGGAAGTAAATGTGTTTCAGTTAAAACTACAATGTCGAGTTTTTGTTTTAGTATAAAGGTTATTACTGTGTGTAATTTGTTTTTAAGTCATCCAGGATGATTGGTGGGCAGAATTTCCTTTTGTTGTTATTGGTGTTCCTACTGTTTTGTTTGGTGTTAGTTGTTTTTTGTGGTGACTTAACTATGGTTTTCCGCTTACTTTTTAGTTTGTTTTGTTCATTTTGTGTATGTTCGTCTTCTGAAGTTCTTATATCACCATTATCTGATATGACTTGAAATCTATTGCTGATATCTAATGAACGTTTGGCTTTTTGCGTTATTAGATTTTTAAGGTTAGTAGTTTTGTAGTTTTCCTTGGTACAATATAATCGTCTGGGTTGGTTTCGCTAGTATTTTGTAGGTTTTTATTATTCCAATGAAACCTACTGTTAAGTGTCAATATTTCCCTAGCCGGTATGTTTTTATTGTTGCTTCTTATGGGACTTGTTTCCATTTTTTCGATTGACGTTTGGTTTTCTTCTAAAATATTGGACTTTATGTGGTCTGGTATTTCTTTGGGCATGTCGGATTGGTTGAAACTGATTGATATTGTCAAATCAGTTTTTAAATAATCTCATTAAAAATCCGGGTTGCTAAAGGTTTTGAGTTCTTTTGTGCAGTCTTTGTTGCGTCGACTCGATTACTTTATCTGATTTGGGTAGGAGAAATTTGGTTTTTCCGTGAGATTCGATGCTAAATTCTTTCATTTCATATGGTAATTTGTTAGTAATAAGTTGTTTATCTTAACTCTCTGCACCCTTCGTTTTGGTGAGTAATAATTTAAATTTTATAATTTTAGTTTGTAATAATCCAAAATTTGGTGAATATTTTAATTGATATTTAATTTTATATTTTACTAACATTTAAATTTTCGTTCACAATCGCTTGTCAAGAATCAGTTTTTTATTGAATTAAAAATAAATAAACATAATAAGTGATTAACTTTTTTCTCGAACTTTGGAGAAACCTTTAGCGATTGTGTACGAAATTAAGGATTAAATGGTTGGAGTTTGATTGCTATTTTTTTATTCATTAGGGCTTTTGCCATCTTGAGAAGGGCCCTAGAGAGGACGTAATTCTCGACATAGCTTTCATTTCGAAAACACCTATAACACCTGTTCAGGGTCAATCGAACCAATTATTCCAGTGGTCTCCGTTTATTATAAGAAAAACATCAGTACTGCAGTCCGGAGGTCTTCGAAATTTGTTCTACAGATTGTACACTCGCTTCCGCAAACTCCGACAGAAGACTTCACTTATTCCAAAGATAAGAAAATCATTAATGACTTAATTTTTTTAATTAACTTCCTAATATTAATTTTTATCATTGAATAAACCATTTAAAACTGATTTCACATCTTTATTTGCATGTCTGTACTTGGCGCCCATTAATAATTGTTGGGAGGGAATTGATAAAAAAACTCAGAAGGAATCCACGATCCTAAACGTTAGCTAAGGGTAATTTAAGGGCTCCAGTACAAAAAATAATAATGAGGATTTATTACTACTACTATTAGTTAACGAATAATTCAGTAACTTACCGGCGGTGGAGTAGTAGTTGTAGTAGTACTGGTAGCGGTTTTACCATTAGTTCTTCCTGCTAAAGGATTTCTTCTACTTGTGAGTGGTCTCGCAGGTTTTTTTGGTGGTGCTGGTTCATCTACGTAGTCGGCTTCATTGTTTTCAGCTGGTCGTGCTGAAGATAATGCTGCAAGTGTGACTAGACCAAATACTAATCTAAAAAATAATAGACAAATAAGAATTGTTTTCAGTAACACATAAAAAAATATTTTTTAGTTTTTAGACTTTTCGATTTTTTTCTTTTTTATAATATTTTTAAAACTATCATCCGAAATGGTTAAAGAGTCTTTGAGGTCACCCCTTACCTGGGAATAGCGGGCGGTCTATAAAGCTATACATGAGACCCTTTTTTGATCCTAGACCAACGATCCGGCATGTGGTTGTATTTATATTTACTTTTATGGTCTTTAATTTATTTTTATTTATAAAAAATTAATTACATATATTTTTTAAATTTAAGCAAGTGCATACAACCACATGCCGGATGATTGGTCTAGGGTCAAAAAAGGGTCTCATTTATAGTCCGCTGTTTCCAGGTAAGAGGTTACTTCAAAGAATCGTAGGAAATTAAAAAAATAACTGATTGACAGAAGCTCTCTTCGATCATTTCAGTGTTTCGGATTTTTATTAATAGAAACCTGTATGTAATTAAACTACCATATTAAACAATTTAATGTTTAAGAATTTTCCCAACCTTAGGTACTCAATTTCTCACAGTTTTGTATACTATTAATGATTTTGTCTTTATTTTTAACATTTTTTTGCTTCACACAATTTTTAATGTAGGTATTAAAATATTTGCTGATTTTTTAAGTTTTTTTTTTGTATTTTTTTGTAAATTATTCCAAAAAATAGTTATAAATAAAACTTCGTTTTTTCCTTCTTTTGCTCTATACCATTTTTCTTGGCCTCCTCTATCCAGTTCTTGCCTCTTCTGCTTCTATTTTCTCTTGCCTTTATGTTTAGTTATACCTTTTGATTATTTTTTTTATTTGTTAATTTATACTGTAGCATTTTTATTTTCTAGTAAATATCCACGTATATTTGTTTTATCGTAAGTCACAGATAGGAATTGTTCTATGGTGATTTCAGTTCTCCAAACTGCCTGAACTGTTTTAAATCAAAAAACGTACATCTCTAACAGTGCCTTACTCTAACATCAGAATCTTTCGTAGCAAACAATGTTAAATCAATGTTGGAAAGTTTTTATTCACTATTCGACAGCTGTTTTATCCAATCATTTTTCAGTACAACTATTCATAAGTACCATGGAGACTAGACAAGAAGTACGAACTCCATGTATGCAAATAGGGCTACCAAAATGAGATTGCACTGGTGTTCCATTTGTACCAAAATGAAAACCAATGAGGACGTAGTTTGAAATAAAATAAATAATTTTTTATTATTTCATTATTAATTTATTTACACAATAAAAAAAATAATTCGATCTTTCAGATATAAATAATAAAAACCAATTTAATAATTCACGATTATTTAATTGTCTATATTCATACCGGTACAAAAGGAAAACTAGCGACGCTAGTGGTGAAAAAAGTAAACCTAATATGTATGTACGATACCGTGGACAGATTTTGGCAATTCTCCCGGTCGAGTGCGTACTCCTTGTCTAGTCTCCATGATAAGTACCTTCGCTCACCCTTCCTAGAGGGATAGAAACGAGATTCCGTTATAGATTTACCGTTAAAATACCTAGTAAACTAAATAATAAAGTATTTATAGATCTGGTAGATAGTTGTAGTATTATATAAATATTTAAAACAGGTTATAAGAAGTGGTATTTGTTACTATTAGTAGTAGTTTTGTTTTAATTAAGTGTATATGTATTTAAATTAGTGGTCTTGTTTTTTTTAGTTCCAAAATCTGTCAGTAAAGTTTTCATTTAATAATAACCTAATTTGTTTAGTAATCCGGCAGTTTCTAACTTATCCGGTTAATAATAAAATCAGATACCATAGAAATGTGAATAAATTCAGTTACAATAAACAGGAAATTATTTTAATCGAATTGAAAGAAAGCCTTGCACAAGGTAAACTAGTCTATAAGCTTGTATTAGTGATTTAAATTATTTTTCTATTGCTATATATTTAAATGTTGATTATTTGTAAGATCATAACCTGTAATTCAATTAATTTTTAATAAATGATTTATATTTTTTGGAAACTATAGAGTTTGTAAAAATATCACAAAAAAAAACAGGAGGTGAATAAATTGTGTATTGGAACCATCCAATTCTTTGCCAAAAATTCTTAAACAGAGATGACTGTGTGTACTGTCGTGGTGGAACAACTAGTAAGGCTGGGCGCAGACGCTCGGTTTCCTGATTCGGTTTCCGGATCAGGAATTCAGATTCTGAAACCTAAATGCTTCATTTACATACAAAATGTTCAACAAGGCGCACACGTCCTAGCGAACGGAAAAAAACCAACGTTCATTTCGGAATTCATTCCGTGCGTTTGGGTCGTAAGAACGGAAAAAAACTTAATAACGTCGTTTTCTCTTCTTCTTCATATCTAGCGCCAGTAAAAGTGCAATAGCAATCAATTCATCGTCGTCGTCCATTTATGCTTGCACAGAAACGTCGCTATTGGAACTGACCGTATAAATTCCTAATATAAAAAAAAACGGATGTTTGCGCTAGGTACACGGAATTCCGAATCTGAATTCCTGATCAGGAAACCGAGCGTCTGCGCACAGCCTAACACTGCTACGCAATCTTAAAACTTTTAAATGAAATGTTTTTTTGACGGTCTGACTTGGGAGAAGAAACTGTTAATGAACTTTGGATTAAATTATTATTGTTGTGATATTTTATTTGACCTGACGAAATTTTTTTGGACGTGGTGACATTAGCTTGACTATTGCTTTGTATTATTGCATCTTGTCTCACTCACCACCAGTATTGACCATTGACAGAAAATCTGGATCAGTTTCAATGTATTGTTTTAAAGCATAACATGTTTTAACTGGAAGTTCTTTTTGAGCTAAATAAAAAAATTAGCAACATACATATTTAATGTTGAATCCATCAGTGCATGTGTCTTCGTGCGCGTTTGAATTTATCAAAAAAAAAATATTGCTCAGATCACAGATTTAACAAAAACTTACTTATTAATTCTATACAGAAATACATATGCTTATTTTAATAAAATTTTCCTATTTTTGAATCGATATGAGAAGGTTTTTCTTCCTATCCTTTTGAGATTCATTTTCATGTTGCACTCTTTCTTGTGTTTTTAAAGAGTTTTGTCCTTCTTTTAGGCAAAACTAATAAATCGGCACTTTTCTACCTGAAAAACGAAACCCCGAACTCAAAAATATTTATCTTAGAAAAACAACTATCCACTTTACTAACTAAAAAAAAAATATAAATAATTTATCAATAATTTAAATGTAAATAGTGAACACAATATTACTGTACAAAATATACTTTTAATTATCAATCAATACGTCTTACTGCTTAAAAGCAGTGAATATCTAACGAAACAATTTGAGCTAAAAAGAACAGTGAAAAAGTAAAACATATACCTTATCAAACAAAAAGTATGATATATGTGCTGGAAATCAAATTATAAACGAAGTCGTTGAGATAAGGCACTATAAACATTGTATGGAGGGTAGAGGTAAGGAGAACGATCTTAAATGGGAAATGATTAAAAATGTGTCCACTTTTTAGAGGAACATAACACTTCTCAAACTTGCCACTACAATGGCGCTTAAGTAGATGTAGGGTACAGAATGAATGTAGCAGTTTTTGACAAATTGATTGAAATGTCGTATGATTTCGTAATATAAGTCACAAATTATATAAGTGCTATAAAAAAACGTGGTCAGCGAATTCAGTTTAGTGTATTTTAAATTCGTTTTATACTTTATGATTATCTTATGTATCTTATGATTATTTTAAAAATGCTGTCATAATAAAGCGGAAATGTGTCTTTCCTTGTTTATTTATCTATCCTACTCTAAGAAATTATGGCGCTTTTTTTAAAATTTACCCTACTACGATCGTAGCGCCACCCTTATTTACCACATTTTGACGGACACATTCAATACACGGAGACAGTTCTCCTTACCTCTACCCTCCATAAAACATTGGTATTATCGTCAGCCATGTTTTGTCCAATGTCAACCACAAAACCAGAGATATTAGAACAGATGTGTTGATGCCTAATATAAAGTTGGCAACAAGTTCTGACATCAGCGCACCATGTTTAAAACTTGACTTTTACATCCTTTTTGTGCTTAAAGTACCTTAAGTTTATTTTAATCTAAAACCACTAGTACTTACTCTGTCACTATACCGTTATAAGTACTTTTTCGCTTTTCTAGATACCAGCTGGTTTAGTTCCCATTTTCACCACTACAAAATACGATTGCACGTCTCTTTAATTTGTCTATGATCTGACACGTAAATTGAGTGACATTGGAAAAAAAATGGCTGATGATAATACCTATATCTATAGAGCCTTAGTTGAGACACCACCGTTAGCAATAGCAAGTACGCACTGGTTCAGAGCGACAGACAGCCCTTGATTTTATGTAATTTTAAAGTAAATATAATTCTTAAATAAAAGTGGCCTCTTTATTACATCAGCTATCTGCCAGTGAACGTCCCGTCAAAATCGATTCAGCCGTTCCAGAGATTAGCCAGAACAAACAGACAAAAATTTAAAACTATTGTTTTTAATCAAAGACTCGAATATCAAATTTTACATTTCTCCATTACCCAGAGAAAGATTCGTACAGTCGATACTTTTAAAAGGGTATGGACACAACGGGGACCATCGACCCTAGACCATAGCATAATACCCACGACCTTTGCTCTGACCCTCGCTCCGACCCACGCGCACCTGTGGTCACATCAAGGCTTGGAGCATCGCACTTTTGCGCCAGTTAAAGCGTGAACGACCGTCTATAAACATGGATTTTTCGACATCCTCTTCTTCGGACGAGGAAGATATTATTTTAAATTCAAGTGCTAAAACGTGGTACCTACATAAAGGATCTCAAAAGGCGAAAGTGCATCCTTTAAACAAAAAACGTATGTTGTATGGAGAATTTCATCATCTATATAAAAATTTAAGAAAAGATCCGCATCTTTTTTTGACTACATGAGAATAAAAAAAGAAACTATTATATTTTAAAAGAGTACCATGGTCGAGGGTCAAAAAAATACTAAGCTCAGTTTTGACCCTGGCACCAAGAATCAGACCTTAGCTCGAACCTATGCGCGGAGCGATGGTCGGTGCTCCGATGTAACCACATAGACCTAAAGGCGGCGCCAGGCATGCGGTATTCGTCAAATACTGAGCACGTGCTCGCTATTCGCCTATTAGTGTGAGTGGGACGCTCGCTATTCGGTAATGACTAATTTCTGTATTCGTCAAATGTATTTGGTGTTACCGATCATTGTCGGTTTTTTACCCCACTTCAAAGGAAACGAATATTCGGCGTTTGAGATTTTTAGTTCCATCCACACATTCGGCGAAGGTAGTCGTTGTGTATGAACTATATTGCTGCAAAATGGAGTGGACTAATGAAACCGTGTTGGAGTTTTTGGATGCCTATCAAAATGAGCCTGTAATATGGAATGCAAATCTTGAAAATCATAAAAATCGCAATCATATTTACGATGCATGGAAACGTATAGCGGCATTGATGGTTGAAAAATACACCATAAATGAGTTAAAGAAAAAGAAGGATTCGTTAATGGCATCGTATAGATCCCGTTCACAAAAAGCGAAACAAAGCTTGAAAAGTGGTGCTGGGACTGATGAAATATACAAAACTTCTTCTCGTCTTTCTTTTCCTTTTTTTTAATAATAATAAACCACTGGATATTACAACAAAAGCAGATAAACATAGCTCTGCATCACCATCAATCGCTACGATCGGTATGTATCTGTGCTCGTGAATTGATATTCGTTGTTCCCACATTGACTGGATACAAGACAAAATGCGAATATGTGGCGCAAGGTGCTTACCATTTAACGAACACTACACGAGCATCCAAATATTCGTATAATGGCGAGCACGTGCTCAGTATTTGACGAATACCGCATGTCTGGCGCCGCCTTAATGTTATGTGTTTATTTTTTTTTGGTGAGCGGAGCTATGGTGCGATTCTATGGTCGAAGCGATGGTCGGCGCTCCGTTGTGGCCGCACACTAAGAACGACGATCATCGGGTTGTCCGAGCGGCTCCCGCACTCCGTAAACCCCGGGCTACCCATGCATGGCGTTGAACTTACACGCTTCCAGTCTAAGCTGAACCCTATATAATATAATTGATCAAATAGATTTAAGCTCTATTTTACTTGGTACATATAAGTGATTGAAATAAATTGACACAACTTCTTTTTTATTAATCGATGTAAATAAAAAAAATAAGTAAAGCACTCCAAATATATTCTTGAAAATTGCATCTAAATCGGTTAACCTGTTTCTGAGATTAGCTATAAAAAACATACAAATATACAGACATACAGATATACAGACGAAATAATGATAAACATTGTTTTGGGTTTTTTTGAGTGTATAAAGGCACATCATATTATTATTTTTTTAAATATATTTGCCATGTATAGATTTGCTGAACCGAGATCCAAGATAAACCCAATTACTCATTGAAATTTGATCAATTGTCAATCGACGGTATGTGAGTACAATTTCTCGGTTTTTTTCATTGATTCTGATAGTTGTTTGTTATGAATCGATATGTTTCTGTGTTTGAACGGAGCAAACAATTGAACACTTAAGTTTTTTCCATGGCGTCATTTTTGTGTGCTGTTTTATCATTTATAGCAGCATTTTTACTGAAAAAACTATTATTTTACTGTCGTAAGCGGTTTCCATTAATAAATCGTCGTTTCGTTGTACCTTAATTTGTTTTCAGTCCTTAATTTCCATACTCCTAAGTTTTTTTACTTCTTGGTGGGACCATATCTTTTTCTATAATCGGTCTTCTATTAATAACTAATTTTGGCATTTTTCTTATGATACACCTTCAGAGCTCTTTAAATTTCTTATTTATTTACTTCGTTATTTGTTCTACTAACAATATAGAATAATATAATTTTCCACCATTTTTCCAGTAGGTAGGTAATTTTTTGTAAACGCAACAAAAAATTTAAGAAATAAAATTTTGATACCATAATTTTAAAGAAAATTCTTAAAGCAGCTATTGGTATACCTACTTTAAAAAAGTAAAATTAAAATTACAATAAAATTGGTCATTATTTAGTAACTATTTGAAACATCGAAAATGGCATTTTTTAAACTTACATATTAAATATGCAAATAATTACATTAAAGCTCTAGATAACGAGGTACCATTTTTTCAAATTTAATTTAAAAAATCTCATATGAAATGGCTGATTCAATTAAATTACTCCAATTATTCCAATCTAGATATCATCATACAGAACATTCTTTACATTTTAATTTTTTTGAGTACTCCGTTTTATATTGCTCTCATTTGAAATTTTGTATCTACCAATCACGCTTTAATTTGGTTTGGCTTTGACCCAAAAGTGATAGTTCTTACCTCAGTCGTCATTAAGCTATCAACGAAAAATCAGTGACGATATTACCGAAAAGTGATTTCCTCTCTCGGACTCGGAGTGAAAAGCACCCGCAAATCCATTTTCAAATATTGCGACGAACTGTTGAGATTTCGAAAGAAAAGTTTCCTACTAACGCTATAGAATCAAGAAATACCAATGAAATAATAATAAGATTGACCGGGAGGCTACCTCCAAATACTGTTTTCTGTATAAAGCGGCGATAATATGGAGTTCATATTTATAAAACGAATCTCAAGAGATTGACAGCTTCGCAGTAAGGATATAAACCGTCCATGAACAATATTTAGTTGCTTATACATATTAGAAAAAGAAGTTCCAGAAGAGATAGTTGTTATACTTGAAAAGTCAAAAATTTAAGTAAATTACAAATACTGTTTTGGAATTGTCTCTCTTTTACACATAAACCCTTCAGTGAGGTAATCGACATTTGTCTTATTATTAAGTTTCAAATGAATTTGGACAAATTTAGAAAAAAACTTGATTTTATAATAAACTAGATAAAATTTCCAAAGAAAAGCTTAGTCTTTGGTTGGCACAACTTTTGTACTAAGATATCTTAATCTTTTGAATTAAGATAACATTAGATAATTTAGATCTTAAGTTTGAAAATTTTTTGGTCATCAAATGAATTTATTTCATCCTGTCCAGCAAATAAACTTCCCTATCTTCAATTCGGCGCCGGTAAGAAAAACATTACGGTATCATGTACTGTAATGTGTTGCCTAGCAACTCTGCTTTGATTGCTTAAGGGAAGACAATTAATTTTAATTTTTGACATTTAAAAACACTATAATTTGACGTAACTAGTCAAGTTACAAACTATTTTTAAAATTTTTATAACTTAATAATTTATTAAAACAGGATGAAATACCTAAAATATAATACGATACATGGTCGTTAGGTATTATTACAGGACTCGTTTTTATTTCCAGACTCGGCACCTACGTCGCCTCGTCCGTAAACTAACTCGTACTGTATTAAGTCACCTACCGACCTCGTAACGTATGGTTTACTTTCGTACGAAACTTTCTTGATCGTATGAATTGCGCAACTTTCGAATGACAGCATGTTGATTTTTGAAGTTATACTTCTATTCATGCACTCGGTGGAAAAGATTTGTGTACAGTTAAATGGGAAAAATCATTACATATGTAATGGTGTGAGTAAGAGAGAGACAGTCACACTTATAAGGTATATTGGTCGGTAACAACAAAGATAAAATTTTATCACATGTTATTAGTCATAACTATAATTCCTTTGAATACCGTTTCAACATTCAGTACATTAAAAAGGGATAGATATACAAAAAACAGTCTGAACTAATGTATAAATATCATAGTGACGGACCACATGATTATTTGACAGATTATTTTATAATTCTGTCACGTAAGTTGACATATTAAGTTTAGTATTTTATATTATTAGTATTAATAATATTCAGTAATGAGTATTTTAATGTAGTCTAAAATACGTCACATGGTTGCAGTATATCCTGCACTATGCTTTTAAGGTTGTTGGCTACATAAACAGAGTTTTTACGAACAGTCGTGGAAATAAAGCACCAAAACCTCCGAATTTTGTAACGTAAGATGGATCGGAATGCGTTTTTTTGCATTGGATTCGTATCAGGAAATTTGTCGCTATATTTAATACTGTAAAAATGGAAATTGCATTTCTGCATTCGAAAAGTACATTCCGAACAGACAATAGAGAGAAAACTTGCAACTCGGTAAGTATTGCTGAAAATGGGTTAAATTTATATACTCGGGGTTTTTGGAGTCGCTGAACACGAATATCACGATTCCAAAAGTCTCCGCGGCACTTGGTGTATAGGGTATTTACCTCTTCTCCTGGGGTTTTATGTAAATTCTGTACGAAATCAGTGCACACTTGGTACTCGGTGGTTTTTTGAGTCGCTAAATACGATTATAATAATGGCGATGGTGTTCGAAACACCTGGTTCTTAAGACGGACCTCGTCTCCAGGAATTTTATGCAAATTCGATACAAAAAGAGTGTGCACACTGTACAAGGAGATTTTTGAGGTCGCTTACCATGAATATCATATAATGAGTTTGCTAAATCATTCGCATACAAGTTTATGAATCCATGCGCATGTGTAGAAGTATAACTTCTGTCGGCAGTCCCACCGACTGCCACACTAGTTTTTTTTATGGATTGGCACAAATTTTTACTGGTAATTTCTTAATTTATTTTGAAGTTGGGACTACTTTTTTAAGCTTCTAATACTGGAACAACTTGGGTATAAAAACTTACTGATCTTCTAACTTTCAAATAAGAACTTCTTTAACTTTTAATGAATTATTGTGATCCTCAATTAACTATTTTGGCTTACAAATTTCTCGATCTTTTTGCGAATTTGAACTTTCTTATTAAAACTTCCTAATTTTTCTTAAAAATGAAGGCAATTTTCTAGTAATAATGTTTTCATCTGGTAAGTAATTCGGACAGCCAAAAAATTAGATTTTGTTAATATTTGTCGAAATGGGGATTATCTTTTAACAACAACTTGTTTGTATTAATATATGATCTTCAACTTTCGTAAGAAATCTTCGTGAACCTTTTATGACTCGAGGTATCTTTTATTTTGACCCAAATCTTATTGGACTAAATTTGAGAAAAAATTACAATTTACATTTGAAGACCTAATAATGTCAGAATATGGTGAAGAGCTAAAAAAATGTTAAATTATTGTATAATCTTTAATTAAAAATTATTATGAAATTAGACTAAAATGTGGATGTTTATATAACAGTGATATGAATCAATAAAGAAAGTAAAAGTATCAAAATGCCGATATCCGGAACGAACCACAAGGTCACGGTGTCACCGAATTCAAGATCAGATATTTCACAAGATTCTTGGTAAAAATATATTAATCAATTCATTTACACAAATAGATTTTAAAAGGAGTTCCATGGACGTCAATTGGTACTTTTTTATTATCATTGAAACGTCTGTTTCTCTAATTCAAGATGTTATTTTATTAATACGAATATTATGAAGAGAGTAATGAAATTCGATTATGCGCTCAAGAAAATAATTTTCCTAGTTGATTATAAATAAAATGTTTTTTAACCTCAATTGAATGAGAATTATAACAAAAAATCCCAAAGCCTAGTAGAATTGTTTATTTTAAATCCCAAATACCACTTAAAATTTACATTTAACACGCTTAACTTCATTTACTATGTTCATACGCTAACATGAGAAAACATATTTTCTGGAAGAATTCGATTTTATTAATCCATATCGTTGTTTTAGAGAAAGGAAGGAAGAAAGGAAAGAAAGAAGGAAGGAAGGAAGGAAGGAAGGGAGTTCAAAGGTATATGGTGCTGGTGGGTGTGTTGGATGTAAGGACCCAGTTGTCCTTTTAAGGAGAGGATGGGAAGGTTTGGATGGTGTTAGCAGCTGTCGTCGGTCCTGCTCTTACAAACCTCTCCACTTGTAGCAGGTTGGTGTTGCTGTCTTTGAGGGAGATACAACGATTATTGCGGTCATTTAATTTTTTGTATTACGATTTTTGCAAGGAGAAGAAAGTCACTGTTGGAGAATACAGTAGACATGAAAAAATTCTTACAATTTTGACATCGTTGTCATTAATTTTTAGCATTCACTGTACATGATTTTTTATGTGCTTAGGCCAAGATGTAATTTATAACATATTTAATAACATTGTATGTTTTTTGAAGATTTTATTTATATTTATTTCAACATGTTGTGGAAGTCAACGCTTGTTAAGTTTATTGCAGTAAAACAAGAGTTTTAAGTCAAAAAAGTACACCTATAAGTAGTGTATAATCCTGCTTAGCAATACTCATTAAATTGTAGAATCTCTTGTCTATCGTTTCAACCAATCATCTACTAATTTGTCGAACGTTCGTTGGTACCCTCGCTCAGTCGTTATAAAAGGATGGAATTGAAGTGCTGGTATTAATAACTGGCCAATCAAAACTCTTTTTTAGGGAAACAAAGCGCTGCATAATCTGCCGCCCTTTCTCTGGGATGATTACATGGGAAAAATTTAACATTCTTTATATGTTTTGTTTATCTCTACTTATGACATATAAATTGGTTTGAAGTTTCTACAGTCTTCATTTAGTTTTAAGCTTAATTAATTGAAATTTTAGTGTAGAACACAAAAAGCCCGTGTTAATTCAACAATTATTCAATAAAAAAATGTGTTTCTTTTGATTTAAACATTTTTTTGTTTTTAAGATAAACTTATTTTTAGAAGTAAGAAACGGTTTAATATATTTGTAATTTATGTCAACTTCAGATTAAAAATTATTTTAAAATAATCTGTTCATCACTCCGTGCGGAAAGCACTGCTTTCGACCATGCAGGACCGTGCGGAAAGCAATGCTTCCTTTAACGTTACGAAATATAAAACTTTTGATCACTCCGTACGGAAAGCGTTGCTTTCGACAATGCAGGACCGTGCGGAAAGCAATGAATGAACTAAACAGAGTTGATAAGTGTTTCCCAATCAAAAATAAATGAGATAGAAAGTGAATGAAGAGAAATTGAGGATGAATTTTCTAATAGTTTTGCATCTAATAACGCGGTAGTAAATGCACCACGATAAAATCAATCAAACGTTTCATTACTAAATAAAGATTTTGTTGATTCTCAATTATTATCTAATATACCTAAGTTGAATAAAAAAAAATGTCTATAGAATTAAGCAACTGTTCAAATATTACATTTAACGTATTTAACAAAGATTCATAACTATACATTATTTTGTAATAAAAAAGTGTTTTTTTATGAAAATGTTATAATTTCTTAACTCTAAAAATTTTTGTTTTGATGGGCGGGATCCGCCTCCCCCTACCCTCCTTCAGCGTCTTCACGGTGCAGGCGGATCAGACCTAATACTACTTTTATTATCTTCTTTCCTTTTATTTTAGACAAATTCAAGAGCTTTCCTCACGGAGTGATGAAAAGTAGAATACGCAACTCATGCGGTGCGCAGGTAATCCCATCACTCGTGCTTTTTATCGCGCTCGTGATGGGATCACCTGCTTTCCGCACTCGTTACGTAATGTACTATTTCACCTTTAGGTGAAAAAAGAAACTACATTTCAATATAAAAAACTTAAGAAAATTCTTTTGTTTTTGCTCAATTCTGAAACCAGTTTTGTTTGCTTACCAAATTTATTATTTATAACCTTTTATTTTATATATTGCTATGATTGCTACTCAACTATTTTCTGTTGTTCTATTCATGTTACATGGCTGCTAGAAAATGTTTTGTTAGTATATGTTGTTATTATAAATAACATGTCTTTTTTTTTCATTTAGAACTTAACAGAATTTATTTTTTATAAGACTATTAGAAGGTAAGTGTGTGGTTATCATTATATGAAACAGTTATATCCAAAGAGATACATCCTAAATTCCAGTTTTACCTTGTATTCAAAAAAATTGAGTGGAAATTTTATTATCTTTTTCTTTCAATTTCACTAATTTGAATCTCTTAAATAAAAATGTTAACATCAAAATTTATCAATTTCCATCCACAACACGAACACTCGAACACTTGAACCACCGTACGCCAATGTGGCTTACTAATTTTTTCTTGCTTTGACTAAGGTTAGCTGAGACTATTAATAAATTATTTAAAAAATATAAAGGGTAGGTATTTCAGAGTTATGTGCTCAGATTAAAAATTTAAGTTCAGGAGACAAAAATAATAAAAAAGTTCCATCTGTAGGAAATGTTTCGTCAAATAGTTATGCTCCTTCTAATTTGGGGTTTGAAATTAGTTTTTTGATTTTTGCTCAATACCAAAAATAGCTAAAAAATTGAACTTCGGCAATTATTTTTTACAAGTAGAACTATTTTTTAAAACATCATATTATTGTCAAATCCTTGCTTTGTTTTTTTACAACAATTTGTTTTGCCTGTTAAAATTTTGTCATAAAAAAATTCACCCAAATGTTTTTTATCAAAAAAATAAAAACATCTCCAATATAAAAATTCCAACTAATTTTAAGCAATCAATATCAAATTGAAAGATTACTTTCCTAAAATTTCACTGAGATAACGTGTCCCCGAAGAAAAATTCATATCAATATATAAAAGAGGAAGATAACTGACTGACTGTAAATACACACAGATTAAAGAACAGCTCAAACCGCTGAACCTAGAATCCTGGAATTTTGCATGTAGGTTCTTTATGTAACGTTAGTAAGCAATAAGAAAGGAATTTGGGAAATGCCACTCCTAAAGAGGTAAAATAGAGAATGCAATTTTGTATGAAATTTTTTATTACCTTAATAATAAGTTTGTTCGTAACGTAACCAATAATAAGAAGTAACTCAGCTTACTTTTTATTTAATTATCTTTCACCAACGACTTAATATCACAAAAACTGTTTTGTCTCGCGGACTTAGAATCTCTTTTCAGAATAACAAAAAAAACTTATTTGAACTTAAAAATTTGTAAGTGCATAACTGTTTAACGAAGCGTTTCCGGATATTATTCATTGAAAAACTTTTTCTTATTTTTGGGTGCTCAACTCATGATAGAAATTTAATGTAAGATTTATTTTTTTATATATGTAATTGATTAACAATTCCTGTTAATTTCGCCGCCAATGTTTTAAAATGATTAAAAATATGCACATACGTGGGCAGAATGGGTATGTGTAGTCGTAACTTTCTAGTGTTGTCTCAATTCGCAGAGATCTTGGCGCCACATGCAATAACTGAGATTGAAGGCACGCGCCTTCTGGACAGAATTTTTGTTTACTTAAACATAAAGTTTTGTAACATTAGAAAGTACCGTTTAATCAAAGGGCCAAAAGTCATCATTGGATACGATTTGTTTTATGATAATGTACAGAAATTTCATTTCGATAATTATTACTTTAATATCCATTTTTTACATGAATTTAAGTACTTGATAGGGAGTTAGGGAGTCGAAGTATAGCGTTACAGCAGGCGTTTTTCTGTTGCATGGTTAGTATTTATGTACTGGTTTTTATTTTTCATGCTATTTTCTTAAATTAAAATTTGATTATTATTATTATATAATTATAGCACAGACAAAGAATAATTTAATACTCGAAATTTCACGGGTAAAATATCATATTTATTTATTTTTTATGAACAAGGGAAGGTACCTATAATTTAATTAACCGCACAATAAACAGGATTTGATAATTAAAACGATTATATGCTGTACACAGAATAAAAAACTGAAATAAGAAATTTTTGTAGATATTAATTAGAGAAATATTTAATATTATGTTTATATTTTTTTTCTTCGGGGACACGTTCTCTCTGGGAATGTAATCCTGCGTTTAGAGATTAGGTTAGAGGTTACTTAGATTGAGTGTCGATTTTTGTATTAAATAGGGATATGTTTCATTTTGTTGTTAGGAGATTTGGTATTAAATAGAATTGAAAAAAGTTGCCATTAAAAAAATAATAATAAAAAAATAAAAAATAGTACTAATAATTAAAAAAATATATCATTAAATAAAAAGGATTTAGCAATTAGCAGTAGGGGCCGGAGCTGGGAAGTGGTAGAGCAGAGAGGCCAGAGATAGAAAGTTAAACAGCAGAAAGAAGGAGTTGGAAATAATAGGGAATATGCATGTAATTTAGATTTATTTGATTTTAATATCAACAATACTTTATGCTCTTAAAATTATATCTAAACCATTATTTCTATATTTAATTTGGACTTGATTCCATAAAACTTAAATTAAAATGTTAATTTTGTGCGCGATATTCAAATCTGAGAAAACGACCCATCATTGGTCGAAGCGACGTTACGTCACATCGCATCCCTTTGAGTTGTTTACATGTGTTTACAAGATATTTGTGCTTAAAATTGTGTTTTAATTATATCCTGTAGTGTTTTGTACTGTGTGTAGTAAATATCGGTAAAATGGTGTTTTATCTTTTTGCATGATTTCACAGCGAATTAAACTCAAAAATCTCAAATAATCACACTAAATGTAAACAAATGTCACTGACAGGTGGTGCGATGTGACGATTCCGAAGCGCGCGCAAAATGGAGCGTTTGAACATGACAAATTTAAGCGACTTTTTATTTATTTTTTTAAAATTTAATTAGTACATTTTCAACAATACTTTTATTTTTTACTATATTAAAACGAAGTGAAAAGTGAATTTAACGAATAAAAAAATACATGCATATTCCCTATTGGAGTGGAAAGAAGTTCATCCTCAAGAAAAATAAGTTTTTTTTGTAATAGCAATCAATTTGTAAGTGTCAGAATCCAGAATCCACAACCCATAAATTGTATTATTGGAAGGTGTTTCCTAAGAGGGAATCGATATCAATATAGTATGATATAAAGTACATAGAAAAAATAAATATTTACAATTGATCAACATTAAAGTATAATAATAATCTATCAAGGACATAAATCGATTAAGCCAAATTTCATTTTTAGGCCCGCCGTTTTATTGGTGTGTTCAGGCAATGAAAACTTCTACAATAAACAGTTTTTACTCCTTCTGACATCTATTAAGCAATAGAAATACTACCATTAATTTTATTAATTGACATAGCAACAGTAAAACTAGTAAACGATTATTTTGAGATATCTCTCGAACCCGCAACCTTTGTTTCTTCGCGGCAGCACTAAGTTATAAATGCTTAGTAATTATTTAGCTTTTTGGTCGCTAAATTACACTTACTCACTTTCTCCTTATGTACATAAAGCATGTCGTTAGTGAGAGAGATATCTTGTCAAATTGATAGTTGTAACATCAAACACTAAGTCACATTTTTTGTGCCCAGTCCTAAATTTTTATTTGGTTACGAGACCGGAACCTTGTAAATTTTATTAAACGATTATTTGAAATATCTCTCATGTGATTTGTAAAGTTTTAGAAAGTATACAAAAAGCTAAATAATTACTTGGTATTGATAGCTTAGTCGTTAGAGCGTTGCCGCGTAGAGACAAAGTTTGTGGGTTCGAGTAGGTACTGCTGGATGCAACATTTTTCAATTTCTCCTTAATATCATTTAAGATATTCTTGTTTGTATACTTTCTAAAATTTCAAAAACACTAAACCTAGTTCAGTAGATTGGGTTTGAGGATAGACCTAGAAAATAAATTGCTTACTTATGTTATTCATATTATATGTTTTGGTTAATTTTAGTGACTCGTGTCAAGATCACATTGAATAAAATCGTGATTTAACACAAAAAGGGCAGGTTTCTTAAACATCGCATACTCAAAAATCATTTTAAGAAAAGCTCATGAAAATAATCAGGTTTTCGTCCGTTCTATACGTACTGCTAGAGTAAGATCAAAAAGGTCTTATGATTTAAATGTTTGACGAGCTTTTGGTCATGTAGGTATTTAGTAATAATCTGCAACATGAATAAAAATATTGGGGGGATTATCCCTTCAGTCCATCTCGGTCCGCTTTTAGGTTGTTTGGCTAAGTTTATCCTAACTAGGTTCCGGTTAACCAGAAAAACTTCATAGCCCATCCCAAAATATACATAATTTATTCAATTTACCTGGATAGAGATTTTAAAAGACCATAAAGGTATCAAAACATTTAAACAATATTATAGCCCAGGATGTAGGGGAAATAGTAGTCTTTAATTCAGGAATTTATGTAACCTGGCCTACATTATAAAGGAAAACATGAAGAACAATCCCCCAGTTCATTCAACAGAAAATGTTTGGTTTTTATTTATTTATGACCTTTCGTAGGTGAAAAATACGTATTTTTTGTTTTTTTAATTTTTTACCTAAAGTAAGTATTGTTATAAGGATCTTTTGTATAAACTACAAAAGTATATTAAAGGATCTTTAGTTTGAGCCGTAATGCCTTTAATTAAATCTAATTTTTATTGCAAAAATAAAGAATAAAGGATAAAATTAAAAAATCTAACATTTATTGTAAAATTAATTTTTGTTTATTTTAGATGTATAACGTTCAAGCCTACTTAATTCCAAATCGAATAAGATATTGGGGGCTGAGATACATGAATTTGTTTATCCTGCGACCTTCAACTTTCAGTGCCTATAGGATTGCCGAAAAATATGGTAGAGGGTTAATTTTAGTCTCATTTTTTTCCTTAAGCCTTTAATTTGCATATTGTGTTGGAATGTTATGAAAAAATTATTTTTGATCCGTTAAAAACAGTTAATTATGAAGATGTAAAATTGCAGTTATAAACATTTAGAGCTGCAGCGCCCCCTACTTATCCTACAATTTTTTAATTTGCAGATTATTGCAGCTAACATCAAGATTTAAACAAAAAAAAAAGTCTTTTAAGACCAATGGGAGACGAGTTAGCATAATTTTTTCAAAAAATTACAGCGACTTTATTTATAACAATTAAGAAATAAATCTGGTGGTTTTTGTTAATCAAAGACCTATATTTTCAATTAATTATAGTTATTTATAATTAAAAGCGTTTTTTGTAATAAAAAATGACAAATAAAGTTGACCTCTTTTCACTTTCTCACTTTCTTTTTCTTTATCATCTTCTTCAAATTCAATTGTTAGGCAATTTTCACAACTCTGTTTATTGAGTGAGATGGATGAGAATTAATAAATGTTTCTGAGGAAACTGTGCACGTACAATCGACTAAAAAAAACAAAAAAACTAAATATGTTCTGATTTTACAAATATTGAACCTGATTTTATTACCAAATAAATAAATTACAAGTATTTTACTGCTTATATTATTGTTTTTTACTAATTTATTCCTTATTAATTTGCAGTTTAAGATCTACTTATAATTTATAAGATTCTTATTTGTAAATTTATTAAAGCAATTGATTAATCTCAAATGAAATTACACTTGTTTGACCACAAGATTTAAAATTATTTTTTTCATTTTAAAAACTGGGGGATTTTTTTTCATGTTTCCCTTTATAATGTAGGCCAGGTCACATAAATTCCTGAATTACAGCCCAAAATCATCCTTATTTTCCCCTACAGCCTGGGCTATTAGTGGATCGCATTGGGAGGCTCCCAAGATATTTACTAGGCACCAATTAAAATTTTATTTTAATGTGTGGTACAATAACTAAAATTTCAATTGAAAAATGAAATCTGTATGAATTAACTGATAAACTAAACACTGATTTTGCTATCACAACGTCATCACTTCGGCTACCAATTTGACTTTTACTCTAATCTCCATTGAAGTACACAACTGTTCTTAAAAAATTAAGCAGTATGTACGCAGTTATTAAATTAAATTTGAATTGCTCTTACTTAAATGATATTTCAGAAAATATATTAATTTTAGTTTTTTTTTCTTACTATTCTCCTGTAAATATAAAGGCAAATAATTGCAATAAGTATATAGGTAAGTATTTCAAAAAAGGTAATTTATCTGTAGTATTACAATGATAATTTTTTACTGAATATAGTAACCAATCAAATTATTCAATTTTGAGTCATATGTCAAATTCCATCCAATCACCTCTGGATTACAGCGACAACACTCTACATGTGGTGTTTTCAGTTTGGTGTTTTCATCAAAAATCATCGAGTATTTGATTAAAAATTAATTAAACGTCAAACTGACAGCTGGCTTGAAAATGTCGCAAAGATTTGGTGTAAACTGTAAATTTGTTTAAAAATGAATAATAGTTGATAGATTAAAAATAATAAATTTTGTTGAAAATTATTAAACGTCAGATTGACAATTTTTTGAAATCTACAAAGTAAAAAATTATCTTATCGAATACCCCTCAGGCCTTGATAAATACTCAAAATTTTGTCGTAGAGGATCCTTCAAGCGTGTTGCTCCAAGATAATAGCCCTCGGCCTGCGGCCTCGGGCTATTATCAAGCAACACGCTTTCAGCATCCTCTATGACAAAATTATCTCGGTATTATCAAGGCCCTAGGGGTATTACTACTGATAATATTTAGAAATATTTTCGAAAAAAATGTGCTAGATTAGAATCGAAAATCTGCAGGACCGATTGTAACGTTCGTTTTTAAGCCGAAATCCACCTGACTATATTTGGTATTTATTTTAAGTTGTATCGCGTCGTCGGCGTCGTGGAGGGAGACGGGCAAATTGTTTTCTTCGTCAGCTTATTAGTTCGCTTTGTCCATTTTCACTCCGTTTCTTCACTAAATCAGAAACATTATCTGAATATTTTCGGCCCTTCGTTATAAGGTATTGCCAAATCAAGAAGGGCCCTCGTAAGAATTATCTTTCAGTTCAATAAAGAATCGCTGACAGCCGTCAGCCATTTTGTACCTGAACAAGAAGTCGTCACAAAGAAAAAACCATTCCGGGATAGTTTATTAAAGAAGATTCTTCCTTTAAGAAAAGACCTGACCATCCTTGATTGGAAGTAGAAAAGAATTCCTGAAGATAGATAGTCAAGCTCCACCGAAATAGAAGCCAGAATAAATAAAGATAAGAGAATTAATTAATTATTTATTTCAAATTTTTTAACAAAATTCTTGAATTCTTGATCTAATAAATCATCTTAAACTGATTTTTTACGTATTATATGTTTGTCTGTACTTGGCGCCCAGAATTAATTGTTTGGGGAAAATTGATAAAACTCAGAGGGAAGCCACAGGTAATAAATAAATCTGTATTGTGTTCCATAAGATTTTCAAAAACCGATTGTGATAAAGCTTGCTTTAATAAAGTATGAGCACGTACTGCTCTAGCATACGCATGTCCAGAAGTTATGCGATCAATTGTATTTTCAGCATATATCGTAGAAAGAGCTTCTTTTATCCCACTTCCAGCCATAATATAACCAATGGATCCCATGTAAGATATTAGAGTATGAAACGAGCCTAGCCTCCACTTGTCAGACTAGCCAGAGCAACGCGACGTGTCAACTCAATCCACCCTTATACTGTTTAATGCCCGACATCGAGAACGGATCGATTCGATCAATCCTTCATCCACAGGGTCTCCAGATTGTGGAACTTCTTACTTTCCCACGTCTTCCCCACTCGTCTTAACTTGCAGGCCTTTAAATGCCAAATTAATAAATTGTCTCTTCTGCCGCAATAGATGTTCTCGGTACATTTGTATTTAGGTCTATACCTACGAGGACATCCTTAATAAAAAAAAAATACACAGCAGAAGCAATATCCCGTGCTTTCATGTATAGAGGTTGATCGAACGTTAAAATGCATGTTCTCATATCCAATTCTTTAGCATTATCTACAGAATTTTTTATTGTTGTGTAAATTGTGTGATAATCACTTGGAGCTGCGTTAATGAAAGGCAAAAAAATTATCGATGACACATCAAAATCATGGGGATTAGTTAATAAATTCATAAATCCATTCCATCCGGAAAATTTGTAATTATTTTTGAACTTTAAATACGTCCACAAAATATTTAATTGTCCATTTGTAGTAAATTTCTTGATATCCGGTTCAGTTTCTGGTAACTTGAATGTTATCTTTGAAAATCCTATACCTGTAGAAGCTGGATATATTTGCAGAGGGATATTTCCGTGTTTATAAAATTCAGATTCAGGTGGAAGTGTCTTCAAGCGCTTGATAGGTCGTCGAGGTTGTATGTTGTATACCATCACTTGGACTAACTATTTCAATGCTTCCCATATAATGAAACGTTCCTTTAGAATCAATAGTGTTGATATTAAATAAACAACATCTATATTTTTATTCGATCCGTTCTCGATGTCGGGCATTAAACGGTATAAGGGTGGATTGAGTTAACACGTCGCGTTGCTCTGGCTAGTCTGACAAGTGGAGGATAGGCTCGTTTCATACTCTAATATCTTACATGGGATCCATTGGTTATATTATGGCTGGAAGTGGGATAAAAGAAGGTCTTTCTACCATATATGCTGAAAATACAATTGATCGCATAACTTCTGGACATGCGTATGCTAGAGCAGTACGTGTTCATACTTTATTAAAGCAAGCTTTATCACAATCGGTTTTTGACAATCTTATGGAACACAATACAGATTTTGCAAATGTAATAAGTGATGATGATAACTCTATTACTTTTGAAATGTTCAACTATACAGAAATAACTGGAAACCATGGATTTCAAACGCTTACTAAATTTTTTAAAAATAAGTTACTAAAGCTTAAAAATAAAAATAAAGCGTCAAAACTATGGATTACTTATTTTCGAATGGTTAGTATATTGAAGGACTTCATTGCTGCGGATTGTATGGGAGATAGGAATTTACATTTATATAGTATTGAGCTAATGACTCCATTATTTTATGCATCAGGGCATTTTTCCTATGTGAAGGCTTCACAAATTTATCTACAAAATATGAAAAAATTACAGCATAAAATGGACCCGACGGAGTTAAAAAAATTTCGGAAGGATTTCACATCTAGGCGCTCGCGCTCGGATAGGCGCTACATAGCAGCTGCCGCTTTGCTCTCCCCTCCAAGTTTTATTACCTGTTCGAAATCGCTACTGCTATTTTTATACACAGGTATTCTCAAAAGATTTTCCTCTATGTCAGGTAAAATTGAACGTATAAATGAAAAAAAAACTATTTAAAGTAAAATTATATGCTCAAAAATTGATTTTTCATAATAATTTGTTTAAACAATAAAAAAATTGAAAGCACAAAAAAATTTTGGGTAAACATTGTAATTTATAGTATAAAAAACAAAACCCCACGTCGATTATATAAATTCATTCACTGTAACTCTAATCCGAGGTAAAAACCTCTAGACACTCCACTATATTAGAATTAGGTTATTAACTAATACCGATGTTTGTGTAAATAGATACATTTTTAAACATTACTATAATACCGTGAAAAGTTTATTTTATGCCATGATAAATACGAACTAAGTATCCTATGTGCTATATAGTAAGAGGGACAACGTTTATAGATTTGAACTAGTAGGAATTATTTTTAACACATCGATATAAATCGAATTTTGTGTTGTTTGTAAAATACCAATAAATAGACAATAGTTTGTAGTTTTTGTATGGTGTAAAGTGAATTATGTTAAATTGTTAAGGAGTAAAAAGTACGATAGATTTTAATAGGATAATATTTCTTTTATTATACATATATAAATAAAAAATACATAAATAAAAAACAATGCATTTAGAGAGTTGTAAAATCGAAAACTTATTATTTATAATAAAAAAGTGTCTATCGACACTTTTCAAGTGATATTTATTGATGTTTACTAAAATTTAATGCATTGTTATTGTTATTGTAGTTACAACACTTGCTCTTGGCCAAATTTTCTCATTCTTATCCAATAGGTTTTTAAACACTTTCTTTATATAATATATTATTAAATTAAAGAAATAAAATTGAATCCGTTATTAAACATACCAAAGTTAAAACTTTTAACATTATTCATATTCACCTTTTTTATTTTAATTTTTTAAAATAAGGTTGTTTCAGCTATCGGTTTTATTTTTAATTTTTAAATATTTTAAAAGATTATTTTTGTTAAATTTAATTCTTAAATTGTAGTTTGGAATGTTTTCAAAATTTTTGGATTTTTTTCTATAAAAAATAATATAATATTTAGAAATGATAAAAAAAATTAAAACCCAAACTTGCATTAAGAAGTATACATTAGAATTTTTTATCATCTTTAAAAACGACAACTGATCTGGTTGTCGAAAGCTAAGAATCATCTTTTTAAAAAAAAAAATATGTTCATTTTTATTAGGCATTTTCAGTTTTAAAAAACGACCCTTGACAAATTTGACATATCCATCAAGATTAATAAGCAAGGGTCATTTTTAAAATATTGATTTATATTTTTTATTAGTTTGTTTCAAGTATAGGTTGGTACAAAACAAGGCAGAAGAGTGATTAAACAAAGAAGTTTTGCTGTAGGGCTATTTTTCATGTAATGTACATATTTTTCATAGATTTTAATTTTATTGCTAACTGTTCAGTGACATTTTAGTTAAAGATAATCTCTCCTATAAATAACTGTAAAATGTCGTCGAAGGTGGGACCAGCTGAGACATGTAAAAGGTGAAGGTGAGTCGTTGTACACGAATATTCTGTAGATCTTTAGATAAGTAGTACCTACAAGTTGTTCCGTTTCTATAAAAGTTGTATAAGAAAGTATCCTTGCCAAAATGTTTCTTATCGTATTATATAAATCAGCATAGTACCTATATATGTATATTTTTAAATAAAATAAATAGGTTTATTATTATGAAAAATCTAGATTTGTAGTTTATGTTGTAGTAGGTATATGTTACAAGTGATTAGTTATATTAGTTATAAGATTGGCCAAACTATTAAGTAATGGCACAGCCGGACTTTACAGTATAGTAAAGTCCGGCTGTGGTAATGGTAACATACATTTTATTAAATAAAATTGTTATTTTAAAGTTTTTATACTATACCGGTTAATCTATCTATACTTATAATAAATCTGTAGAGAGGTCAATTCTGTACATAAAAAATATTTCCAAAATAACTATCAGGGGGTAATTGGGGATCAATACTGATTCCAAAAATACAATCAGTAAAATTTTTGTCTGTCTGTCTGTCTGTCTGTCTGTCTGTCTGTATAACCGCTATAGAAACAAAAACTACTTGACGGATTTTAACGAAATTTGGTACAATTATTTTTCATACTCCTGTGCTGGTTATAGTATACTTTTCATCACGCTACAATCAATAGGAGCAGAGCAGTGAAGGGAAATGTTGGGAAAACGGGGGAAGTTACTCCATTTTTTAAGCTTCCGTCGCGTGTGCAACCTTAATTGTAAATGCTATACAGAAATCATCTTATTTTTATAATTTGGAGGTCAAATGTGAACGGATTTTACAAAATTTCACCCACAGGGTGGGATGCGGGGGCATGAAAAAAAAATTAAAATCTATGAGTCCTACAGGTTTGAAGCTTCGCAAAATAGTTATTTTTATAAGTTTGAGGTCAATTGTAAACTGATTCTACGAAATTTCATTCACAGGGGTGTTGCGGGGGCGTAAAAAATAAAAATTTAAAATCTAAAAGTCCTACAGGTTTGAAACTTTGCACAATAGTTATCTTTATAATTTTAAGGTCAATTGTGAACGGATTTTAAAAAATTCCACCCACAAGGGGCCATGCGAGGGCGTGAAAAATAATCTATACTTATAATAAATCTGTAGAAATGAAAATTCTGTACATTAAAGATATTTAAAAAATAATTAGCAGGGGGGTGTTACTACATCGATATAGAACCCAAAAATGTGGTTAGATTTTTTTGTCTGTCGGTCTGTCTGTATGTTTGTGCGCGCATCACATTAAAACTACTGATCCGATTCGAATGCGGTTTTCACAGATGTATTTATCTTCTTTCAACTTAACATCTGATATATAAAAATTTCTCCCCCACTCCTTTAACGAATTCGATGGAGAAATTTTAATATAAAAATCAACACGCCACGCGAACTACGTCGCGGGTACAGCTAGTTTAAAAATAATAAAGATACGAGGATTGTTCATAAACTACATGGTCGAACAAAGAAAAAGCAAGTATTTTTCGAAAAAATCTATTTTATTTCTTAGTATGATCTTCTGTAATAAATCAAAACATAATTAATGAATTTTGTATATTGAAAGACGTCTAAGGATGTACACCAACCTATCATACTTCCCTTTTTAGCCAATGAGGCAGGTACTATTTTTTTATATTGTCTCCATTGTCTAAGTGCTAGACCAATTTTGTCATAATACAGTTCTCATAATCTTTTCTATCAAAATAACTGTTTTAGCCTCCTCCTCTAATGAAGGAGAATCATCGTATATTCTTTGTTTAGCCTCTTATTAGATTTCGGAAATGTTATGGTTGCCCCAACATTAATCCACGGTTATTAAAGTGCGCACACACTTGTTCGCATTGTAAAAAATGCTTCAAAATTAAGAAAAATACTCAAACGATTTAGGGTTTTATCGTATCTGAGTAATTTTTGCACGTTTCGCCGTTTTTTTTTTCATTTCCAATTTTTTACATAAATTCTGGACACTCTGCCAATTGAGGTACTCATTGTGTCTGCTATGTCAATCACTTTTATTCACAACCGTTTAAAAATAGACGGTTTTTTACCCTACAAAACAGTTGGAAAGTATACAATTGTTAACCAGGGTGGAAAGTAGCTTCTTTCCACCCGTTAACCTTTGTTACGCGCCTCCATATATAGAGATCATTAAAATTGGCAAATATGACAAACGTTTTATATCGGTATCAATAAATAAACAACCAGTATAACAACAAAAACCAAAACGAAAATGAGTAAAATAAAATTTTTGTAAAAACATATGTATGTACTGAAAAAAACTTGTTAAAAAAGTTTGAGATAAATCTCTATTAAGTAAAATCAACATCCGGCACCCGAAGAAAAAATAAAGTAAACTATAAGGATAAGACATTAGCCGAACACACATCGGAAAGAAAGAACAAAAAAAAAATCAAATGTAAACAATAGATGTTCCAACTACGTTTTGTAACGATTACAGATTCCAGAATAATAACAACGAATTAGATTGTAGAATAAACAACTGTGTAGACATTATACATTTTTATTAATTCCAGTGGAATTTATTTTTACAAGAAACGTAAGAATAATAACAAGCGAGCGAACAATAGGTAGGTAGTACCAGGTGGTAAATATTATAATTTTATAATAGTTAACATAAAATTAAACACTATTTGAAGCGTTAGAATATATAAGTAAAAATTTATCGTAGAATTGTCGTGGCTTTGATTATTAATTGTAATGTTATTCCTTCTTTAAGGTTTCAATTAAAGAAAGAAAGAAAGATAAAATACACAGTGTACAAGTTTTGAAAAAATTGGGATCACTAATAAGTATATAGCAATTAATTTAATTGCAGTGGTCATTATTTTGTAGTGTATGAGTCCAGAAGGAAATATAAACAGGTGAATTTCTATGTACCTATTCTTGAAGAAATTATTACAGAATCTAATGTAGAAACTGCTAGGAGATAGTTTTTTAGGTTGGATTTTAATTGACATCCTATTTTTTATATTTTAAAACCCATTTACATACTAAATGGCCTTGTGTCTTGGTATTCCTATACTAGCTCAATATCCTGGGTGTTTAGTAATCGGTGAGAAATAAAATCATAGACAATTTATGTGATAGCAAACTGTGTGGATTTTTCTAGTTTTCAACCAAACGCATTAATATTTGTAGAGTGTTAGTTGCAAATTACGTAATTCTAGGCACGTCTCAATTTGTTTTCATTGTAAGTGTATTTGAAGCTACATGGATTAGGATCCTTGTAAAACGTAAGACTTTTGCATATGAATGCCACACATACAGATACTGATTAATATTTACTTTATTGGGGTTTCTTATACGAGGCTTGTTCAATTGAAACCCATCTTTGGTCCAAAAAAAATTTATTAGCAAATATATTTACAAATAATTACCACTACAATTAAGGCACATATCCCATTGTTTTACCAACCGATGTATACCCTGTTTAAAGAATTCTTGTGGCTGCTGCTTGAAGAATTCTTTCACGGCATTTTTTACTTCTTCGTCCGACTGAAAACGATTACCTTTTAACGCTTTTTTCAGTGGACCAAATATGTGAAAATCGCATGACGATAAATCGGGACTATAGGGTGGATGCTCTAATACCCTCCATTTCTTTCGTTGTAGATTTTCTTTTACTACTTCGGCAACATGAGGCCGATCATTGTCGTGCAGCAGAATGACACCGCGTGAGAGCTTTCCTGGCCGTTTTCGTCTTATTGCTTGGTGGAGCTTGTTCAAAGTTTCATTATACAGGTTTGAGTTGATATGCACTCTAGGTTCTGTAAACTCTATGAGCAAGGGTCCTTCATGGTCAAAGAAAAATGTTAATGACCGCACGCTGATTATATTTGGACGGATTGTTAACAACAAACGCCATTTTAAAGTCGCAATACTTAAAATAGCTCTGACATACAAATGCTAGGCACTGATCAGTGTGACGTTTACAAATACAACTAACATTATAAAATGTCACTTGAATGATTACAATTGTTTCCAAGGCTAACCTGACCAAAGATGGGTTTCAATTGAACAAGCCTTGTAAAACCCATTTGGAATCCACGTAAAGTTTATCTGTGGGACTGGGTCATCCCGTTTTAGGTTTTAAATACTAAGAAGGGAACCACATTTGGTCTATTGGCCTAGTATCAGCCAATCATCTTTTCTATATTTTTGTGTAATATTGTATCGAACTATAACGATATTGGGTGTCTCAAACCGGTGGGACCAGTCCAGATACAAATTTGTAAAAATATAAATTTCGACTTATTTGTGTTTATTAATTACCTATTGTTTAAAAAAAAGCAATGGAAAGCATATATGCAAAAACTTTCGGATGAAGTAGGGCTTTTTTGTTTTTGAAGTTACGAGTAAATCCGATAAAGAGGAACAGTACATGTATATTTTAACATATACAAAAAATAAAGAATCAAAATTTACAAACGTTTTGATTTTTCCTCTTCCAAGGACATTAAAAATGAGACTGGTGGAAATTACTAATACAGAAGAGGGGGATCTTTAAAAAAGACTGCTTCCTCTGGAATATGTATTATCTGCAGCTGGAAAAAATTAGAAAACCTTGATTTTCTTGTTACAAATGCCATATGTATTTGTAAAGCACTATAGTGAAGTGAAGCACTATAATAGTTTCTAGCTTTGAGTTTTCTGTCAATTTTTACTTAACAAACATTGAGTTACTATTCTCGTAATCTTTAATGGTGTGAGGATTTTCTTTTTGTATTGAATTATATTTCTTGACATGTTTTTTTGTGTGTATGTTTTTAAAGCATTTGTTATTTTTTAAGTAAATGAGTTTATGTTTATTACAATATACATTTACAAAAATTATTTATATTTTTTACGTCCAGCTGGTCTGAGAGACAGGCACGATTACAAGAAAAATCGAGAACGTAATTTAAAACAAAGAACTGACAAATGAGACAAAAACAAACAAAATTTTTATTAAAACTTAAACAGATTTTTACATTTGATATACAGAAAAATATTCAGTTGATGTTTTGTCAAAATATTCTTCGTAATAAACAAACTAAAATTGCTTATTCAAAACTTTTTACTGTAGTACGAAATACCAAGAGTGACATATTGACGATTGGCAATCAGAGACCAGTGACATTGGAATTTAATATGGCATGTCTTTAGTTCTTTAGTCATATTGTTTATGCAACCAGCTTTGAAATGGTTGTTTATGTCCATATTCCATATGTAATATACAAAATGGCTGATTTTAATAAGTTTTATTGAGAATTGGGTTGGTTCCAATGTCAGTAAAATGTATGACATACCTACAAGAGCGGTTTATAGTCCTTTCTTTTGTTGACATTTCAAAATTAATTCGATAAATTTCTAGACATACTATCAATTTAGCTACGGTCTTACCCTAAGGAAATTTACCTTAGTTTATTGATTAATCATTGAAATTTAATTCGACTCTTAAGCAGGCGGCCTCCAATTTTGTTAAAACTAGTGTAATAACGAATTCTACCAAGGACATATTGAGATGAAAGGTGAATCGGGTGGCCGTACATATAACATAGGTCGGCGTATAAAATTATGGTATTGAAAATGTCGTAGATATCAAATCTGTGCTATTTTTATTATCTGATTGTGGAGTCAAGTTTGTCTTTACATCTAAATCCCATAGGGAAAAAAAGACAAACTTTGCCTTGAGGGAGTAATAAACATATTTTCTTTAAGCATTCTGTAGAATAAATACTATACAGATAACAGAAGACGCTCTAATGGAATAAGCAGGATAATGGTTTAATTTTTCTTCTGCTGACAAATGATACAAATCTATTATATTTTTTATGTAAGGAAAGAAATTGAAAATAAAAACAAAGAATATTTATAATTGAAATAAATATTATATTTACCTACTACATATATTCAGGACCGTTTAGTACAATTTATCTTTAGGTTATTTATAATAGATATGTGTGCTTATTTAACCTTCTGCACATAACATAACTACATCTATACTAATATTATAAAGAGGCAAGGTTTGATTTTTTGTTTGTTTGTTTGTTTGTTTGAAATGAATAGGCTCCGAAACTACTGGACCGATTTCAAAAATTCTTTCACCGTTGGCAAGCTACACTATTCCTGAGTGACATAGGCTATGTTTCATTTTCAAAAAAGTTAGGGATGCTTACTAAAACTTGAATAATCTAACCCAAGGTGTAAAAAAATAAACAAAAAACTTCTTTCAATCGCGTGCGCTGCGAAAACTATTAATGATAGAACAAAATGATGTATTACAATTTTTCAGGACACATCACTATCTATAAAAAAATGTCGCGAGAGCATGTCTCTATCTTTTATAGTTAGGTCACAATAAGCGTCCTTTTATTAATTTTTTTTTTATTAAAATACCACCGCTAGAAAAGGCTCTTCATTCGTACCTAGGTATTGATCCTTATCAAAATAAATAAATCATTATTTAAGAATACTTCAATAATTTTAAAATGTTTGATAACACGAATAATATGGGGTAACACGAATTGCGAACTATGGTCACAAGTATCGAAGGGTCTAGGGGATAGCCGCTAATCCCTTACCCGAATTGCGATCCGTGCCCTTTTTGAAGACATATGATGAGATGAATTGCGAACCAGGCCTAAAGCGAAATCTAACCGTTTTATGGCATTTAGGGTAATATTCAAATACATAATATAGAAACGAACCCTTTAGCTATATATATGGTACAAGTAAATAGCTTTAATCGTGTTCGTTTTTTCGGAGCGTTCTAGAATTATTGTTTTTGAATTGAATCTTGACTGTGTAGAACTAGAAGCGCTGTGTGTTAAATCCGAAAACCGTTCAAATGTAGTTTAGTATTTTTATAAACTTTTTATTAATTGTAAATATGTATACACATCTACTGATCAGTAGAGAAAAATACCATTGAAATACCCAGTAATTGTTGTTTATGAATAAAGGAATTATGTAAAAGCATATAAGTATAATATTTTTTTTAAATTAAAACTTTTGGCAAAATAAATTCGTAAAATAAAACCCTTTTGGTAAATTAAAATATTCAAAGGAAAAAAAGTATTTAAAATATATAAATAATATATAAATAATAATATTCAAAACAAATTTGCGACATATCCAGACAGATTCTTATATTGGAATGAATAGCATTGGTGAATCTCATTATTTTAAGAAAAGTTATTTGCGCCAAAATGCATTTATTTTACAAATTATTAATTCGTATAAAGAAAAAATTGTACAAAGATATAATTTTATAAAAATTGTTTCTCATAAATATAGCCCTGTCTGACAACCTCAACATTGTATGTAGTGTCAATATTATTTGATTATCTATAAATAATGTAATTAAATTTGGAATACTAATCTATGTAAATATTTTTATACCTACCTGTTCCTACTCGGGTTCATACTTTCGCGAAGGGATTAAACCATTCAAAAATGTACAGTTCGCAATTCAGGTGAGAGATCGGTCAGCTGATATTAACAATTCAACGTTTATTTATATCTAGCAGGCTATCTTTTTATTTATTCAAGTTGGTATTGGTTTTTGTCATGTTGGCGTTTGAAAGTAACCAAGTCACTGCAAGTCGCAATCTGACAAGCTTGACAACAGATATCATAAATATATTGGTTAAATGCATTAAAAAAATTATTATGCCGAAAAAAAAATGTGTAGAGACAAAAAAAATGAATACAAAGATGATATTACATGTTTAGAAAAGACCAGAAAGTTTCAGAAGTGAGATCTCTTAGGTTTTTAATGTAAGTACTTAATTGTGTTTGTATTCAAAATTATTCCAATATTTTTATCAGCAAATAGTTCCAAACATTTTTAATTTCATTAATAGTTGTATATGAAGTTATTTGTTACATTAAATACACTTTTACATTCTTATTACATTCAAATTACTTATAATTTAATAAACATACCTAACCTCACATTTCTACTGTCAGTCATTATTTTACAATGTTGTCAGATTACACACTATAGTAAAAGTTAAAAATGTTTCAGAATAAAGTATTTTCATTAATTTCTTTAACCCTCCGTTACCCGCACCGTGAGCGAAACGCTCACATTTTTCGTTTTTTTGTTGCCATTTCGGCATTATTTTATCTGTCGCCTTAAGACCCTAGCTAATCCTCCCACCATATGTTGTGAACACGTGCATCTAACGCAGTAATAATCAGTGCAGTGGTTAGTTTGTTAATAGCCGTTTTAATAAGTGTATCTTGTAACGTGAGCAAACGACTCACACGCGGGTGTTGGCGTATCAAGTTAAGTAAGTATAAATTATTCATCTAATATTTGATAATTTATAAACAAATGTACTTTTTGCAATTATAGTTGAACTGATTCAATTCTGTAAACATGGATCCACGAGAAGAAGCTCGATTGCTTAAAATTTTTGAAGAATTAGAGCAAGAGGATTTAATTCGTGAACAAAATGGATATGAAATGGAAAAACTGGACGACGAAGAAAGTGATGAAGACTTAGTAGAAAATAACGATCACAATACTGACTCTGAGTTATCTGCAGATGAGTCTAATGATTTAGTAATCCCTACGCTGGCGACACGTGAGCCTCAGTACATTGGTAAGGACTGCAAAACGATTTGGATGGTTCATCAAAAAAGAAAAAGCAGCCGAACTCGTAGGCATAATTTGGTTACACAGTTACCTGGTCCAAAACCAGCCGCAAGAAATGCCCGCACGGTATTTGAAACTTGGAACTTATTGATAACGAATGACATGATAGATAAAATTGTCGTATATACGAACAAATATTTGAAAAAAATTCGTGCTAATTTTGTGCGTCAAAGGGATGTTCTGGATACAGATTTTGATGAAATAAAAGCACTGTTTGGCTTATTGTACATGGCTGGTGTTTTAAAATCACGCCACACTAATTTGAATGATCTCTGGAATACTGATGGCACAGCACCTGGATTCTTTATACTTGTAATGAGCAAAAATCGGTTTTATTTACTCATGCGTGCATTACGATTCGACGATATAGATACTAGAACTGAAAGGAGAAAGTTAGACAAATTAGCTCCTATCAGAAATATTTTCGAAGTGTTTCAGGAAAGATGTCAAGCCTGTTATACACCGGGACACTTCTGTACAATTGACGAGATGCTTGAAGGTTTTCGTGGTCGTTGTAGTTTCCGTCAATATATTCCCAGTAAACCTAACAAATATGGTATCAAGATTTTTTCCTTAGCTGATGCACGCGTGTTCTATACGGTGAAAATGGAAATCTACGCGGGTAAGCAGCCAGGTGGTCCTTTTTTCGTTGACAATAGCCCTAGCAATGTCGTACAGCGTCTTTGTGTTCCAATTGTCAATACAGGACGCAACATTACCTGCGACAATTGGTTCACTTCAGTTCCATTGGCATTGGAGCTTCTCAAAGATCATAGACTGACACTAGTGGGAACAATAAAAAAACAAGCGGGAAATTCCTCCTATTTTTGTTGCCACTAAAGACATACCCATCTGCAGCAGCATGTTTGGTTTCGGAGAAGACTGTCTTTTGGTTTCTTACGTACCAAAGAAAAACAAAAACGTGCTCCTAATTTCAACAATGCACGAAAGTGATAGTATTGATAATGAAACTGGCGATGCACATAAACCCGAAGTGGTTACAATGTACAATAGTACAAAGTCGGGTGTCGATACAGTTGACCAGTTGAAAAGCATCTATTCAGTGGCAAGAATAACATGCAGATGGCCCATGACAGTGTTCTTTTCAATTTTGAACATTGCAGGAATCAACGGTTACGTCTTATACAGGGCTAATTTGATAGATGCTACAGATCCGCGACGCATTTACCTAAAAAATCTAGCAAAAGAATTAGTGTTACCACATATGCATAAACGTGCAGCGTTGCAGTCATTGCCATTTCTGCTTAGTCTGCAAATTAAAAACTATTTAAATTTACCTCCAGCAGTAGAAGGTCTATACCCAGAAGAAAACCAACCTGGTACCAGTAAACCCAAATGCGGGACTTCCCTCGCAGAAAAAATCGTAAAACAACCAATAAATGTTTAAAACCAATTTGCAAAGAACATACAGTGTCTTATTGTGTTGAATGTGCAGCAACTGATTCTGAGTAATACACATTTTGAATTTCACGTTAGGTGAGAAAATATTTCTTCAATTTTTTAAGTCTATGATGTTAAATTTTTTATTTTTATTTGTATTGAAATGTTTAGTTTAAATAAAATAAATTATTAATCTTGGTTAAAATTATTATTTTTACCCATAAAACGCATTTTTTCTCAAAAATTCGGAGATTGAGCGTTTTTCTCACACGCGGGCAGCGATGCTACAAATTAGGGCGCGGGTAATGCAGGGTTAATAACAATGATCCATAATGATAATTAAAATGTAATTTGATAGGACATGGACGAATCGATATTTCATTCATTAATCTATGACCTATCAAATATCATTTAAATTTTTATTTCATACATTTTTTAAATATTCCGTGTTTCTTTTTTAGGTTAGTGTTAAATATAATCGAAAAATCTTAAAAAAAGATTTAGTTAATGGTAAAGAAGCGGCAAATAAAAGGAAGAAAGATAAAGCAGATACATTTAAGAACTTCATTTAAAAAAAATTGCAGCGACAGATTTGGACGTACAATTATAAAAACGAATATTTTACTTCAGATAAACTTTTGACTGACAAAAAGCAAAACTGAGATGTAAACGGTAAACGAACTTAATACAAAATTAATGATATATAAACTTAAAAACGTGAACTGGCGACAAATTTTAAGTGAGCGAAGACATAGCAAAATCTCTTTCCTTCAGAAATTTATGAAATTAAAAAAGCGCAATGGAATCATCAGATTCGTGTACATAGACGTGGATACAAAAAAATGGTACTCCAACGCGTCGATGGAAACCGTAATCTGATTTAAAAAGTGATCCATTGCATGTTTAATCCGAAGAAAAGCGATTTACAATTTTACTTGCAGGAGCAAATGGTGGGTCAATAGAGGGATGTGATTTGTTATTAGACTCTTCAAATACTGACATTGACTATCAGAAAACTATAAATGGTGATATTTTCAAAAACTGGATTGTTAATTAACTTATTTCTGCTTTATTTAATTTTCCAGAGAAATGTGTAGTAAACATGGATAATGCTTCATTTCATTCTGTACCATCTAAATTTTTAGCAACAAAATAGATATTACAGAGATGGTTAAGCAGCAATACATCGAATTTGATAAAAAAATGAAAAAAAAAGACAATTATACTTACACAATACAGAAGCAACGATAAGACATATGTAGTAGATGAAATATTAAACTAACATAGGCATGATTTACTTCGATTAGGTACGTCTATTTTGCATTTTTATATTCGGACAAAACTTGGACAGAAGCTTTAAGACAATGTACACCAGACATGTAAAAAAAAATTGTAGACACAGAAGAAATTATTTTGACAGATTGGACTTATTACATGAAAAACTGTTCACTTGACAACATTTTACCTTTGATACTGGAGGTGAATTGAAAATACATAACGAATAGATGAACGTGACAATAGTTTTAACCAAATCTGTTACTCCAATTTTTGTTGTTTATATGTTTTTTTTTAATGTTGTATGTTTCATTTTTTTTACTTTGCTTATTTTACCATTAGTGTATCTGCTTTTCTGCTGAATTATTGCACTGTAGCTATTGAACACATATTAAACGGATTTCCATTATTTGAAGCATAACATTTTGTGGGACTATTTATCTTTGTTCTACTTATCAAAATAGCTGAAACTAATTGGTATGTCATAATACCGCCATACCTGGAGAGCTCCACGAAAAATTCTTTAATATATATCTGCTGTAATACTTATCGACAAAATAAAATATTTTGTATTTTCTCATTTATAGCTGGTCCAATTTAAATGTTTGTTGTAAAACTTATTTTATAATATCGTTATATAGACATAGAAAATTTGTTCCTAATTGCAAATGAAGACTTTTTTGTAAATTTTTTTATTGTTTGCTTTCATTTAATTAATTACCATTATTTTGTAAATGCATTTATTATATCTAAAAATATATTTTTAAATTGACGATTTTCGTTTTTTGTGAAAAAACTAATTTTTAATGATTTGATGGCGCTGAAATGGAGTACACAATTGTTATTTTATTTATTGTCACTAACACTATGATTTTATTGAGGACGTGACAACAGCGCATTTACAACTGAGAATAAGATTAAATATACAGGGCGAAATTCATCACCCTAACAAGGCCTACTTTAATAAAAATAAGCTTTGAATGATGTATAAGTTGTAGTTCGCAATTCGGGTCGAGGATTAGAAAAATCTGACCACACTTCGCAATTCATGCGCCCCGACTAATATTATAAAGATTTGATTTTTTGTTTGTCTGTTTGTTTGAAGTGAATAGGCTCCGAAACTACTGGACGGATTTAAAAAATTCTTTCACCGTTGGAAAGCTACACTAATGCCGATGAACATAGGCTATATTATATTTTCAAAAAAATTAGGGATCCTTACTAAATTGCCATTAATGTAACCAAAAATGACCTTAAAATCCTTACATCGCATGCGCTGAAAATACTATTGAATATGGAATAAATTAATGTACTACGATTTTGAAGAATATATAATTATCTATAAAAAATGCCGCGACAGCATATGTCTTACAGTTATAGTTACGTCACAATAACTATTTTTTAATTTTTTAAAAGTTTGTATCTTGGTATTAATCCTTACCAAAATAACTTATTTCATAATCCCGACAGATATTATGACAAATATTGAAGACGCAGTCCATTATCCGCAGGAATTTTTAAATTTACTCAACCCTTTCGGTCTGCCACCACATGAATTGGCGTTAAAAATTGGAATTCCAATCATGCTTTTAAGAAATTTAAGCCCTCCGAGCATGTGCAATGGGACGAGGCTACTTATAAAGGAATTAAAGGACAATTAAGTTGTAGCAACCATTATAACTGGCCCAGCAGCTGATAATTAGCTCATATACCGAGGATACCGATCATCCCAACTGATCTACCAATTCCATTTAAACGGCTTCAATTTCCTATCAAAACATCTTTTGCTTTAACTAATAATAAGTCTCAAGGCCAAACCTTCCAATTAGTAGGGATCAGCCTACGAAAAGAATGTTTTCCTCGTGGCCAACCGCCTAACGCGGGTCGGAGCAACTAAAAATTAATTTATTTTGCAGCCAGAAAATAAAACAACATGTAATATCGTTTACAGGGAAGCGTTGACCCAATAAATTTAATGGCTTTTGTTTGTAGATGTGAAACTTTTCACAAACATTAGTGCAAATAAATATAAACTAATCAAATAAAAAAAAACTTATTAATAACAAACAAAAGTACTAAGAAAAAACAAAAAAAAATGAAAAAATAATACTAAGAAAAAATAAATTATTAAAAACAAAAATATATATATAAAAAATATACTAATATTATTCGAATTTTAAACCTTTTTAGTAAGTGTGTTTGTAAAAAAATATTTTTCTTTAATCC